>ML783944.1:692169-734947 GCA_009831015.1 Picea engelmannii | reverse complement strand
AGAAGGGAATCTTCTAGAGAATGGGTTGGCATTCGAATGGTTATCTTTTTACTGGTTTCCCTGATATTGTGGGATCATTCTTATCCAAGTAACCATCTCATCCTCTCCTATATATTGATGGGATTCTCATGGAAAAGGTTAAGAAAGATTAATTGGAGGATTGGTGAAGGAATTGTGTGAAGGACCTAGCTTGAACATGATCTTGGAGACTCTAGCAAGTCTATTGAGAGGAATTGGATCTTCTTCATACAAGGATTGAGCAAGTGTGTGTGTCGGAACCAAGAGCTGCCGAAAAGAAGCTTGCGACATCAAGGCGATCAGGTTGTATCTTCTACTTTCGATTAATATGATACAACGACATGTCCTTTTCCCATAAAGTCATTCTTACTTTATTGTGTAATTCCTTGATCATACACATAAGTTGACGATTGAATATATTTTGCTATCTTCACTTTGGTTGGTTTGTGTTGTCTTGGTCTTGACCTCACGAGAGCACCGGAGCGAAGCGAGAGAAACAGAGACCCTAGGAAGCGATACAAAGGTATGTTACTTGTTCCTCCCTACTAGCTAATTCAATGGTCATAACTTAGGGAAAGAGTCATGTCCTGTCCTGTTTTGTTCTAGATCCAGGTGGATCTAGGGAGATTTGTTAGTGTCCGCACCTACCGATTAGTCCGATAACAAAATCGGCGACTCCACTGGGGAAGCAACCTGTTTTCTTTGTGGTTTTTGGTGTTTTTCCTTGGCCATTTTCTATTGCCTTACCTTTCTCCATTCATATCAATCTCTGAGTCTTCAGGATACCCTGATAGACCCTCTGGGTCCAGAAGCCCCTTCAAATTTTTTGTCTTTTTCCAAAAAATTGCTTAGTTTCAGACATTCTCGCACTGAATCCCATAGTGGCCTACGAGAATAATTGGAGTTCACACTCTGCTTTTAGGTCCAGTACGAGGTTCTCGCACTCTGCTCAAAGCTAGCCTGCGAGAATGACTCATTCTCGCACTGTGTAACACTGTTAGCCTGCGAACCCTCTTTTCAAAATTTTGAATTTAAGATTTTTGCATGTTCAGCTGCCCAAATCAGTATAGGTGCCTGAAAAGAGCTTCTTGGACCATTGGTTGATGTTTTCTTCTCTTTGGATTTTGTGCACGATCAGTCTTAGGAAATCAAAGGCTCTTCCTGTCCATCTTTTCTCGACTTTCATTTCTTGACTTTTCTTGGCAAAGATATACTCTCTGGTTTTGGAATCTGAGTGCTTGTTTGGTTAAGAACCGATGATCCGTTTGAAAGTTGGGATTATTTGTCTTTCTCATTTTCTCATTATTTGGAAGATTATTGTTCTCATGCAATTGAAAAGACTAGATTTGTCTACTTGTCATTTTAGTTTCCATTGAAAGATTGGTTTGGGTTTTTGTTTATTGTTTGTTCATTAGTTTTTGGTTTTCTTCACTTTTACCATCATGGTGTAGGTCCTTTTTGAAAAGTGAACAACGTTTTTCTTTCAAAAGCATTTTCATCTTTGCAAATATTGAAAATCGATTGTTGAAATTATTGAAAAAGAAACAATAGAGAATTGTTATTATTGCGTGATTCATTGCAATTGCATTTTAAAGGAAATTGTGTATCGTAGTTCAAGATTGGTCCAGAAAACTTCTCTTTCCCTCCCATACATAGGATTCATTGAATGAAAATTGATATATTTTATTTTTATCTATGCATCATTGGGTCAGAGTCTCATACAACATCAGTTTCATCTCCGCTTCCTTTGAGTAACAACAACCCTTAATAACATTGCACAATTGTAAAATTTAACTAGTAACTCTTTTCTAGGGCTCTATTACACCAACATTTAGTTAGGCTAGCACTTTGGAATAGGTAGAGAGATACACTCTCCAAAGCACAAAACACACAATAACATCTTGTGTTAAGGAGTGTCAAATTCCATTTACAACATTTTGTCCTAGGAAGCCCTTTTCACACAAGGGTCAAACACAAGGTCGCATTGATATTGACAGAGTTACTCACCCTTCTTTGTTGATATCAGTGTAGAGATTGCACGTATTACGGGGGTCACTTGGAGGTATACCCACAATGATAAGTGGAAGCCTTTTGAGTTGATTTCGGGCTAGATACCCTGCCCTTGCATGTGGATCGGACTATCGACTGTCCCCCCAGGATTTATTGTTGTCGGTGGTAACCTTAGCGGCCTATATTTCTAGGGTCTTACACAAGGTGACTGTGAAGGGGCAAGTCTTCATGGTACCTAGAATCGACGTTGGCCAAACTCACTCAGGCTCCTTGGAGGGTATACCCACGATTATGTGTGGGAGCTTGCACCAGGGTGTAAGTCCGTTAAGCAGGTAGTCAGCGTAACTTTTCCACCCTAGCCCAGCCCCTTCTCGTCTCGTTGTTGCGATGTTGGATTTCATCACCAACTAGTGACTTCAGAATTAGAAGGTCTTGTTTGCTTGGTATTGTTTCCTAGATTTTGTTTACTAGCGCATGCTGTTTGTTTACCCAAGTTGACCAAACGATTTTCTTTGTAAGTTTGTAACTTGTTCATAATAGATCCTCCACGTCGTTCATGTAGAATGCAGGGTTTATCTCCAGAGCATCTGGAAGGTTCTCAACCCTTGCCTACAAGCTCACCTAAGGGATCTCCTCAACAGAGTGAAGTCCAAGACGTTACCATGCCACAAGTGGAATGAACCGACTATCTAGAACATTTCTGAATTACTAATACTCGAGAGGACTTTCGATTTCACCCCGATTCTGAGCGATAGTTTATGCAAGTGAATTCTTCCAGAGACTTAGTTGTTGTGTCTTCTGGATCACCGGTTGGACCCTTTCCAGGAATAGAAGGCCAAGATCCTTTTTGGTCTACGGGCATTTTTAGACGGGACCTTTTTGGTGCAGGATCAGATGTTGAAACCACCGTCTCACCTGTGATCTTTGAAACCTCTAACCCAGACACAATACCGTTTACTACGACCTATTATTTTTCTGGTACGGATGCCCCGCGATCTAACCACATCTTGACCATCCCTATAGAAATGGTCCATCACACAGATACTATGAGTATTCACACTGGGATTACCGTGGTTAGCCAAGCCCCCATCGACGCACCGCGTACACCCAGCGTCACCCTGACACTACCGCCCAGATATCGTGCATTGAATGCTTCCATTCCCACTCCTACGCAAACCCCATCCGACTCTCCTGGTGGTCCCTCTTCTTCTGGGCACTCTCTTCCCGGTTTCATTCCGACACTTCCTCAACCCCCTTTTGGAGGACCTTTATCATCCTCCACTAGCAGTATTAATCCTAGTGGCACTATTCCATCATTCACACCAAATTACCAGATTCTCGTTGGTGGAAAATTTCACCAAGGAGGTTTGAATCAACCCCCCCTTGGCGGGAAAATTCCTATTGGAACGCAAATCCCAATTGTAACACAACCCCCACTTGGAACACTGCCCCCAACTAGAACACAACCCCTGATTGGAGGGCAGACCCCACCTTATGGAAAAAACATACCTCCATCCTTGGCCCAGTATTGGAATCATCTGATACAACATACTCCTCAATCTACTAGGGGGCAACATCTTCCAGCTACTTCCGTTATAACCCCTAGTATAGGCCAACCATATCCAGGTACGTCCAATCCTATTTGGGGATCAAATGCTCAAACTCACGTCCCTTTTCAAGGATACAATCCCATGAGCTACTATCCTCTCCAACCACCACTGAATCTTCCTGGGTCTTCACATTATATGCAGATTGCTTATGTTCCTACTGGTTTGCCAATGGGGCTTCCTCCCTAAAGCCACCAGTACGCGCATGTGAATCGATAGTTACCCTTCTTGGCCACTTTGGATCTCTCGGACTTGTCGATGATTTTAAATGATCCAATTCGTCACTCTCCCCAATGGCCTGCTATACCAGCCAAGCTACCATCGGAAATCCCTAAATTCGACGACAAAGCAGGAGAGGACCCAAAAAATCATGTCATGACTTTTCACCTCTGGTGTTATCCAACTCGTTGATGGATGATTCTATTCATTTAAATCTTTTTCAACGGACCCTCACGGGTTCTATTGTGAAGTGGTATATAGAATTACCACGAGGTTTCTTCCCTGACTTCAACACCCTAGCTATGGCTTTCCTCACTCACTACCAGTTACCGATCCATTATGAAACGGGGACTGAGATTTTGAGTTCTTTAAAACAAGACAAAGCCACTCATATATCCGATCACATTCAAGAGTGGCGATGACGACGACGTCTCATCAAATTTGAACTCTTTGATCAGTTGCTGGCAGAGTGGTTCAAAAAATCATTTGTGAACGACATCGGTCGTGACATCGCCATGGGTGGAGTGGTCATGGAAGAGCAGGCCATCACTCATGCTCAATACCTTGACCTCGTTTACTCATAAACAGGGACCCTTTACGACTTACTACCTGACGCACCTCATCCTTCCACTTCCGCCACTTCAACTACTCTAGTTGCTTCTCATGCAGTTGACGGTGTGATTGGCACTTTCCATTCCCAACCACATTCTACCTCAAGTGCCAACCCCAAACCTCCTTCTTCTAATGTTCAAAATGCTCCGTCTCCTGCCCCTCCCACTGGCAAGACTTTTGAGGTAAATGCACTTCAATCTACCCTAGCCGGTAAAAACAAATCCAAAAAGGGAAGGGGTAAGAATAAGGAGGACAAAAAAACTTCTCAAGCAAAGCGAACCAAAACTCCACCTGTTGACGATTGGGATAAGCACAAACCTTGATACCCTTGTCTTATCTGTGGTGATGATCACTACACGAAGGATTGTCCATGACGTGCCGAGGTCACTAAGTTCCTTCAAGGAGGCCCAAAACCACCTGCTTCGACTGTTTTGTCCCAACCTTCCCGTCTCAACAACAGGCTCAATTGGTCATTAAAGGCCAACCCTCACCTTCTACTACATCCTATGTATTGATGTGTACTGGCAATTCAAAGAAGAATGACATTGCACTCACCACTCAAGCCAAATATTATTCTCCCTCTAAAGAGAAGGTTGATGACCCACCTTCTTCATTGGTACAACCCTCTCCAACGACTCCGCCTACCAACGATCCTCTTCATCTCGAACGACCAATCCTTGACACAGTTCTTCGACCCCCCCCCAAAGGGCGTCATTCGGAAATCGACTTTCAATCCTCATGCTTGTGCTACCCAGAACTACAACATTGTTGAAGATCTAGCCCAAGCACCTTCTGCGATGTCAGCCCTCGAAGTCCTTCAAAGTTGTCACACACAATGGAAGGCACTGTTGAAAGCTATTGGTGGAATCTACCCGACGGATACAAATTTAATAATTTTTGACTTGGAAGATCACATTCCAAGGTTACCCCCTCAACTCGCATTCTAGATCCAAGTGATTGTCTTTGACAAAAACATTTGTCGAACCATTATTGACGAGCGTGCCTCGACATGTGTCATGTCTCTTACTTGCTGGAAATCTATTGGCTCTCCCTCTTTGAATGAATCCTAGAACACTCTCAAAGCCTTTAATGGCTCCATTTTTAATCCTTATGGTGTCCTTCCTTCGTTGCCAATCACGTTAGAAGGAAAAATGGTCCAAGTCAAAGTGGAAGTCTTTGATGATCCTCTTGATTACAATCTTTTGCTTGGCTACAGCTGGATCGATTCCATGTGCGCAGTTGTGTCGACCCTTTTTGTGTGTGGTATGTTTCCCACATCAAGGGAAGGTAGTCAACGTCGTCCAATTAGCCTTCTTTAACTCTGATACCCATACTGGCAACATACCGTTCATCGCTAAAACCCCACTGGGTTATGAGAACGTCAGTGTAGGCCTTCTCAAAGACTCTTCGTTAATGGGTACTTTCCCCATTCCACCACCCGATGTTCCACGCTTGTCCGTTGCTTCAATCAACATGATCTCTACCTTGATTCATGGAATTCCTGCATCTCATGACCCATGGATGGTACCTGACCCTGGAGATCATCTTCGTCAAGACGACGAAATGCCATTAAGTCTGGTCGAATCCGCCTATTAGGCCATTCAATTGGCAACCCCTTCTACCCCCTCTCTTGGTAAGTTATCTCCAGATCCCTTTTGTGTCATTTTTCCCACAGAAGAGATGATCATGTCTGTCATGGAGGACACCCCTTGGGACAATGGACATCATCGTTCCATCCTCTTCTTGGAGCAACATACCATTGAGAACTACCAATGGATCTCGACCCCGTCGACCCTTGTCGTCATCTCAACCATTCTCAAGTCCACACACGATGTGTTTTCTGAAGGGAACTTAAGCAATATCTCACCCACTATTCCCCTCGACATATCCATCAAACTTGGAATTGTCGAGATGTCCATATCGGAGCTTCGTGTTCCCCTGACGAAATCGTCACCTACACGTCCCTTTTCAAAGAGTTTCATGACATCTTCACCTAGAGCTATGAAGAAATTCCAGGTATCGACCCCAACATTGTGATACATGAGATGAATACATACCCCGACGCTAAACCCGTTCGACAACGCCTTCATCCATTTCACCCACGTAAAGTGGCTGCTATCAAGCTCAAAGTCAAGAAACTTCTCAAAGCTGACTTTATTTACCCAGTGGCCCTCACGGACTGGGTTTCCAATCTTGTCCCGATCGACAAGAAACAAGGCACAATTCGTGTATGCATTGATTATAGGGATATCAACAAAGCTTGTCCCAAAGACAACTTTCCTACCCCCTTCATCGATCAGATTATCGACGATTGTGCTGGAACTGAAATCTTCTCTTTGATGGATGGTTTCTCTGGGTATAATCAAATCAACATTGTTCCCGAGGATCAACATAAGACTACTTTTATTTGTCCTTGGGGTACTTTTGCCTATCGGAAACTCCCCTTCGGTCTCAAGAATGTCGACGCAACTTTTCAACGCGTTATGTCTTATGCCTTCCATGATATCAAGCACATCGTGCAACCATATCTGGACGATTTACCCGGTCACTCAATGTGCCGAGTTGATCATCTAACCCACCTCCAAGCCATTTTTTTCCGTTGTCAGTTTTACCATATACGTTTGAATCCTCAAAAGTGTGTTTTCTACGTGGAATCCAGTGAACTTCTAGGCTTTATTGTTTCGTGTCAAGGGATCAGGGTAGATCCTTTAAAGGTTGAGGCAATTCTTAATCTCCCTCCTCCTTCTACACTTCACCAATTACAAAGTTTGCAGGGGAAAGCAAACTTTTTTCGTTGTTTTATCCCAAATGACGCTGAGATAACTCGTGGATTTACACGGCTCCTAAAAAAGGGGTTTGAGTTTGTATGGGATACCATCACAAACAAATCTTTCGAAGCTTTGAAATTGTCCCTAACATGTGCTCTGCTTCTCTTTCCCCCCGATTATAGTCGCGATTATTTCCTCTACCTTGCCACCTCGGATTACACCATTAGTATGGTTCTCATCCAAGAGGATGATGCTAACGATGAATATGTTATCTATTACTTGATTCGAAGTCTAACGCCTACCGAAACCAAGTATTTATATGTCAAAAAACTGGCCTTGGCAGCCGTCCAAGCCGTCCAACGCTTCTGGCACTATATCTTCTCTCGCAAGACTACAATGATTTCTAACTGCAACCCTATGCAACAGATTCTCACACGTCAATTGATAAGGGGAAAATAGTCCAAATGGATCGTGATACTCTAGGAGTTTGACTTGGAATTTGCACGCGCCAAGTCCAAGAAGTCCTTAGTGTTTGCTGGGTTGATATGCGACTTTCCCTATTCTGAAATGGAAAATGTAGCAGCTGATTCATTACCCGATGAATCCATTTTGCTCATTATCTCTGATGATCTTTGGTATGGCGATATCATCATATATCTCCAAACCCAGACTTTCCATCCAACTTTTTCTAGTACTGACCGACGTCGAATACGCTACCAAGCCCGTCAATATATTATCCTCGGGGATACTCTTTATCGTCGGGGGATTGACTCCGTTTTTTGACGCTGCCTAACGTTTGACAAAGCAGAGAAAGCTTTGAATGACTGCCATTATGGATCCTGTGGTGGTCATATGTCTGGGTATGCTACTACCCAAAAGATCTTACAAGCAGGGTATTTTTGGCCTTCTTTATTTAACGATTGCATAATCGCCGTTCAAAAATGCCATGCTTGCCAGACCTATAATCATAAGATACGGTCACATCCCGCTCCTCTTCACCCTGTGGTCTCCGTTGGTCCCTTTGCGAAATGGGGCATCGATTTCATGACATGTCACCCCCACTCGGTTGGGGGGCATGGATACATTATTGTAGCCGTAGATTACTTTATGAAATGGGCCGAGGTGATGCCGACATTTGACAACACTGGAAAGACCACAACATTATTCATTTTTAATCACATGATAGCTTGTTTTGGTGTTCCCCAGGCTATCATCACTGATCATGGTAGCCACTTTCAAAACTTCATGATGTCCGAACTTACTGAAAAGTTGGGTCTTTTCCATGAAAACTCCATGCCCTGTTACCCACAAGACAACGACCAAGTCGAAGCAATTAACAAAGTTCTCATAACTATGCTCCGACAAATGATAGGGATTCACAAAAAAAGTTGGCACACAATGTTGTTTTCGGCATTGTGGGCTTACCGGACATCCGTCAAGTCTGCTACTGGGTTTACACCTTTCCAGTTAGTCTATGGTTTGGAAGCCATTCTCCCGATTGAATGCGAGATACCCTCTTTAAAACTAGCTGTTGAACTCCTACCAAACACTTATTCTGAGGAAGAACATCTATTGTATCTTATGCGATTAGAAAAAACTCGATGCGATGCTACCCTAGTCATAGAAGCTCAGAAAAAACATGTCAAGGTCCAATACGACAAACATGTCAAGCCTCATGTTTTCTTCGAAGGAGATCTCGTTCTCCTCTATGAACAAGATCAAGATATGCTAGGAGCTGGAAAATTCAAAGCCATGTGGCGAGGTCCTTATATCGTTAGATGAGTGTTGGAAAAAGGGGCTTATGAGTTAGTAGATTACGATGGTATCCCTTTGAGTGAACCCAGAAATGGGTTGTACTTGAAGAAGTACTATGCATAAGATCACCTGTGCACGAGTACTTGTATTTTTATTGTATCATACTTCTTGTGTGTTACCGTGGCTTGCTTTTGTCGTTATCTGGTCTCTTCCCTTATGTGACGTTGTGTTTGATTTCTAGATGTTGAAGTCTTCGCTAACCTACATTGGCTTCGCTGATGGCGCTAGCTGTAGTACTCAGAACCTTGCTTCCGCTGCATGGGCAATTTACGCCCCTACAAACGAACTTATCTCCTTACGAGGTGTGTGTCTTGGCCGTGCGACTAACAATATTGCAGAGTATAGCACCATTATCAAATTGTTGATTGATGCTATCTCTCTTGGAATCCATTATTTGGTTGTGCGACTTGATTCGCAGCTTGTAGTACTATAATTAAGTAATGTCTATACTATTCGAAGTCCTACTTTGTTATGGGTGTATTTGCGAATTCGCCTCTTGGAACGTTATTTTGATTATATTGAATATCAACATATTCCTAGATGTCTAAATACATTAACTGATGCATTGGCTAACTATGTATTAGATAGACATTTGGGTCATTTATAAATCAATCACATTAATTTTCACACAACATAGGATAAACCGGTACAAGCCGTATGTATATATAATGATCAAAAGAGTTTTTACAAAAAGTTCTGTCCGAGGACCAAAATTTCAAAATCTGAAGCTCATAGCTTCTACAAAGTGACATCATGGATGACACTCATGGTAATACACGACTGCTTGGGCAACCCTACGAAGCAGTCAGCCAATGGACTCTAACACTCCTATTGTATGACGCTGATAACGTTGTGGAAGCTCTCCAAGAGGCATGTCTAGAATATTTGTTGTCAAACCCTCTAGGTTTTGTTCCACCACTTCATAATCTTCGACGTCCCATTGTGGCACTGGAGCCACCTCTCCTCGTCGCTGAATAGGAGAAGTACCAGGAGGTCGGTAAGGCCCCACGTCTGTGTCATTCAAAAAAGAATTTTGTATTTAGACCTTGGACGAACATATAAAAAACATTTGCATATGATAAAATTCACAAAAACATTTAAAAATAAAAAATGTGTACTTCTTACCAAGTTCCCCCCACTGAGCACCCTTGGGTAGGACCAAGTCCAGATCTCCTCAGAAATCCAACCCGGCATAAGCATAATCATCGACCATCAACATATGTAGTCGCAACCAGTCAAAGAAGGTATCATTATATTTGATAATTGGTCCAGCTACGTGCCGGGCCATGAGCTGACACCACCTCAGCATTCTTGGATTTGTTGGAACCAGTAAATCCCACTCAACCTCCAGCCTTAGCAAGGGAACCCTGTCAAGAAAGAAGGACACCAACAAATACCCGTACCCAAATTGCTTCAGGTTTCCTCACCTGCATTTGGTCAACTGCCTCTTCCTGCTACGAAGCACTGTGCCTGCCCAGTTAAAAACCCGAGGCTCAGTACAATCTATGGCATACTGAAAGTATCTCTGGAGAGCCATGTGAGGAGCAGTGCTCCCAGTCATACGAGCAATGGTGAACAAAATAGTGCGGAGGGTCAAATCCCGCACTCCCCAAATGGCTACTTTCCTTTTACTCCTCTCTGCCTCTGGAACACAGTGTAAATGGCAGTACTCACTCATGGGCAGCCCACCACCTCTGCTACTAGTCAGGATCGCGTGGTGCCCACGCCATGAAAGTCATGTCAAGAAGTAAATGTTCTCAATATCCAAGGACAATGTTTGGACCCCTACATGGAATACTTGCTGGTTGGGATCCCACATATGCACAAGGTACTCCAATAACCTGACTTGGTCCCTCATGCCCGGGATACGAAAGAATTTCAGAAGACCACAGTTTTGTAAAGCGACAACGGTGGCCAGATGATTTTCGGCAATGGAATCATCTTCTTCGTGCTCCCTTTCACGCCATTCCAGAACCATGGTGATGGCCAAATACCTGCATAAGAAGCATAAAAAGAAAGTTAATAACTCTATTCAACACTTTGTATCTTTTCATTGAGCAAAAATTTAAAAACAATTTCCACTTTGCGGTTCTCGCAGGTGCCCTTTAGTCACAGTGCGAGGTTATGGCATGTGCCTTTGGGGTCACCTGCGAGAATGAGGCATTCTCATAGGTCCCATGTGACTGGCCTGCGAGAATGGCTGAGCGCAACTTTAACCCCCAAAACAGACTCAAAACTGTGTTTTTTGCCAATGAAAATGAAAATTTAAACCATGAAAAGGTAGAGGACAAAGAGCTTACCTCACTGCCGCAGACGGTTCGTCGAATGGATGCTCGTAACTCCCACAATCAAGTGCCGAAATTCAAGGGCAAAAGAGGGGTTTTGGACTCAAATATTGGTAAAGTTAAAATGGTTATGGTAAAAAGAACTTTTACCCCTTTATATTTACTTTTACCATTTGTTATTGGATTTTATAATTGTTTATTTATTAAAACCTAATGCCTAATTCCCTTTTGAGTACAACTTTTGCAGGCGTAACAACTTCGATGTTCACGCACAAGGATGCAGATATTTTTTCTTCTTCATCGCATGTTTTGATTGTTTTTTATGGTTTTTGTACAAAACCTCAAGCTTGGTCTTTGTCCGTTCTCACGCTCGAAAATACATGAGAACGCAATCGAGCACACTTTTATCACTTTTTTGGGCTCAACAAGGTTATACGAAAAAGGAACCTCCTTGGAGTCCTCTTTAAGCTCTTTTCAGACTCTCTAAACATGAAAAGATTGCTGAGCGACCTTGCTATTTTCACGCTCGTTAAAGTATTTGAAGAAAGCATCTATTGGACGATAATTTATCTCTTTTTCGGTCTCATCAGACTATTTTATGAAAAAGGAACTAAGAGAGTTCTATTTTAAGTGTTTTTCTAGACTCTATAATCATGAAAAACCTTCGAGTTTTCTATCTTTGGACTCATTAAACAAACATCGACAGACTCGTAGTGGGACCGAACCACTCCTTCCTAGGGTTCGTTAAACATACTCTGAAGGACTTATCCGAAGGATAATCTTATATCAACAAGCATATGTTATCCTCCTCAAGCTTGCGTAAAAATAAAGAGGTACTCGCCAGAAATGGTGGGGGAAAATTTGGGAAAGGGATGTGTTCTTGTAGTCATATTAATTGGCAGTAAGTGTCACTCTTGAACATGACACCCCCCTATTCATTCACCGGTTTGGGAAATCCATTTGTCTCTCATTCAATTTTCTACAAGGTCATACCCTGTGTCGTCTCTGAGTCAATGCTACCAAATAATTGGTCGTGTCATTCATATGTTCAAGAGAAGTTCATCTGAAACCTCTATTGAGTCGGCCATCTGCAGTTGTCCATTCTCTTTGTGTCGGCCTTACCTGTGTCCAGTCCAACTTACATCATATTCTATTTCACCTTCAAAATCTGTTACTCATTTTGTGTCATTGATGGGGGATACATCAAGGCCGTCCTGTGATTAGTTTTGTTCCATTGACTTCAGCTCATTATCCGAAAACAAGACTTAGAAATTCTTTGGTACCTTGGAACCTGCATGCCTCAATGGCAGGTTTCCTCGCTTTCGACAGTGGGTTTACATCATTGACCCCTGATCGAAAGATTCCGTCAGATGTTTGACCTCAACTCATTCATTCACATTCGAAGGATTGTACTAGTGTACCTTGGGAGTCATTGACATTAATGGTGATTTCCTTCGCACTTGTTAACGGTTTCATCACTGATCAATAATCAAGTGGTTTCTACCATGTTTGACTTCAACACATGTAATCACATGGTTAGATTCGTACTTTTGGGCGATAGGATTGAAGACCTTGGATATCATCTCTTTGTCCAGGTTGCGATGGAATATGTATAATTTGTGACACATAGATCCACTTTGTATGTCTCGTGGCTATGTCGTCTCAATTTGAATTTTCTTGCATAGATCCATAGTGTATTCCTGGTATCTATGCTATATTTTGACGGCATGGATCCATAGTGTATGATTGGTGGCCATGACCTATGCCTATAATGTCATCCGTCTATGATCTGAGTATGGGAATGCCTACCTCAGAACTAGTATGATATTCTGCAGATGCTTGGTTGTTTGCAGGTTTCCGATTAGGTGTGCTCTTGGTTTCTGACACACACACGCAGTTTACAAAGTATTTCAGCTGTCACTGATTCCAGCCTCATACTTTGGGGGGCATTCTGTTACCCATAATTTTGGTCATCTTGATGGTGTACTCAGGCTCCTAATAAGAACTTTCTCCTGAGAAAAGTGACATTCATCTCTTCCCAGAAAACATATTTTTGAAGAGAGTTCGCAGGTTGCTTATATCCTAGGATGCGAGAATGACCCATTCTCGTAGGCTTCCTTCAGCTAGGGTGAAAACTTCTCGCACTGTGCTACATAGCTAGGGTGTGAACTTGTTCTCAAGCTTGGAAAAAGATGAAGTCTCAACGGTTCTAGAAGGGAATCTTCTAGAGAATGGGTTGGCATTCGAATGGTTATCTTTTTACTAATTTCCCTGATATTGCGGGATCATTCTTATCCAAGTAACCATCTCATCCTCTCCTATATATTGATGGGATTCTCATGGAAAAGGTTAAGAAAGATTAATTGGAGGATTGGTGAAGGAATTGTGTGAAGGACCTAGCTTGAATAGGAGCTTGGAGACTCTAGCAAGTCTATCGAGAGGAATTGGATCTTCTTCATACAAGGATTGAGCAAGTGTGTGTGTCAGAACCAAGAGCCGCCGAAAAGAAGCTTGTGACATCAAGGTGATCAGGTTGTATCTTCTACTTTCGATTAATATGATACAACGACATGTCCTTTTCCCATAAAGTCATTCTTACTTTATTGTGTAATTTCTTGATCATACACATAAGTTGACGATTGAATATATTTTGCTATCTTCACTTTGGTTGGTTTGTGTTTTCTTGGTCTTGACCTCACGAGAGCACCGGAGTGAAGCAGGAGCAACAGAGACCCTAGGAAGCGATACAAAGGTATGTTACTTGCTCCTCCCTACTAGCTAATTCAATGGTCATAACTTAGGGAAAGAGCCATGTCCTGTCCTTATTTGTTCTAGATCCAGGTGGATCTAGGGAGATCTGTTAGTGTCCACACCTACCGATTAGTCCGATAAAACCATGCTCAACAATCAGGGATAGACATTCCTTAGGGTTTATACATTCTCTCCAGGGTGCACTTTGATTAGTGTAGGAGGAATGGCCCAAGGTGGGGAATGGTCCAGGATCAAAATTCCTTAGGGTTATACATTCTCTCCAGGGTGCACTTTGATTAGTGTAGGAAGAATGGCCCAGGGTGAGGAATGGTCCAGGTTGAAAAGACATGACAATTATTCTTTCTTGCTTGAGAAAAATAGTCCAGATATCTCGTTATTCTACTCTGAGGCAGATATTCTTTCAGAGCTCACAGATGTGAGTAAAATATTGGCCCAAATGATTCAACTTATATCATAACATTGTTTATATGTAGGTTGCTATTAGATGTTTTTTATGAAGATTGTATGACAGTAGATGAAGACTACTATGGTGGATATGTTCCATTGTTCGTAATTCTACATTGCTGATCAAGTACTTGTGTGTTACTTGGTGTGGTTGTGTACCATTGGATTGTAGTTATGTACTACTATGGATAGACACAGTTGTGTTCTATTCTTTTTCTAATTGCCTTGAAGACTATCAACAATTTATTGGAGATAATCATCATCCAGACGAATGATGAACATATATTTTCCAGACGGAAAATAGTTCAGAGAATTATAAGAATGACTCTTGTATCACTCTATGGTGTGAGTGACTGATCCTGCATCATGTCTGATTACTCATATGAAGTATGGTTTTGAGAGATGGTGCAGCTGATGGTGATGGTGATGCTCATGAGATAATCTAAACGACTATGTTGATGCTACCAGGTAAATGGTATGTGTTTTGTGCTCAAGACCATTACCTATAATACCTCCCTAGCTAGGAGGGAGTGTTAATATTATGGTAGATACGGGAGATATTTACCTCCACGTGTGAACTTGACAAGAATAGGAGACTTTGGAAAGCAAGAGAAAACCTTAATGAGTTGGCTAATAACCCTAGAAGTCTTGTCGGCTCAAGAAGATAATTTATATTAGGTTATTATCCTCCAAGAGAAGAAGTTGGCCAGAATCAATAATAATATACTGAACATAAATAAACCCAGAAGGAAAATTCGGCCCCAACAAATTTGGCAGAACCATTATAAATACAGGGTGTCAGTTCTCATTTAACACATCTCAAAATTGTAGAGAAGCAACTAGTGCACACGGTAGTCCCCAGTTTGGTGCACACATGTGGAGGAGAGCTGCAGGTGCAGCTGCTACAGTAACCAGTTTTCAGTGTTTGCTTGGACTATCTCTTAGCTAGGGTTTGGACTATATCATCTATTTTTGGTGTGCTATACTTGGAGGAAGATGCGCTACACCTTGTTTGGCTATCTAGCCTAGGGTTTTCTTCTGGAGTAATTCTCAGTCAAGGTTAAGGTGCTCGGAGGGTGTCTTTGGCCTATGGTTGGGTGATGAGGGTATCGTCAATGGTAAAATGAGCACACAATCTTCTATATTCTAATAGGGAACCCTCGAGTAGAACATCCAAATCTATCGAGTCATCAAAGCAAGGCAGTTTCTTCATCAGGGCAAGTGGCTCACCATAAGTAAGATTCAACAAAAGTTTCCCCATCTGATGAAGGAAATCGATGCAATGGAGATCATTTATTCCTAAGGGGAAGGAACTATCGAGGTGGATATCGACGACCATCCACCTATTCCAATAGCTCAAATTACAATTTTCATCTTGGCAATTTTTCTTGAGCTTTTTGGGTCCCAAACTTTTGGGGCCATTTTGAGGCCCTAAACAACGTTTTTTTGACTTGGAAGCACTCGATAGAAAATTTTTAGGATTTATTGGTCCATTCATAATGTATACTCCTTGACTATACCTTTCCAATGGGGTACCAAGTATACCAAACGAATATTCTATGCAAAAGATGTGGCCTTGGGAAGTTGATGTATCAACTACCCCAATCTGGGCCCACAAAACTTATGGCGTTTCATATTTCAGGGTTAGGGTTTTGGATGTTTAGGGTTTTCTTATTTATTATTTATGTTAAAAATTCCCTTGGAGCCTCATTGTAATCAACTTTTTGAAAATGAGCGTAGTCGACACATCTTTCTTCAGAGATAAGCTACCACCATTCTAGCTAGCTTGTGTGTTTTAAATTTTACAGTATTTGTTCTAGACAGTCACTAATAAGATATAATTTTTACTGTATTACTATGTTCCTTGCAATATTTATGTGTATTTCCTTGTGATATATTTGTTATATTTCTTCCTTCATTTCATTCTCAAAATAATATGGATCATGGTAGGACTGGGTTTTGCATCGATGATCCACTTTCCCTATTCTAAATCAGAGTGTGAGTCAAGGTATGACTCATTTTCTTTAAGCTCAACCAAAAATGACTGTTTCAAGCGAAATTCCTCTTTTTTGTGCCAGGGATTTTTTTGGAACTCGCACCACTTTCCAGTGTCCTTTTTTTTCTTCTCATTACCCTTATTTTCCTATGGCTTGGACTGGTTATCTCAAGGTTGGATTTACTTTCTTTGTCCCTTGTTCTGTGAGTTAGGGTTTCTTTTTCCATGCTTTTGTCATGTCATATTTTCAAACCTAAACTCCGAATTACTTCGCTACTTAAATTTCTTCTTGATTTTGAATGCATATTGATAAGCAACTCCCAATTAGGAGATTTTCGAGAAATCCATCTCTATTTGGATGTACCTATGTAGGCCACTATGGTACTTCAAAACCAGGTGCCACTCAAAGTATTTTATACCCATATTTGAGCGCAAGGTATGGGTTCTCAAGGTATGGAATATGTTGGTGTACTCTGACACCATTTGGTTTCATTCATGATGCAAAGTCATCCATCTCATGTACTGGTCATCATAGTTTTTGATAGAGTAGAACTCCTCCTTGAGCACATCTACAAAGGCTTCCAAAGTGGGTTCTCTCTTGAATGACGTAGATTCATATATGGTTTACATCTCCCAGTAAGCTTCCCACCAAGATCTGATATGGTGAAGGGATTTAAGGAGGGCAAATGTGATATTTTCACCATCGGAAAATTTTTGGTTGGAGTAATACCCTTCCAACATATTAAACCATTTCTCCAAAGGATATGCATCTATTTGGCCTTCAAATAAGGGGATATGAAAATAGTCTTGTACCTTGAAGGGCGTCACACCTCCAAAATAGTTAGTCATCGAAGATGCCTCAGTCAACATCGGTAGTTGTCGAAGGATATGGGAAAATTGGTCCATCATCTTGTTCCCCTATTATGTGAGGGATTCCTCGAGTAATGTCTTGAAAGGATCTCATGCTCTATCAATTCTCTTTCTTCCTCAATGGGAGGTTTCTTGGGTCGGAAAGAGAAGTTTTCCTCAAGCGAACTTAGCTTGAGACCCAAGTCTTTGTACCATGACCTCGTTGGGGACATGCTCTAAGAAATGAAAAGGAGAAAATTTCTCTAATAACACTAATCTGGATTATGTTGAGAACTAAATGAAATATGAACAAAGATATAGCAAAGAACACATAAATACAGTGAAACCCAACTCATGTTAATGAATAAAATAACAAAATATTGTAGAACACAAACTGGCTAGATTGGTGGTAGCTTATGTCTGAAGAGAAAGAGATGTCGGCTACACTCAATCACAAAACGCATTACATCAAACTCCATTGCATGCTCAAAGGACCTCCTTCACCTCAATTATATATGAGAGAGTGAGGAGAATAATTCCCATGATGCATGTGAGATAAATTGGTCTAAGTTTATAAAATTCCATAGGCATGTAAAACACTAGGAATTTCTAGGCGGTCACCCATCCCAATAATAATCTAGCCCAAGCATGCTTAATTGCAGAGTTCAAATGGGATCCAATGCATTAATACTATAGCCATGTACATAATACCATTAGGAAATCATTACATGATGAATGTAATTAACAAATGGAGATGAAATTACATTACATTCCCATCAAAAGGGTGATTATTGTGGTTTATCAAAACCATAGGCTCGAAAAGGCAGATGACCACCGAGATCCACTTGGATCATACATTTACCCATTACATGTACATTTAACCCCATATATGACCCCACCTTAGGGTCATATCATATACATTTAACCCCATATATTCCCCCCTTGGGGTCATATCATTGGTTTAGATTCGACATATCAATGATATGCCCCAAAAGCTGCTTATTGGATCATAGTAAGGTGCAATAAAAATACTTGAGAAGGACATAACCAACTAATTCAAATTTCACAATAGGGTCCCCACGAACCTTTATTCACAAAGTGTCATAATATTTCTCTCACACTAGTGCACCTACATGACTATCAGATAGTGTCAGTACCTACAAAAAACCAAAAACAAGGACATAGGTCATTTTTTTTCAATCACTCAATACACATGACTTGTCCTCCCATAGTCATGTGGTTCACACAACTAGCTAGTGAAAAATCATTTGAATTTCTTGCATGAATGTCCACTGAAAAAGGGCATAAGTTGCACATCTACATAGAGGATAGGTTCACAAGATTTATTAGCGATTTTTCATTGAACAATTGCTCCATTTATGTAGCTTCCCAATGAGAAAATTCCCAAATAGGTTTTGTGACTATTCATGAAATAACCACAACTTTTGTACAATTGCCCAAAAAAATCCACTTAATACTTTTGCAGGGTTTTCCCAATAAAAACCACACCATTCACATGAGATCCCATCAAATATCCATGCAAACCTTCACAACTACTCCATGGTTTCCCACATGAACCATATGTGCCACTTCAAAAAAGGGCCATATGGGCCTAAATTCACTGCCTACCTTGAAAATTGAATGTGTGAAATGATAGGTTGAGCCAAGACCCCTTACCTAGCTCTCGTTGACTAAAACAAAAATCATGGATGAATGAACAATAAGCTATAGAATTTTGTGGGGTCCACATGTTCACATACATAGTGGGAAAATCACAAATGAGGTATCTTTGTGGGCCCACCCCCTTTTATATGGCCTTATTAAAAAATTCCCCAAGTTCGTGAGGGAGCTCAAATGCTCCATTTTTGGAGTCGCTTGTGCTGTTGGAATACTGGTATTTCCACCTTTGACAATGTATGATCCATTCATTTTCCCCAAAAATTTTCCCTAGGGCCATTTTCCCCCACCAAACTTCAATAGATAGGTATTTCAGTCCACCAGATTTATTTTTTATACTATTTTCACCATTAAGTTTCATATCAACAATAATTTCACATCGAGTATTCAGTTTCATGTGTGTAAGTATTTACTTCGAGACCCTAGTCATCTATTAGATGCATATGGCAGGTCCAGTCACCATATCCCTTCAAGTATATACTTATTTAAACTGACATGTTTTCACTCCCTCCAAGATCATTACTTTTACTAGTATCACTCTCATTGAGTATGCCTTTAGGTTTTTATTTTCTCAGTCGTGCATGCAAATTTTCTTAGTTCCACATGCATTCAATTGTTTCTAGCCAGTAGCACTCCACCCCTATGACTTTCCTTGGTTTGATCTCCTCTTGCATTATCAACACCCATGATATTTATTCCCATAGGAAAAGAGTCCAGATAGTCTACATATCAAATAATAAACCTCTTAATTCTTTCTCATCATAGTGTGGACCCATCCCATCGGACTCCCAGTGGTTCACATCTTTTATGGTTGTTTTTTCTGAATGTGTTACCTCATTTTCATTAACCTCTCATCTCCCCTGAGATTAGTATATCATATGAATTCCAATTCATCTTTCATTTACCCCCATGGACACCTAGCCAAATAGGCCCCTTCCCCCATTCACTCTTATTACTCTCTCCTCACATGGCCAAGACGTTTGATCATATGATTAGTGCACCCATCTTTGTGTTTGTAAATTATCCAAAATTTTTACATTCTTTCATTCATTAACAATTGTAAAAACATAATTCTTTACATGTGTTATAACCCTAAATTTCACCACACATGCTTACCTGGCATCAGGCCAACTCATATCTCTTCTTTGCCAAAGCACTGCTGAACAACTCTCTGAAAATCCTCTTTTATAAAGTCCCACGCGCCCTAAGCCATTACTACATGCGTGTACACACTGGCTGACTCAAAACAACCCGCGTGTGCCTACAAAAGCACAGAAAAAGGAAAGTTGTCAGTGGAACAAAAAACTATGGGTGAGTTAACTGAAACTCCCAACCATGCATGGCTGAGGGTTCGTCCAAATACCTAGCTCCTTCTAGCCTATAAAAGAAGGGGTAGGGGTCCCATTTGGAAGAGGAAAAATATAGCAAAGAAACTCTACCCATTTACGTATTCCCATTGTCCCAACCCTTTAGCCTTTCCTCGTGCCAAAGGAGATTCAAAAGCAAAGCAGTTGGAGGACAGAAGAAGAGGAGCCCAGGATCAGGTTCAAGGAGCAGTGGTTAGTTTCAACTTTTTGTAAGTTGATTCATTCAAAGTAATAAAGAAAATGCTTTTCCCGTCCCAATTCATGAACTATTTATAGTTTGATCAATATATGTTTGGATTTCTAACCCGTTAGTATAGAAGTAGCATGCATGCATAGTTGTTGCTTGTCTTGAATGTAGGTCATCTTTGGAGGGAGTATTGTGAACAAGGAATCAAGCACAACGGAGGATCGACATCAAATGTTGGGAACGAGGTAGGTTGATATTTCCATGCATTTACTAAGAAAAGGGGATTTAAATCTAGGGATGAAGGTAGAAAGTAATTTCTCTTCGGTCATATCTGCATGCAAAGTCTGAACTCTATTTGCTAGTCCGTAGGGTGTTTTTCCCAACAACAGAATTGGAGACCATACTGGGGAAGTCTCTCTAGGGTAGTTTAAAGACTAGTTTTTCTTGCCTATCTTTTCTTTTCATTTCTATAAGGTCTAAGCTAGTAGGGAGTCTGGTTTTCCATACCATCTTTCCCTGACTTTTACTTGACTGTGTTTTTCAGGACCCACATAAGTACACGTGGCCTGCACAAGGTATGCACGTGTTTACCCGCACCCTATCCTCTTACAACCCATGTGTGAACGCTAGCTATAGAGGTAGCAGTAGTGTGTAGAGTTCAGAGAACCTCAGAGGCAGTCATCCTCTTCCCAATCAGAATCACACATTCTCAGGGGGTTTTCTGGATTTCTGTCTGAAGTCTTGTTTGCTAACAGATCTAACTCAGATTGTTGTTGCCTTATCATTTTTTCCTTGCATTATTTGTTTTTCTGTTAGAAAGAGTATCCAAGCCTTCAAGGGATCCCGGTTATCAATATCAGTGGTCTCTTCCTGGTTTGGTCTATCTGTTTTCATTTTTTCTTAGAGTTTAGATATACACACGGCCTGTACAAGGTCATCTCTTGGGTACACGCCCTCTGTCTCTGTTCAACGCACGTTCGCATGCGTGTTGTTTGAGTAACAGTCACATGTTTGTGTAGGCTACTTTTTGTTAAGGGTGAGGCAGTCATCCTCTCCTTTTATAAGAAGTATTCCTCTGAGGGGTTTGAATCTCTGT
Source organism: Picea engelmannii (assembly GCA_009831015.1). NCBI lineage: Eukaryota > Viridiplantae > Streptophyta > Pinopsida > Pinales > Pinaceae > Picea > Picea engelmannii. The sequence continues at coordinate 713,225 of ML783944.1, read as the reverse complement.
TTGAACATTCAATAGTTTAGGATTAATCTTAACCTTAGCTTGCTTTTTCTCATTTAGAACGTTGTCAGAAAAATAAAATTTTTTAGGGTTTTTAGACAAGTGTGAGAATCATTGTTTTTACAATTGCTATTGTGTGATTTTTTACCTGATTCTTTGAGATCTGCAATTTAGGCCAGAATTGTTTTTCTTGGTTTTTTGCTTGTCGGTATTTTCCCTTTCTTGCTTTACTAGCATTTAAATAAAAAAAAAAATCTCTTTTCATTTTCTTCTTTGGTTGAAGAGTGTGTTTCTGCATCATTAGCTAGGGAAAAGTATTTTATTTCATAAGTTTTTACAGTTCACATAGATCATAAGTATCTCGTAGTCGAGTGAAATTCCTTTGAGTTTGTTGGCCAAAATCTTAGAAAAGTTAAAAAAATATTTCTTTTGAAAAGTTGTCGAAATTTTGCATTCAGTAAAAGTTTTGTTTCTAGCTTTTTTATTCATTTTTTGCTTTCATCTTTTACACATCATCAGTTTCACCCTCATACCCCTTGACGTAAGACAAATCCATAAAAGTAACGCTAAATTTTAAATATACTAGATTTTTATGTTTGTAGGGTTCACAAACTAGTTCAGGACTAGGGCCTTGGATTAGGTTGGAGAGGAAACTCTTCAAGGCCATTTAAAATCAAACATTGGAGTCTGAGATAGGGAGTGTCTAAGTCTAGTTTCGTGAAAGTTATTCGGGACCCCCCTCTAACATAGGGGATAAACACAAGGTCGTGTGCAGAAAGGTAGCGGAGATAACCCCTCCAAAGCTGGACCAATCATAGTGGAGAACACATATAGAGGGCTTGCTTTGGGATTCCGTCCTTTTAATTTGCCACGGGGCTTCGTCGGTCTCGAATCCATTCAAGGTCCTCAGTTGTCTTCCGAAACATTTTCTCTTGATACCCTTGACAGGTTTTGGGCTCGATACCCTGCTCATTGTGGTCTACCCGACTTTCGACTGTACCCGCCTGGTGACTATTCACGCGCTGGCAACCTAGTTGCCAATATTTTTAGGGACATACACAGGTGACTGCGGGGGTATACCATGGTACCTAGGATAGACATTGGGCCATTCTTTGCAGAGTATACCTAAAGGGTGCTTCCATGTTTGAGTTGCTCTTGCACCGGTAAGTTGCTCTAGTGTTGGTTGTTGTAATTGTTCTTCCAATTAATTTAGTGCTTGCTTGTCTTATCTCTTAGGGAATTTTTTTAGTGTGTGTTACTTTTGAACATTTAGAGTACCTTAGAGTGTCTTGGATCTTCTCACACAGCGGAGGATCCCAATCTCTGCCGGTCATGAAGGCTTCTTGGCCTACCGCCGGTTACACTGGAGCCACCCTCGCCACTATTAAGGTGGAAGCTAGACCAACAAGGGTCTTTTGAAGCGATCGAGTTACAAACCATTGTGCCCGAACAACCCCTGGAGGCATCGACCATTTTGGACCTTGAAGCAACTGCTCTTGGCTCAGTTGAAAACCAAACCACTGATTTCTTGGCACCTTTTATTGTACCAATTCAATTTCATGAGCACCAGACAGTGTCGCACACAGCAATGGAAACAAATGCTGTTACTCCTTCTGGGAATTCTTTAATTCCCACCACGGTTGTCACCATAGGAGAGCTGTCATCTCTGAACCCATCGTCGTCGGTCCAAGCCACCATGGTATTGGCCACAACTACTTCACACAGTGGTCTGAGCCCGTCTTTGGTAGTGGCCACAACCCCTTTTACACCTAGTGCGACAGGCCCTCCGTTCTCGTACGGGATGCCTAGTTCGGGTACAAGTCCTGCACTTTCCTACTCCACTTTACAGACTTTGAGTCTAGGGGCAGGGAACTCTAGCGCTCCTTTGCAAGGTCATTGAGGGGGCACTCCTGTCCCTTTTAACACTTTTCCTTATGTAGGAGGTCATATCCCTCCTTCATTCCCTTCACTCGGTGGCTCGCATCAGCAATCCACTGGGAAACCTACACCCAATAGTTTATTTGGAGTGGGGAGTCAAGGACCACCTTTGCATAGTATGCTGGTAGGTTCGACACCATTTTCTTAGAATGAAATGTTTGGTAACAACACCTTCTCGTCAGTTTCTTTATCGACTGGGGGTAACCCCATTTTTGGAAAATCGACTCCTGTGCAGGGTATTATTCCTACACAGGGGGAAAACCTAGCAGGACCTTGGAATTCAGGGCAAGGATCCATTCCCTCCTCCGGAATGCCGAACTGGGGCAATTCTTTCCACAATCAATGGAACCCCAGACAAACTACTATGCCTATCCCCATGGGACCGACATGGGTAATCCTTCCCAAAGTCCTTCGAATACAATGCATTCGCAACAATCCATGTCCTATTTGGGAAATCAGCCGATGATGTCTCCACATATGAAAAATACTTACGCTGGCCAGGGCTATGGTTTCTACTAGAATCCAGGCTAGCACCCAAACTTTTCCTGGCAACCTGGTGCCAGTCAAACTCTAGGACCCTTTTTCCCAGGTTATCAGCAGCAACCCAAACTACCATTCCTGGCGGCTTTACACTTGCCAGATTTGACAAGGTTGTTGAATGACCCTATTTGTCACAATCCGCGTTGGCCTCCTATGCTGACGAAGTTGCCTTTGGACATTCCAAAGTTCGAAGCCAAGCCTAATGAAGATCCAGGTGATCATGTGACTACCTTCCATCTTTGGTGCTCATCTAACTCATTGAAATATGACTCCGTACTGTTGTGATTGTTTCAATGCACTCTCATTAGGAGTGCCGCGAAATGGTACATCAAGATCGATTGTTCAAGATACTCTTCTTTTGGCAAACTGGCGATGGATTTCCTTAATCATTTCCAGTTTCCTATGAGAAACGACACTGGCACAAAGCTGCTCACCAATTTTGAACAGACAACAGTGGACCATATCTCTGATCACATCTAAGAGTGGAGACGCTGGAAGAGTTTAATCAAGGTACCAGTCCCACCAACATTCCTGCTTGAGTGGTTCCTTAAGTCTTTGGTCCCACAGTTAGCCAAAGATGTCGCGACATCCGAATTTTTCTTCGAAGAAGATGCCATCATGAGGGCTCAACAGTTTGAGCTAATCTATTCTCAGTTCGGTTTATTATACAACTTCTTGCCATATGCACCACATTCAATACTGGATAAAACTAGACAGAGAGCTAGACCACATGCCGATGGTATTGTCGGTTCAGCACAAACCAAGCCCGCTGAGCAATTGACAAAACAGTTGCAGTAGTTATCCATACAACACACAACGACCAGCCAAACTACTGCTTTGGCTACTCCCCCTACCCAAACGTCGAAAGTACACAATGCAATCGACTAACCCAAAGGCCACCTAGCAGCCTGAAGGGAAGAAAAAACAATGAAAGAAGGGTAAGGGGGATTAAAAACCCACTGATAATGCTGGCAGGGACAACACTGAAAAATGGAAGGTGAGGTATCCATGCAACTTGTGTGCGAAATACCACCCGACCCATCTATGTCCTCGAATTGCAGAGGCCCAAAAGTTTGTCACACAGCAACATCAAGCAGTGTTGACTAATCCCTTTCAACATGGGCAAAATCTAACTCAAGCCTTTGCAAGCAAGGAAGGGGGCAACCAAGAAAACTTCCCACCTCCGAACAATCCCTCATCCATGAACGTATATATGGTTAGGGGTGATGCTTTCATATCGACTAGAGCACACGATTATAGTAAACCAAGCACTTCTGAGAAGGGTAAAGAAGCTAATATCCCATCTCTTCCTCTACATATTGAGAAGACGTTGGGAGAAACAATGACACGCATTCCAAAAGGTGCATTTAAAAAAGATTCTCATAACCCCAACGCAAGGGCCACCCAGAACTACTCTATAGTGGAAGATTTATCACAAACCCCTTGTGCGATGTCTGCTTTGGAATTCCTCCAAAGCTGCCCTTCTCAGAGGAAAGCCTTGTTAACTGCTTTGGGCTCTATTGAGAATTTTAATCCGGGTACCATCATGTTAGATGCAACTGACTTAAAACCTCGTCTGCCTTACCACATCACATTTTAGATAGTAGTGGCTTACCCCACAAAAACGTTTACATGGAATATCTTCCGCACAGTGGTCGACGAGGGCGCCTCGACATGCGTTATGTCGTTGGCATGTTGAAAGGCCATTGGCCAGCCCGTTTTGTCTCCATCACCTACTCTCCTCACTGCTTTTGACGGTTGTTTGTTCCGACCACATGGCATCGTTCCTTCTTTCCCCATGCAGTTAGGAGGGAAAACCGTGTGTGTCGAAGTAGAGGTAGTCAATGCTCCCCTCGACTATAACCTCTTGTTAGGATGGAGTAGGACTTATGCTATGCAAGTCGTGGTCGCTACAATTTTTCGGGTCTTGTTGTTTCCACATGAGGGATGGATAGTGACCATTGATCAATTATCTTTCTCCAGACCTAACCCAACTATGGGGGCATCGAAGGTCCCGATGATTGATAATCCTCAACCAGGTGTCGTTAATGTAGGAATTGGTTTGTGCCCATCCTTGATGGGTACATTCGATTACCCACCTCCTCACGACGATATCAAATTTATATCTAATCACCATAAGGTTGAGAGTTTTCAAGTTTCGTCGTTCCACATGACTTACTTTGAGGATCCATGGATTCTTCCTTCCCCATCAGCCATGATGGATGAGACAGGGCACTCAGGCATGTCCATGCCCTTGTCTGTCGCTGAAGTAGCATACTCTTTAGTCCAGCAAGCGTCATCTAACACTGATCCAACTCCTGCACAAGAGTAAGATCCACTTATAGAGCCTATTTGGGCTCAGGGTTCTCTCGCTAATGTCGATTCGTTAGACTTAGTCTTGCCTTCTGATGAAGCATTAATCGAAGCAATGACTAGTCTAGACAAACCTTGGGAAGATCTTCATCAAAAATCATATTTTCTCCCAGAGTTAAGCCGAATCGAAGTTGGAGAATTCACCATGACCATGACGGGAGATCAGGCGTGTCCTATTAATCTCTTAGCTACACATGAAATTTATGCTGAGGGCAATATGGCAACTATCGTTGAAACTACACCAATCAACATCTCCCGAAACCCTGGCATCGTGGAGAACGTCTTCATCGGAGCGTATTTCTCACCCGAAGAGATTCAAATCTATACAGATCTTTTCAAAGAATTTCGCGACATTTTTGCCTGGTCTTATGAGGAAATGCCAGGTATCGATCCCAAAATAGTTGAACATGAAATCACAACGTATCTTGATTCCAAGCCTATTCGATAGAAGCTTCATCCAGTTAATCCCAAGAAAGAAGCAGCCATCAAGATTGAGGTTGAGAAATTGCTAAAGGAAGGTTTTATCTATCCTATCCATTTGACTCAATGGGTGTCAAATCTTGTGCCGGTCAATAAAAACAAGGCACGATTCGTGTATGTACTGATTTTCATGATTTGAACAAGGCATGTCCCAAAGATAATTTTCCAACACCATTCATTGACCAGATCATTGATGAATGTGCTGGTTGCGAAGCCTTGTCTTTCATGGATGGTTTTTCGGGATATAATCAAATCCAAATCAAACCTGAAGACCAACACAAAACGACATTCATCTGTCCTTGGGGTACATTTTCGTATCATAAGATGCCTTTTGGTCTTAAAAATGATGGAGCCACATTCCAGTGGGCCATGCCTTTTTCTTTTCATGATCTCAAGCATATAGTCGAGGCCTACCTAGATGATTTAGCATCACGATCTCGCAAGAGAATGAATCATCCCACACACCTTAGACTAATCTTCGAACGCTGTCCCTACTTTAGGATTCACTTGAATCCAAACAAGTGCAACTTCTGCGTAACGTCAGGACGTTTGTTAGGTTTCATTGTATCAACAATAGGGATCATGGTCGATCCTCTCAAGATGGAGGCAATATTCTAGTCCCCCCCCCCACGTACAGTCCTACAACTTCAGAGTCTACAAGGCAAGGCAAACTTTTTACGATGCTTCATCGCCAACTATGCTGAAATCACCAAGGGATTTATGCGTTTACTGAAGAAAGACGTTCCTTTTTTCTGGGACGAAGCCACTCAACACTCTTTCGACGCATTAAAACATGCCCTCACAACTGCACCTCTGCTACAACCACCTAACTATAACAAAGATTTCTTATTATATCTGGCTATCGCAGAGTCAACCATTGGCATGGTTTTAGTTCAGGAAGATGATTTTTTCTTAGAATACGTGATCTATTACCTGAGCCGAGGCCTCGTAGGACCGGAACTCAATTATTCTCATATCGAAAAAATTGCGTTGGTAGCAATTCATGTTGTTCAACGGTTCCGTCATTATGTTCTGTTTCGCAAGACCATCATCATTGTTGTCGTGAATCCATTCCAGTACATGTTGACACGACGGGTTATAGGCGGAAAAATTAGTAGATGGATAGTCATCCTCCAGGAATTTGACTTAGACTTCGTTTCAGCAAAGTCCAAAGAGTCATTGGTCTTCGCAGAGCTTATTTCGGAACTTCCGGTTGAGTCAGGTCACGTTATGCTTGAAGAATTGCCTATCTGGGGAGATATGTTTTTGATTACATCTTCAGATCCCTAGTACGAAGATATAATTATCTATATCTAGACTTCAAAGTGCCCCACTTCTGCTTCTCATGACAAGCGTCGGCGTATATGCCATCAGGCTAAGAATTATCTCATACTCGATGATACGTTGTATCGAAGAGGTGTAGACTGCATCTTACGTTGATGTATCATACGTAAGGAGGCAGTCATCGTGCTCAATGATTGCCATACCGGAGCTTGTGGTGGTCATTTTTCTGGGTTGGCAACAGCCCAAAAGATTCTATGAGCAGGTTACTTCTGGATGACACTTATCAAAGATTGTATCGAATTAGTCAAGAAGTGCCATCTATGCCAAATCTTCTCTCGGAAGATGAGGGCACATCCCGATCCTATGTTTCCTGTCATCACAGTTGGTCCCTTCACCAAGTGGGGGATTGATTACACTACTTGCAACCCCCCGTCAGTAAGGGGGTACCACTATATCATCATAGCTGTAGACTACTTCACTAAGTGGGTCGAAGCTATGCCAATGTTTAAAGATGATGGAGAGACTGCAACTCTCTTTTTATTCAACCAGATCATAGCAAGGTTCAACGTCCTGAGAGAGATTGTTACTGACCATGGTAGTCACTTTCAGAACCAAATGATGACCGAGTTAACATCAAAGCTTGGGTTATGGTAGGAGCATTCATCACCCTACTACCCCTAAGCCAATGGGCAAGTGGAAGCTGTAAACAAAACTCTTAAGACTATTCTACAATGAACTATCAACTCAGCAAAGTCAAATTGGCATTTGATGTTATACTTGGCATTATGGGCTTACCGAACATTTGTTAAGACCGCAACCAGTTTCTCACTTTTTCAACTCGTTTATAGGTTGGAGGCAGTCTTTCCCATTGAATGTCATATCCCATCTCTAAAGTTGGCAGTACAATTATTGCTAGACACTTCTCCACTTGAAGAATGGTTAGTACACCTTGAGCAGCTCAATGAGCAGCGTCCTGATGTGGCCCTGGCCAACGAGGCTCACAAACATAAGGTCAAGTGTTAGTATGATAGGTCTGTTCATCCTCAGATTTTCTCTGAAGGTGACCTTGTCCTGGTCTATGACCACGATAAGGACCCCCTGGGGGCAGGAAAATTCAAACCCATGTGGTTCAGACCCTTCATCATAAAAGAGGTATTAAAAAAGGGCGCTTATCGTTTGGTTTATTTTGAAGGGAATTCTTTGGCGGAGCCTAGAAATGGGCTCTACCTCAAGAAGTATTACTCATAGTCAGGTCATTGTGGGTACTTTTTGTAGCATATGTATAGTCTTTGTACTATTACTTTTTAGTTTCTTTTCAGTGTTATGGACGTGTCATTGATGTTATATTTCATCAATATGGCAGATGTCAAGTGATTCTGAGGTGTTTGTTGGGTATGCAGATGGTGCTAGTCGACACACTCAGAGGCTTTCCTCCACAGCTTGGGTAATCTTTACACCTCGCCAGTTGTTATCTTCCAGAGGTATTTGCTTAGGTGACACCACAAATAATGTCGCCGAGTATAGTGCAGTTATTGAGTTGCTTCATGACACTTTGTCATTGGGTATCTCTCATCTTCGGGTGTATCTCGACACTCAACTGGTTGTGTCTCAGCTAAATAGAGTATACCGGGTTCATGATCCAACCTTACACCGACGATTCCTTAGGGTACGTCTCTTAGAAAAGAACTTTGATTATATTACATATTTTCATGTTCTTAGGAGATTAAACCAAATTATTAATACTCTAGCTAATCAAATTTTAGATTGGCATCCTGCACAGATATGAAAGAACATTGACATAAAACATGTAAATACATTTTTGCACACGTGATCCATAAGACACAAAAGATTGAAAAAAACCATATATAATATCATAAAATAACCAGAGTACATAGATGGACGCAAGCGCCTAAAAAATGGGACTAATCACGAGTTACAGGGCTTATGCCCTCAAAATATATATACAAGTAGTGCTCGTGGCACATAAAAAATCTAAATAGGTTCAGGGCCTATGGGCCCTATTAGAATAGTCCACAGCATGGGCTAAATGCCTAAACAATCGAACCCACGTCCGAGGTGCCCCCACTACATGAGGCTGCATGGATGGCAGTAGGTCCTCTATATCTGCCATCGGGACTGTGCGAGTGAGTGCAGTGAAGTTCCACTCAACTCATATAAGGACCGTCTCAGCCTCCTCGACTGGGAGGTTCCCTGCTACTGCTGGTCCCCCAGCAGCAGCTGCGGCTTCTGGCCGAGGATGACGTCTGTTCCATGCATAATCGGTAGGTCACGCGGGTCCCACATCTGCATGCAACAAACTTATACCCGTCAAATACTCTGGCATACAAAATATGATATATATAACAAAAATGACATAAAAATTACATATACAAATAAAAACAAAACTACAAAGGTGGAGACTTACCCATCTCCCCTCGCTCGTCACTAGGAGGCATGGGTATCTCAGAATCTCTAGAAAAATCTATCCTTACATATGGGTAATCCTTGATCACAGGGATCTGCCGTGATAGCCATGCAAAAAAGTCATCCTCGAAGGACTCATTGGTCCTTCCACCACCCTGTCGCGGCAGTAATACTGCCCATCTACATATTGTAGGAAAAGAGGCCTGATGTCCTCGTACCACTTCCCGAGGACTAAAGCTCATAACTCTCTTAAAGAAGAATGAACACAAAATCATCCTGAACCTGAAGTTCCTCTGTGTCTGCTGTCGACAATCTGTCAATTGCCTCTTCATACACTCAAGTAGTGTGGTACTCCAGTCAAAAATCTGTGCATTCAAGCACTGGATAGCACAGTTCATCTGTGCGCGAGATGCCTAATGCAAGGCCGCTGAACTGATAATCCACCCAATGAGAAATAATATCGCTTGCAGCAATAGGTTAGTAATCTTACTTATGGGCACCTGGGAGCTCACATGGTTTGTCCCAGCCTCACAGTGCTCAACGATCAGTTTCGCTATGTTATGCAGCCCCACAGGAAACGTCCTGAAATTGACTGGTTCCCCTCTCCTTGAGAGGCCAGTCAAAAAGTAGATATCCTCGGTGGTGGGCACTAGTGATTTCCCCTCTAGCATGAAGGCCTCTGCATCAGGGCACCAATAGTCAATCAAGGCATTCGGTAGCCTTGGTTGTGCTCGCATAAATGGACACAGGAAGAACTTAAGTAAACCACACTGCATCAACATGACCACGACATTCGGATCTCCTACAACCAATTCACTAATTTCTTCATGCTCCCTTTCCCTCCAATGGACATACATCCGGCCAACACAACAAAGTTTAGGAGGGTCAGTGCTTGCTGTTTAGTTCTTTTTTGCTATAAAAGGGGGTCCACATGAGCTATAGAGGCGACAGTCGCGTGTACACACGGGTAGACTTTACTCTGCTCGAGTGTACATGCGGCCTGTCCAGAGACAACCCGCGTGTACCTAGGGCCGACCTTTTAAAGGTTGACGCCCACCCAAAAAATGAAAGAAAATGCAAAATTAAAGAATTGAATAACTAGATAGGGGAGTTTGTACTTACTTGGTCCAAGCGGAAGTTCATTTCGTCCACTGTAGCTCTTGGAATCACCGTTTTTAGCAAAGGGGGTCTTTTGGCTCCAGAGTCAATTTCCAAATCAACAATGGTGATAATGAGCTGGCAGCTTCTATTTATAGACTTTTTGGCCTCTTTTTGTCACTTTTTTGGCCTCCCTTATCAGTTTATTTACATCAAAAACCATTCAGAGTGATTCAGGAGTTATATGGGAGGGATTTGATCGGGTATTGGGACACTTTTTTTTGAGTTTTGAGAAAATTTTGACGGTCCATGAAATTTTTTCCAAGAATCAACTTGAGCATATAGGTTAGGTTATTACCTCGACTTTTGTGCCTCGTTGCCTTTTTTCCTCTGCCATAGGATCGATCCCATTAGGTTGTGACACAGAACTGTCATATCTGCTTTAGAAGTGTTGCAACTTGGTGGTAGAGCTTACCAGAACATGGATGCCCTAGGTAAGTCCTGGTTGCATTATGGTGTCCATGCCGTCTCTAAAACACTGTAGGCTCGGGAGTCCTTATAGTCTTTTCTGAATATGATTTTGAGTCTCATTTGCATAATTATTCTTCTCTCTTGATCTCACCCTCAGGACTCCCAATAAATAACGGGTTTCCTTTTAAGCCCTTTTCAGACCCTCTAAACATGAAAAGATTGCCGAGCGATATTGTGGATTTTCACGCTCGTTAAACTGAAATTTGAAGTCATGTCTATCCGGCGGTAGTTTACCCCTTTTTCGGTTTGGACGGTCAACTGTATGAACAAAGGTATACTCTATGGAATTTCAGCTCTATAGAAGAGTACTCTCATGTATAATTTTATCCCTTTTTTGGGCCTGAGGGACTAAACTTACGAAGAAGGAGCCCCCACGGAGTCCATAGTTAAGCTCTTTTCAGACTCCCTAAAATTGAAAAGATTGCTGAGTGACCTTATTCTTTCACACTCGTTAAATTGGTCCAGAAGAACATTCTTGACGGAGTCCATAGTTAAGATTTTTTCAGACTCCTTAAAAATGAAAAAATAGCCGAGTGATCTTGTCCTTGTCACACTCGTTAAAATGGTTTTGAATTGATGTCTAATTGGTGCTAGTTTACCCTTTTTCGAACCGACTAGACTATCTTTGAAAAAGGTACCCCAATGGAGTCTCCTTTTATGTTTTTTTAGACTCTCTAAATATGAAAAACTACTGAGCTTACCTTCTCCGGGCTCGTTAAACTTACATCGAAGGACGTTACCATTGTGCGTTTTATTAACTGCTTTTGCATACCTTATACACCAGCCTTGTGACAGTTTGCTTCTGTGTCTTAACACCTTTGGCTTCCAGGGGATTTTTCCCGAGTATCATTTTACTAGAACATCAGTCTTGTCCTTGTGCCTTGAACTTGTATGTTTGCGATACTCGTTCCTCCATTGTAATGTAATATCCCTTTTTTTCACAATTATTGAAAAGAACAAAAAAAATCAAATATACCCCAAAAAGAGGAAGGGAAAAGTATTTTCTTTATTGGCATCATAATGAGTCGCCCTTGGATAAAGGACATCTGTCCGTTTTTTCATCAGACTATGAGATGTAGTACGACCTTAGGAAGCTTTTCTCGCTATATAGAGTTTTGTCCTCCACCGTTTGGTTATTCTTCCAAACATATGGAGAGTTTGTGTTGCCTCCTGCTTCGTAGACTTATGATTAACATACATGATGCCTGAGTCTCATTATTTGTCATGCTACTATCCAAGGGAATTTTGTCACCAAGCCTGAGTCGGCCCCTCTACAATATGTCTCTTGTCCTCATGCCCGACCATCCTAAACACCCAATCAAGTCCTTGTTCAAAGTCATTGAAGCCTTCAGTCTGATCATCAAGATTATCACGTCAATGACCAATGAGCCGTCGAAGACCTCTGGGTAGTGCAGTTGTACACTCATATTACACTCCTACCCAAGTTTTGAAGATTTTGAAGTTGTTGCTCGAGCTCTGAAGATCTCACCTATAGCCATCAGGCCGAATCAGCTTTTGGAAGATGGATACTCTATATGTATATCTTTCTGATTTCGAGATGTAGCTCCGCTATGTATTGTTCGCAGCTAATCTTTATAGTCATTTGACATGGATCTACAGTGTATTTGATTGGTAGCCATGGTTCTATTTTATCCCGAGCATGGGTATGCCCACCTCGGTGAGACATTTGTTATTTTGCAGACGACACCTCCCGGTTCCTGATCCTTGGGCTCAATCATTCGGCACATCAGTAAACATTGGTAATGTATTTTGGCCATCAGATTCTCTTCCAACCTCACACATTAGGGGGCATCTGTTATAACCCTAAATTGCACCACGCATGCTTACCTGGCATCAAGACAACTCATATCCCTTCTTTTCCAAAGCACTGTTGAACAACTCTCTGAAAATCCTCTTTTATGAAGTCCTATGCACCCTAACCCATTACTGCATGCGTGTACACACTAGCTGACTCAAAACAGCTCGCGTGTACCTACAAAAGCATAAAAAAAGGAAAGTTTTCGATGGAACAAAAAGCTATGGGTGAGTTAACTAAAACTCCCAGCCATGCATGGCCGAGGGTTCGTCCAAATACCTAGCTCCTTCTAGCCTATAAAAGAAGGGGTAGGGGTCCCATTTGGAAGAGGAAAAATATAGCAAAGAAACTCTACCCATTTACGTATTCCCATTGTCCCAACCCTTTATCCTTTCCTCGTGCCAAAGGAGATTCAAAAGCACAGTAGTTGGAGGATAGAAGAAGAGGAGCCTAGGATCAGGTTCAAGGAGCAGTGGTCGGTCTCAACTTTTTGTAAGTTGACTCATTCAAAGTAATAAAGAAAATGCTTTTCCCATCCCAATTCATGAATTGTTTATAGTTTGATCAGTATATGTTTGGATTTCTAACCTGTTAGTATAGAAGTAGCATGCCTGCATAGTTGTTGCTTGTCTTGAATGCAGGTCATCTTTGGAAGGAGTATTGCGAATGAGGAATCAAGCACAACGGAGGATCGACATCAAACGCCGGGAACAATGTAGGTTGATCTTTCCATGCATTTACTAAGAAAAGGGGATTTAAATCTAGGGATGAAGGTAGAAAGTAATATCTCTTAGGTCATATCTGCATGCAAAGTCTGAACTCTATTTGCTAGTCCGTAGGGTGTTTTTCCCAACAACAACATGGGAATCACCAATACTCATACCATTGCATTTGATGGAGCCTCTTTGAACCCAGTTGCAGTTCTAGTCACCCTTGGTTGGAGCATATGCATTAAGTCACCTATTCCTGCATGGTTTTATTTGATTGAAACACCTCATGTATCTCAATACATATCACTGTGATCCCCCAAGTTGCCTCCATCAACTACCTATCCATTTTCATTCACTCATTCTCAATCCTATTTTGACAAACACTTGACATATCTAATTGTCCCCTCGACATTATGTGCAATTCTTTTTTTTACTGCCACCATTTGTAATCCATCATTTATGATCTGCCTAAGGGAAGTTTTGTGTCATCCTCATTAAACACCCCACCTACAGTTATCAAATTAATCCCCCATTATAGTTCGATATCTGGTTTATCCTCAAATGATTTCAAGGGACACCTTGTCCTTTATGGTCGACAACTTCATTCCTATTGACACCAACTCAATTTTCCTAGGAATGTTGATGATCTGAATTATATTGAGAAAAAAATGAGATACAAATAAAAATATAGCAAAGAACACAGGAATACAGTGAAATCCAACTTCTATTAATGAATAAAATAACATAATACTATAGAACACGAACTGGCTAGAATGGTGGTAGATTATCTCTGAAGAGAAAGAGATGTCAGTTATGCTCATTCACAAAAAGATAAAAAATAATGGGCCACAAGAATGGCCTTTTGACATAAAGAAATAACCCTAAAGGTCCAAAACCCTAACCCTAGGAGGTGAAGCACCAAAAGGTTTGTAGGCCCCAAGGTGGTTAGTTGATGCGTCAACTTTTCGGGGGTGAAACATTTACATACAATATCTGTTTTGGGAATTTAGTAGCTCATTGGAAAGACATAATCAAGAAGTACAATTATTGGCAGGGTGTGGGAAAGGCATGACAACTAAAGGCCCCCAAATGGCCAAAAAACATCGTCTAGGACCCAAAACTCATAAAAAAATGACCAAGATGGAGAAATGTGATGAGTCAGTGGAAGAGGTGGGTGGCCACCAATATCAACCTAGATGATTCGTACCCCCTTAGGAAGCAATGGTCCCCATTGCATCAAGTTCCCTCAGAAGATGGGGAAAATTTTTCTGAATCTAAACCTTGTTGAGACACTTGCCTTCCTGAAGTATCTATCCTTCTTTGACAACCCGATAGAGTTGTAGGTTATGCTGGCAGGTTCCCTTCACCCTAGTTTCCATGATTCAATCCATGTGAGTTTGTACAATGAATTTGATATTGAGTTATGTAGGGATGTGTAGCATCCATAATTCTAATCCTCGCAAATTATAATGTAATTGTGCAAATATCATTTAGGCTAGTGAGTCAATATGCTTGGGGAAAGAGCCTGTATTTATTAATATGGTCAGAGGCTGAATTAAGTAGTATGTACATTGAATAGATTAATTAAAGTAATAATTTTTCGCTACAATACAAGTGGGACAAAAATGATGGGGGACTATGATTCCACAAGAGAGAGGGGTCCAAGGGGGGGAATTATTCATGGGTATTCATCTAACCCACATTCCTGAAATTATTATCATTGTGTATAACCATGTATTTGTTGTTGAGTGTTCCCAAAGAAAATCATTAAATTCATGTAAGAGGGTGGGTGTGAGAAGTCTCATCCCTTATTTATTGGAGAGCATGGGCCTAAGTGAAATCATCCTTGGGAGGAGTGTAAGTTAAGAAAGCAAGGGAGAAGAAGGAAAATCAGTATGCTGAAAGGGGACATTTTTTGTTGATTATTTGGGTTTGTTATCATTGATGTCAACCCTTGAATAAAGTTTGGTAGCGAATTCCAGTAGCACAATAGTTTGGGTAATGGACCCAAGTTTGTTTGATGGATAATGGTATGTTTTGATATATTTGCAGGCAAGACAATTCTAGATGGATAGTACATGTCATGCCATTTCCAGTGGTATGTGGAACGCCACATAACTCCTCATGGTTAGAGAGTTATGGCCATGTGAAGTTGGAGAACCCTCATGAATCATCTAGAAGCCCCAAAAGGTCAAAGTAGTCAAAGTGGATACAAAAGAAATTATTTAAATAATAAAGTTAATGGAGAAATTACTAAGTGGACAAGTGGTTATAAGTGGGTTAGCACTAAAATAAGGAAAGTGGGTTAAGATGGTTAGAAGGTAATTTAAAGAATAAAGTGAAGTGATGAGTGTAGTATAAGTCAAAGTGGATACAAAAGAAATTATTTAAATAATAACGTTAATGAATAAATTACTAAGTGGACAAGTGGTTAGAAGTGGGTTATCCCTAAAATAAGGAAAGTGGGTTAAGATGGTTAGAAGGTAACCCCTTGAGGAAGCTACGTGAAAGATAAATAAGAGGCAAGGCTCTCTAATTTTAAACACACTTGAGTATATTGAATATATACAAGTGATTGAGGTAACCAAAGTATATCTAATATGAGTTTTAGAGGGAATTTGAAGTAAAGAAGGCCAAAATTCAAGGGAGGATAAATTCTTTTGATGATCCTTTCTAAGGTATGTTATTTACAGGTCATCTCACCATTTTTGCAATAATTTTTTTTCTAGAATGATTCAGACTGTGAAATTGGGAGGCTGTTGAGGAAACATATCCAAGTAGCCATGATACAAATTGAATCTTGTGGTTTGTTGTATTTTTGGAGTTACACTCTGTGGAAAATAGGTTTTTTGGCTAGTCCTGAAACTAGTCTAAAACATGTGTTTTGGGTAAAAACGTCATAACTTATTTATAACATATTCAAATTTAGTAAGACAAAAATGTATTGGTTATAGTGCAGTTTGTATTATTTTTTGTACCATTTTCAGATCCATACAACAAGTATTCCATCCGGGGCACTGTCTACAAGTTCGTTCTCTAAAATAAGCCAGAATTCAACAAGGTATGCCATTTTTGATATAACTTCTTTTTTGAGAGGTTCCAAGTAGTGAAACCTAGAGGAATTGGATAAAAGAAAATGAAGAGCATTGTGTACTATTTTCAGATCTTTATTCATTACAGGTACATAGCTATGATTATTTGAAGTTAGGGTTGCTGACTAATCCAAAATTAGTTACGTGAGACTAAAGTAAAGTTTGATGAAAATTCTAGTCTCTTGTTGTTAAAGTTAAGGAAGGTTTGTAGGTATGTGATCATATACACCAGGTCTATTACATAGTTACAAATCAGATTTGGATGATGAAATTGATGAGGGATTTTGGTTGAGGTATAGGTTGGTGCATGGTTGATGCACTTGTTTATGGTACAGGTTGATTACAGGTTGTTTGGACAGGTTATTTTGACAGGTTATTTTTACAGGTTTGGTGCATGGTTGATGCATTTGTTTATGGTACAGATTGAGGTACAGGTTGATGTATGGTACATGTTGGCATGGGTTATTGGTACATGCTATTATAGGTTGATTGGTACAGGATTACATCAGTATATCTCACAGTGATAGTGTGACAGTGGTTCCATCATTCTACTTCTACATCAAGGAGATTGTACGGGGCAAGGACATGTGGTTGTAGCCAGAGAACATAGGGGGATGTAGCCTCCTTTTCGTTGTAGCCAGAGAATTGGGGAGTTGGATCTTCCCTTAGGTTGTAGCTTGAGAAACTAGAGGGTTGGAGCCTCCTTCCAGTTGTAGATGGAAAACAAAGGAAGTTGGTGCTTCCAATGAATGTAATTCTTAAAGGAATATAAGAAAAAATATTACGTGGTTTTCTCCCGCTTTGGGTTTCCACGTAATAACACTGGTGTACTATGTATGTGTATGATTGCTGATTTGTTTATTGTTTATTTACTCTGCAACTATTGGATGATAATTATATATTGATATAACACTTTCATTTTGTGGTTAAAAATGATTGAATTGCTCTATTACCGATTCACCCCCCCTCTCAGTAATTCAACAATTGGTATCAGATCCGGTTCCTTTGGGAAACAGTTTAACTATTGGAAGGAGATCATGGATTATTTTGAGAATTGAGTACCAATGTTTAATGGTCATAATGGTTTAAATTATGAGATGTGGAGAAAAAGGAAGAAAGTATTTTTACAGACACAGGGGCATTATATTTGGCTATCAGTTGTTACAGGATATGATAGTTCAAAAAGGGAAAAGACTGCAACCAAGAAGGAAGTGAAGAAGAATAAAAAAATAGCAATGGATTTCATCTGGGAAGGACTACCTAATCCAGTAAGAGAAAAGGTTGGTAAATGTTCATCAACCAAAGAGCTTTGGGATAAGTTACATGATATATATTCTTCACCCATCACATATTCAGAAAATTACAAAGAAGATGCAGGTATAGATCAAGAATAATTGTGTTCACCATGTCAAACAGATTCAGAAGATGAAGAGTACATAATCACCAGAGGCATGTTGCTTTTCTTTAATTGTGAAAAATGTGGACATCTTGAAATAAAATTACATGAAGGAAATAAGACAGAAAAACTAATTAAAAGGGAAGACAATTATGACGCAGAATTGATTAGTTATTTAGATGAACTAAGAGAAGAAAACAAGTCACTCAAGAAAGAATTGATGAGACAAAAGTAAAGTGTTGACATTTTTTAAGAATCCCAACAGGTCATCGAGAACTTAAGAAATCAGCTAGAAGAAGCCAGAAAGATTGAAGAAAATCTTGAATATCAAAAGAATTATTTGGAAGCCAACATAGCAGCACAGAAGGAAGAAGCATAAATGAGAGAGAATATATTGACAGATCATATTAAAAAAATAACTAACGATCTAAACCAACTTGAGGCAAAGTTTGGTCAAGAAGAGAAAGGACTTGAAGAAGAAATAATCACATTAAAAATCTAGCTTGAAGAAGAGAAAAGAACAGAAGAAGTCATGAAGTCTCAGATGATGAAGAAAGAAGAAGAGGTTGAGAAGCTTGAAGAATAAGTTGTCACATTGAGAAGTAAAATCGTCAAGCTCAACAAGAACGTTGAAGAGACAAAAACATTCACATCGGTCATAGAGAATGAAGAGAAGCACTCTAGTTTGCCAGAAAAGAAGAATGAAGAAAATAGAAAGAGTTATGCATAAGTACTCAAAGGAAGGAATCATGGTCAACCAGAATCTAAGAAAACTATTGAAGATACATCTTCAAGAAGACCATCCATGTTCAAGACTCAAAGAAGATTCAATCATGATCATGATCAGTCAAGGCAAAAATTCATAAGGACTACACCAGAAAGAAGATCATTCACTCCGAGGTATGCAAATTTCTTTTATGGTCATTGTTTTAATTGTACTAATTTTGGACATAAGGTTGCAGATTGTAGGGATTATAAAATAAATGTTCAAGCAATAATTTCCTATGTGGCCCCACATAACATTGAATGTTACAAATGTAATAACTATGGAAACATAGCTAGTGATTGTAGAAGCATGATAAATTTTGGAATAAGGCCATGAATGAAGAATTGGATAAAATAGAGAAGAATGACACTTGGGAATTGGTTCCAAGACAAAAGAATAAGAATGTGATTAGCACAAAGTGGGTATTCATAAATAAATTGAATGAAGATGGACATGTTACAAGGAACAAAGCTAGTTTGGTATGTAAAGGATACACACAGGTTGAAGGAATCAAATTTGAAGAGACATTTTTCCTAGTTGCCATAATGGAAGCAATCTGATTGGTTTTAGCTTATGCATACTCCAAAAATATTAAAGTGTATCAGATGGATGTGAAATCGAATTTTCCAAATTGGGAACTTGAAGAAGAAGTCTACATCAAACAACCAGAAGGATTTCAGTTTTCAGAGAACGCAGATTACGTGTGCAAATTGAAGAAGGCCGTGTATGGTCTAAAACAAGCTCCTAAAGCATGGTACTCTAGAATATATAAATATCTACAGTAGGCAGGGTTTAGAAAAGGAAGTGCATACAAAAACCTCTACATCAAGGTAACTCAAGATAGTATTTTATTAATTGAATTTTATGTTGATGGTATTTTTTTGGAAGTAATGATGACAGGTTAAGACATAAATTTGCAAAGGATATGAAGAATGAATTTGAAATGCCATTACTCAGAGAACTATCCTTCTTTCTGGGTCTTCAGATACGTCAAAACAACCAATGAATTTTTATTTTTAAAACTAAGTATATCAGAGAAATGCTAAAGAGGTTTGGAATGGAAGATTGCAAACCAATTATCACTCCTAAGAAAATGAGTTGCAAGTTGAACAAAGATGATGATTCAAATTCTATAGACCAGAGGCAATACAGGTCAATGATTGGAAACTTACTATATGTGATAGCATCCAGACCAGATGTAATGTAGGCAATTGGATAGGTGGCACAATTTCAAGCAACACCAAAGGAATCATATATATTAGGAGTGAAGATAATTTGCATATATATCAAAGGAACAAAAGAGTTTGGATTATGGTATCCAAAAGGAAAGGATCTATCACTTATTTCCTACACAGATGCAGATTGGGTAGGTTGCATTGATGACCAACGAAACACCAATGCAACATCGTTCTACTTAGGTGAGTGTTTAGTATAGTGGCTAATAAAGAAACAATCATCAGTATCCTTATTTACATCTGAGACAGAGTATATTGCAGCAACAACATGTTGTACACAATTTCTATGGGTGAAACAAACTATGATAGATATACATGTTGAGTATGATGAGCCCATTCCGATCTATTGTGATAATACAAGTGCCATCAGTATCTCAAAGAAAACGGTGATGCACTCCAAGACGAAGAACATTCCAATCAAGTATCACTTTCTACGGGAACAAGTTGCAAAGAAGAACATCAGAGTTGAACATGTGGGCACAAAAGAACAAGTGGAAGACATATTTACAAAACTACTTCCACGAGAATCCTTTGTTTATTGTCACCAAAGACTCAGAGTAATTTCTACTCCAAAATGAATTCTTTTGAATTCTTATCTTATATGTCTTATATGTACACGAGGAAGCACCATAAAGAGGACAGTTTAGGTTGGGAGATCAGTTTTAGGAAGAGTTTAGGGGGAGTATCCCCAAGGATAGTTCAGTTAGGGGGAGTAGCCCCAGATGGAAAGATACCTTTGCTATTGATGACAAAGGGAAATAGATTTATCAGATTCAGAGCATAGAGACATGGTTTCAGGGGGAGCGATGGTCACAGAGGGGAGCATGAGTGATATGAGTTCACTATTGCATCAGAGTGTTTTCATCAATTCCAAAGGGGGATATTGTTGATTATTTGGGTTGGTTGTAATTGATGTCAACCCTTGAAGAAAGTCCGGTAGTGAATTCTGGTAGCACAATGGTTAGGGTAATGGAACCAAGTTTGTTTGATGGATAATGGTATGAGTTTTGATATATTTGCAGGAAAGACTATTCTAGATGGATAGTACATGTCATGCCATTTCCAGTGGTATGTGGAACGTCACATAACTCCTCATGGTTAGAGAGTTATGGCCATGTGAAGTTGGAGAACCCTCATGAGTCATCTAGAAGCCCCAAAAGGTCAAAGTAGTCAAAGTGGATACAAAAGAAATTATTTAAATAATAAAGTTAATGGAGAAATTACTAAGTGGAAAAGTGGTTAGTACAAAAGAAATTATTTAAATAATAAATTTAATGGATAAATTACTAAGTGGACAAGTGGTTAGAAGTGGGTTAGCCCTAAAATAAGGAAAGTGGGTTAAGATGGTTAGAAGGTAACCCCTTGAGGAAGCTACA
>ML783944.1:661108-685502 GCA_009831015.1 Picea engelmannii | reverse complement strand
CCTTTTACCCCCCTTCTAAATGAACCATGAAGAGGACAAACTTTGCAGTTTGTGATATTACGTTTTGGCACTGTTTTAACGAGATCAATGAAATTTCAATAGTAAGAACTAACTCATGTATAGTATAGGATTGACCCCCTAGATTGATAATGAGACTACGAGTTCAAGACTCATAAACATAATGATATTTTTACATATAAGGTTGTCCTAAAATAATATTACAAACTTTGAGTGGGGAAACATCACACAATGCCTCATCTCTGAAGGGCTTGATGTTGCACGACAAATGACATTGTTGGCTAATGCAAAGGTCTCATCCCTAGCTCAACTAGCCAATAGTGTATGGTTTGGGGTGTGGCATCATTAGAAACTTCAATATCTTGATGACCTCAACTGATATCAAGTTCTTCTAGCTCCTACTGTCAATAATGAAATGCAGTGGGGTTCCCTTCACCAACATTTGTTAATGGAAGAGGCACTCCCCTTTCTCAATCTCCTCTAACTCATCTGGTTGGAGCTTTGTGGTTTCAATTGAAGCACCAGGTTTTGCATCGATCATCCACTGTCCCTTATCCTACTCCAGATAAGATTTTGATTCAAGGTATGGCTCTTTTTATTTAATCTCAACCAACAATGACTATTTTGAGCAACATTCATTAGTGTTGTGCCAAGGCATTTTTTGGAACTCACACCATTTTCCAGTGTCCGTCTTTGTCTTCCCATTACCCTTATTTTCCTGTGGCTTGGACTGATTGTCTTGCGGTTGGCCTTCCTTGCTTTGTCCCTTGTTCTATGAGTTAGGGCCACCTTTTCCATGCTTTTGTTGTTGTGGATTTGTAGAGTATAGCTCCAACTTATTCCATGGTTTAAATTTATAATAGATTTTGACATCATATCGATAAAAAAATCCTAGTGAGGAGATGTCCAAGAAATCCATCTTTTTTTGGATGTACCTATGTAGGCCACTGAAGTACTTCAGAACTAGGTGCCATTCAGAGTCTCTGATACCCAACTTTAAGCATAAGGTATGGAATATGTTAGTGTACTCCGACACTGCCTGGTCTCTTTCTTGACACAAATTCATCCATATTGTGTACTGATCATCATAATTTCCGACAAGGTATAACACCTCCTTAAGGGCATCAACAAAGGCCACCCAAGTGGGCCTGTCCTAAATTTCATAGACTCATCTTTGTTATGTCTCTCCCAGTAACATTCCCACCAATATTTGATATAGGGGAGGCATTTAAGGAGAGTGAAAATGATCTTTTCAATGTTTCAATACCTTTCTAATAGATTCATTCATTTCTCTAAAGAATATGCATCTATCTAGCCTTCAAATAAGGGGATATCAAATTTAACATGTACCTTGAACTGTATCACACCTTTGAAATGGATTCTCATTTAAGGTGCTTTGCCTACCATTGAAAATCATCGAAGGATCTGGGTTAATTTGTCCATAATCTTGTTCCGTTGTTGCACGAGGGCTTCTGTTATAGTAAGATTTGCCTCACCCCATGCAATCTTGCACAAAAGGCCTTTTTCCATTTCCCTATGCAAACTTGAAGTCCCTTTTTGCAAATCCCAGAGATAAAAATATAATTTTTCCACATATACACACCTTTCCTACTATACAACATGCGTATACGTAGGTTGCACCACTACAACCCGCGTACATCGGGAAATGTGCCCAAAATTGAAAAATAGTGTCGGGTTTCCATGTCAAGTCACAAGATCAATGATCCTTGGCCCTCCATATACTGGAAACATCCTGAATTGAACCTTCAGTTCCATTTGAAGGCTATAAAAGGGCCAAATCTGAGCTATGGAAAAAGGAGAAAGAATTCAACTTTGAGAGCAAAGTTACTCTAGAGAAATTATTCACTTCACATTGAGTCTGCATCCCTTTGTCCTTTAAGTATGAACACATTGTTCATCCCCCAAGATCTTCCCTTACTGATTGAGAAATTCATTGTCTCTCTTATATGAGGTTACCTTTGGTGGAGGATTGAAGTGGTGGAGGCCCAGTTGGAAGGAACTTAGTTTCTCAATTCTGAACTGTGTCGACACAGAAGTATGTAACTCATTCACTTCTGTTGATTATATATTAATAGAAATACTCTTTTCTTGTCCAATTAATATCTTGCAAATATTTTAATTATTATTCCATGAGTGTATTTGTTATTAATGTTGATGGATTATGCTATTTAATGTGCTAACATCATGTATCATCACCAGATTCTTGTGTTGCTTGGTTTTTGAGGACTAGTTGCAGGTGTATTGCTTTGGGTCAAGTGCTCGACGGTGGACTTCATCGAACATATGGAGGAGGTAGGCCTTTTATTTTTTCTTGCTAGAATATTTATATATGTAACATACTTGAGATTAGAGTTGATTTTTGAAGTCATTTCCTTCTGTTGTTGTTTACCCCTAGCCATAGAGAGATTTTCCTCATAGTATATTTGGCGACCGTACTAGGGAATTAATCTTCTTTTTAGGGGTTTGGAGTGTTTTTCTTCTTAGATTGCTCTTGTTCATATTGAATTTCTTGTCATATGATTACTTGATAGCCCATGTCCACTCTGGGTCTGAGTATTTCATCATTCTCCTTAGCCTAGCTATGTTTTGACAAATATACACGGGTTTTTACTTGACAGTCATGTACATACACGTGTTGTCCTTCTGCAAGCTGCGTACATACGCGCTCTTCCCTTGAATAGTTGCGTACATCAAACTTTGTTGCTTGATTGTTGGGTTTGGTGGTTGCTGGGTAGGTTTTGATGATTGTTGAGTCTTCTTGGGTCTCTGTGGTGACTGCTAAGTGTCTATGGAATGACAGGAAACCTATCTTTGGGTTGAATTTTTGGGCAGTGCCTTTCTCATCATATTTTCATTTTGATTCTCCTTGCACCTTGGGCTGGGTGTTTTCCTCCTTGATATCCTACTTGCGTTGCCTTTGTCTATACAAAATAGAGTCTTTATATCAAGATGATGTCCAGTCCTTGCATTTTCATTTTTCTTATATTGAAAATAAAACAATATTAGGCATTTTACACTGATTGTCATTTTGATATCTTGAGTCTTTGTCATTTATCTTAGTGCATATAAATAAAGATTGCATTTTTACTTAGAATTGCAAAATTGAATTGAAAATTGCATTTTTTAGGAAGCATATCATTTCTTGAAAATCAAAGTTAGGACTTTGCATTGTATTCATATTCATTTATTTTACTTGTTGAGTCACAACATCACTAGTTTCACGACTGCACCTTTTGAGTAAGCAAGGCCATTAAAATTAACGCTATAATTTAAATTGATTAGTAACGATTTTATTTTCTAGGGTGCACAATCTAGTTTAAGATTTAGTGCCTTGGAATAGGATTTTGTGAGTAAATTTCTCCAAGGCTATTAAATCAACATATGTGTCTGACTAAGGGAGTGGATAAATCCATTGTATAATTGGTAATATCAGGAGGCTCCTCTTAAACCGAAGTTAAGCATGAGGTCACATGAAGTCGGTTGAAGGGATATCCGTGATCTTTAGCAGGGAGTCCCAGACCCCTCTTGGGCGAGGCATACCTAGTTTAGGGAGGGAGGCCCCTTTCAGCCACTTTATCCTATTTTTGTGCACATTGGTCATTTGATTATTTTTGGTGTGCTCTTCGATTACTAGTTGTCCTTAGGATTTGTTTTTTATATCTATAATATTAATTCATCGTGGAGCCAGTCCAGTTTCCCCGCAGGTCTCACCGATTGTTATAGTTACCACTGCATTTTGAGACTTTTCCTTCTAAAAGGCATAGAGTTATTAAACATGGTACACACACCTCCACTTATTAGACTTTTGATTCTACAAGGATGAGTACTGAATTGAGTCATCAAGATACTGGGAGCCCTTTGACACCCACACCTACCATAGTTAATGGTACCCCTTCGACTCTTGTAACCACAATGGTTGTAGTGCCGGAGGCACCTATTATCATTGCTTCTCATCCTATAGTGAATACTCAACCTATTTTCACGAACCCATTTGTGTCTCTTGGTCACTCACTGAGATATAATGTTCAGTCCATCCCGGTGGCCTCTAGTCCTTTTTCCTATGGTATGTCGAATTTTACATTGCAGTTTTCAAACTCCATCCAAGTTGTTGGCCCTAATGCTAGCATTGGATTTGGGAGCACAAATCCTCCTTATACTCCGTTCTCGTTTGGTGGCTCTCATATCCCTCAAGAGACTCCTACGATTGGAGGCATTCCTTCTATAAAACTTGTGTATACGCAGGTTGCACCACTACAACGTGCATACATCAGGAAATGTGCCAAAAATTGAAAAATATTGTCGGGTTTCCATGTCAAGTCACGAGATGAATGATCCTTGGCCTTCCATATACTGGAAATGTTTCAACTTGAACCTTCAATACCATTTGAAGGCTATAAAAGGGCCAAATCTGAGCTATGGAAAAAGGAGAAAGAATTCAACTTTGAGAGCAAAGTTACTCTGGAGAAATTATTCACTTCACATTGAGTCTGCATCCCTTTGTCCTTTAAGTTTGAACACATTGTTTAGCTCCCAAGCCCTTGCCTTACTGATTGAGAACTTCATTGTCTCTCTTATATGAGATTTCCTTTGGTGAAGGATTGAAGTGGTGGAGGCCCAACTAGAAGGAACTTAGTTTCTCGGTTCTGAACCATGCCGACACGGAAGTATGTAACTCATTCACTTTTGTTGATTATATATTAATGGAAATACTGTTTTCGCAGCGAATTAATATCTTGCAAATATTTGAATTATTATTCCATGGGCATATTTGTTATGAATGTTGATGGATTATGCTATTAAATGTGCTAACATCATATATCATCACCATATGCTTGTGTTTCTTGGTTGTTGAGGACTAGTTGCAGGTGTATTGCTTTGGGTCAAGTGATCAATGATGGACTTCATCGAATGTCTAGAGGAGGTAGGCCTTTTATCTTTTCTTTCTAGAATATTTGTCTATATAGCATACTTGAGATTAGAGTTGATTTCTGCAGTCATTTTCGCTTGTTGTGGTTTACCCCTAGCCATAGAGAGATTTTCCTCGTAACAAAATTGGTGACTGTACTGGGGAATGAATCTTCTTTTTAGGGGTTTGGAGTGTTTTTCTCCTTAGATTGCTCTCATTCATATTGAATTTCTTTTCGTATGATTACTTGACATCCCCTGTCCACTCTGGGTCTGATTGTTTCATCCTTCTCCTTAGCCTAGCTATGTTTTGACACATATACGTGGGTTTTTTCTTGACAGTCACGTACATATGTGTGTTGTCATTTTGAAAGTTGCGTACATACACACTCTTCCCTTGAACAATTGCGTACATCAACATTTGTTGCTTAATTGCTGGGTTTGGTGGTTGTTGGGTAGGTTTTGATGATTGTTGAGTCTTCTTGGGTCTTTGTGGTGACTGGTAAGTGTCTGTGGAATGATAAGAAACTTGTCTTTGAGTTGAATTTTTGGGCAATGCCTTTCTCATCATCTTTTCATTTTTATTTTCTTTGCACCTTGGGCTGGGTGTTTTGCTCCTTGATATCCTACTTGCGTTGCCTTTGTCTATACATAGTAGAGTCTTTATATGAAGCTAATGTTCAGTCCTTGCATTTTGATTTTTCTTATATTGAAAATAAAAAAATATTAGGCATTTTACATTGATTGGCATTTTGATCTCTTGAGTATTTGTCATTTATCTTAGTGCATGTAAAGAAAGATTGCATTTTTATTTAGAATTCCATAATTGAATTAAAAATTGCATTTTTAGGAAGCATATCATTTCTTGAAAATCGAAGTTAGGAATTTGCATTGTATTCATATTCATTTATTTTACTTGTTGAGTCATAACATCACTAGTTTCATGACCAAAAATCTTGAGTAAGAAAGGCCATTAAAATTAACGCTATAATTTAAAATTGATTAGTAACAATTTTATTTTCTAGGGTGCACAATCTAGTTTAGGATTTAGTGCCTTGGAATAGGATTTTGTGAGTAAACTTCCCCAAGGCTATTAAATCAACATATGTGTATGACTAAGGGAGTAGAAAAATCCATTATATAATTGGTAATAACAGGGGGCTCCGCTTACATCGGAGTTAAGCACAAGGTCATGTGAGGTTGGTTGAAGGGATATCCCCTTGATACGTTCTTAGCGTCAGAGATATTTTTGGGGATCTATTCATATATAGGGATCTTGCTATTGCCCTTACCTCCATGAGAGATGGTGCTATGAAGGTTTCAGACTTTTCTACCCTTCCCATACGGTGGACCTGACTTACGACTGTTCCCATGTGCATCAATTATATTGTGGTTGATTAGTTGCTTGAATTAGGTACCACATATGTTACTTGCAGGGGTTATTCTGCAGGTACCTTGGGTCAGATAAGGGTTGAACAACACACAACCTTTATGGAGGATTACCTCTGTTGGGGGATTTAACCGACTAGTTGTTAAGTCCCACAAGGGCCCTTATAACTGATTTTGATGCCTCTGATCTTTACCAGGGAGTCTCAGGGCCTTCTTGGGCAAGGCATACCTACTTTAAGGAGGGAGGCCCCTTTCAACCACTTTATCCTGTTTGTGTGCACATTGGTCGTTTGATTATTTTTGGTATTCTCTTTGATTACTAGTTGGCCTTAGGATTTTTGTTTTATATCTATAATATTAAGTCATTGTGGAGCCATACCAGCTTCCTCGCAGGTCTCACTGCTTGTTATAGTTACCACCGCATTTTGAGTCTTTTCCTTCTGAAAGGTGTAGAGTTATTAAACATGGTACACACACCTCCACTTATCAGACTTGTGATTCTACAAGGATGAGTATTGAACTGAGTCATCAAGATATTGGGAGCCCTTCAACTCCCACACCTACCATAGTTAATGGTACCTCCTCGATTCCTGCGACCACAATGGTTGTAGTGCCACAAACCCATTGCCACGAATCCATTTGGGTCTCTTGGTCACTCACCGGGCTATAATGTTTAGTCCATCCTGATGGCCTCTAGTCCTTTTTCCTATGGTATGCCGAATTTTACAACGTAGTTTTCAAACTCCATCCCAGTCACTGACCCTAATGCTAGCATTGGACTTGGGGGCACAACTCCTCCTTATAATTCATTCTCGTTTGGTGGCTCTCAGATCCCTCAAACGACTACTACGATGGGAGGCATTCCTTCTATACAACATGTGTATATGTAGGTTGCACCTATACAACCCATGTACATGGGGAAATGTGCCCAAAATTGAAAAATAGTGTCAAGTTTCTGTGTCAAGTCACGAGATCAATGATCCTTGGCCTTCCATATACTGGAAACGTTTCAACTTGAACCTTCAGTTCCATTTGAAGGCTATAAAACGGCCAAATACAAGTTATGGAAAAAGGAGAAAGAATTCAACTTTGAGAGAAAAGCTACCCTGGAGAAATTATTCACTTCACATTGAGTCTGCATCCCTTTGTCCTTTAAGTCTAAACACATTGTTAAACCCCCAATCTCTTCCCTTACTGATTGAGAAATTCATTATCTCTATTATATGATCTATCCTTTGGTGGAGGATTGAAGTGGTGGAGGCCCAGCTGGAAGGAACTTAGTTTCTTGGTTCTGAACTGTGCCAACACGGAAGTATGTAACTCATTCACTTCTGTTGATTATATATCAATAGAAATAATCTTTTCTTGTCTAACTAATATCTTGCAAATATTTGAATTAGTATTGCATGGGTGTATTTGTTATGAATGTTGATGGATTATGCTATTGAATGTGCTAACATCATATATCATCACCATATGCCTTTGTTTCTTGGTTGTTGAGGACTAGTCACAGATGTATTCCTTTGGGTCAAGTGCTCAATGATGGACTTCATCAAACGTCTAGACGATGTAGGCCTTTTATCTTTTCTTGCTAGCATATTTGTCTATATAGAATACTTGAGATTAGATTTGATTTCTGCAGTCATTTCCATCTGTTATGGTTTACCCCTAGCCATAGAGAGTTTTTCCTCATAATGGAATTGGAGACCGTACTGAGGAATGGATCTTCTTTTTAGGATTTTGGATTGTTTTTCTCCTTAGATTGCTCTCTTTCATATTGAATTTCTTGCTGTATGATTACTTGACAACCCCTGTCCACTCTAGGTTTGAGTCTTTCATCCTTCGCCTTAGCCTAGCTATGTTTTGACATATATACACGGGTTTTTTCTTGACAATCGCATACATACGCTTGTTGTTATTCTACAAATTGCGTAAATATGCGCTCTTCCCTTCAAAACTCGCGTACATCAACCTTTGTTGCTTGATTGCTGGTAGGTTTTGATGATTGTTGAGTCTTCTTGGGTCTCTCTAGTGACTATTAAGTGTCTGTTGAATGACAGGAAACCTGTCATTGGGTTGAATTTTTGGGCAGTACCTTTCTCATCATATTTTCATTTTGCTTGTCCTTGCACCTTGGGCTGGGTGTTTTTCTCCTTGATATCCTACTTGCGTTGCCTCTGTCTATACACAATAGAGTATTTATACAAGTTGATATCCAGTCCTTGCATTTTCATTTTTTTTATATTGAAAATAAAAAAACATTAGGCATTTTACATTGATTGGCATTTTGATCTCTTGAGTCTTTGTCATTTATCTTAGTGCATGTAAAGAAAAATTGCATTTTTATTTAGAATTGCAGAATTGAATTGAAAATTGCATTTTTTAGGAAGCATATCATTTCTTGAAAATCGAAGTTAGGACTTTGCATTGTATTCATATTCATTTATTTTACTTGTTGATTCATAACATCACTAGTTTCACGACTGCACCTTTTGAGTAAGCAAGGCCATTAAAATTAATGCTATAATTTAAAATTGATTAGTAATGATTTTATTTTCTCGGGTGCACAATCTAGTTTAGGATTTAGTGCCTTGGAATAGGACTTTGTGAGTAAACTTCTCTAAGGCTATTAAATCAACATATGTGTCTGACTAAGGGAGTGGAGAAATCCATTGTATAATCGGTAATATCATGAGGCTCCGCTTACACCGGAGTTAAGCACGAGGTCACATGAGTTCGGTTGAAGGGATATCCCCTCGATACATTCTTAGCATCATAGATATTTCTGGGGATCTTGCTATTTCCCTTACCTCTATGAGAGACAGTGCTTTCAAGGTTTCGAGCTTTGCTACCCTGCCCATACGGTGGACCTAGCTGACGACTGTTCTCATGTGCATCAATTATACCATTTGATTAGTTTTTTGAATTAGGTACCACATAGGTTACTTGCAGGGGTTATTTTGGAGGTACCCTGGGTCAGATAAGGGTCAGACAACACACAACCTTTATGGAGGATTACCTCTCTGGGGGGATCTGACCGAATGGTTTTTAAGCCCACGAGGGACCTTATAACCGATTTTGATACCTCTTATCTTTAGCAGGGAGTCTCAGGCCCCTCTTGGGCGAGGCATACCTAATTTAGGGAGGGAGGCCCCTTTCAACTACTTTATCCTATGTGTGTGCACATTAGTCGTTTGATTATTTTTGGTGTGCTCTTTGATTACTAGTTGGCATTAAGATTTGTTTTTTATAACTAGAATCTTAAGTCATCATGGAGCTAGACCAACTTCCCCGCAGGTCTTGCCGCTTGTTATAGTCACCACCACATTTTTAGTCTTTCCCTTCTAAAAGGCATAGAGTTATCAAATGTGGTACACACACCTCCACTTATCAGACTTGTGATTCTACAAGGATGAGTACTGAACTACGTCATCAATATACTGGGAGCCCTTCGACTCCCACACCTACCATAGTTAATGGTACCCCTTCGACTCCTACAACCACAATGGTTGTAGTGTCATAGGCACCTAGTATCATTGCTGCCCATCCTATAGTGAATACTCAACCTATTGACACGAACCCATTTGGGTCTCTTGGTCACTCACCGGGCTATAATGTTCAGTCTATCCCAATGGCCTCTATTCCTTTTTCCTATGGTATGTTGAATTTTACATCACAGTTTTCAAACTCCATCCTAGCCACTGGCCCTAATGCTAGCATTGAACTTGGGGGCACATCTCCTCCTTATACTCCGTTCTCATTTGGTGGCTCTCAGATCCCTCAAATGACTCCTACCGTAGGAGGCATTCCTTATTTTAACCCTTTTTGCACAAGTTCTATCCTTTACACTCACCTCATCAATGCTGATTGCTACCAACATGTTTGGAATGATGAATCCACATTTATCCTTTGGATTCACACATGGAGGAGGTCAGTTTCACACCTTGGAGAATCCTCAACCTGGAGCCACTTCGACTGGGGGCAATTTTTATAACCCTCATAAGAACATTCCTATCAGAATGATGCCCAACCAACCCCTTATGAATCAGCCTGGAGGAGAGTCTTACAATCCTGTACAAGGCCATGGTGCTTACCAAAACCGTGGATGGCATGTGATTGCCCAAACACAATCTTTCCAGGGAGCTTGGGGCCAGATGTCGCAACCCCGTCTCCCTTTTCTGGCCATGCTTAATCTACCAGAATTGTCTACGTTGATGAATGAAACTGTGTGTCATGATCCTACATTTCCACCCATTCCCACCAAGCTTCCTTCAGATATTCCAAAATTCGAGGGCAATAATGGCGAGGATCCTGGTGATCATGTTACCACCTTTCACTTATGGTTCTCTTTGAATTCCCTTAACGATGATTCCATTCGGTTAAGATTATTTCAATGCACTCTCATAGGGGTTGCCACAAAATGGTATATCGAGCTAGGGGGGCACACGAGACCTTTAGTTAGATGGTTTTGGTCTTCCTTAACCACTTCCAATTGCCAGTTCGTTACGATGTTGGCCTAGAACTTCTGTCAACCTTACGCCAGGACAAAGCCACTCATATCTCGGATCAAATCCAGGAGTGGCATAGATGAAAGAGGTTGATCAAGACCTGCATACCCCCATAATTGAAGGATGTTGCAATATACGGGGTTACATATGAGGAAGAAGCAATCTTCAAAGCCCAACAGTTAGATATTATATATGTTCAGTCTGCGATGTTATACGAGATTCTTCCAGACACACATAGGCCAAATTATGACCCTAGACAAAATCCCAGACCTCATGCCGATGGCATTGTAGGCTCCACCAATGTAAAATCCATAGACTCAATGACAAGCCATTTCAAAGAGTTGTCTCTAAACTAGTCTGCAGGAGGGTCAACTTAGTCTGTGTATTCCAATCCCACTCAGTTGGTGGATGTACATTCTATGCAATTATTGACCAAAACAAATGGTAACCAACAACCAGGTGGGAATAAGAAGAAATGACGTAATAATAATAGTAAGGGTGGGAAGAATAATAATAAACCCAAGGACAATTGTAATAATGAGAGGATGAATAATAATGTTGGTGAGGGAAAGAAAGAAAGGAGTAAGGTGAAATTTCCCTGTAAGTTTTATACAGATGATCACCTTACTCATTTATTCCCCAAACTTGTGGAAGTTGCGAGGCTCTTATCTCTATCGCCCGCTGTGTTGACGAATACTTTCCCACATAACTAGAACATGGCCTCGAGCTCCTCAAATGCTGGAAATGTGGCCGGCGGGAGTCAAAACCCACCGGCATAAGACAATGACCATTTGTGCATCAATATGGTAAATTCTCAGGTTAATGTAGCCACCCTATCTCGTGATTACAGTTCTTTACAAACTGTACCTGGTCTAGAATATCCTCCTCCTCCGGAGACGCCCTTGCATATCGAAAAATCAGATCCACTGTCTTGTATTACGAAAGGAGTACTCAAGAACTCTACCCACAATATGAATGCTAGAGACACCCAAAATTACTCTATTGTTGAGGACCTGGTTCAAACCCCTTGTGCGATGTCAGCTCAAAAAGTACTCCAGGCATGTCCTTCATGGAGGAATGCCTTGTTATATGAGTTAGGAGCTCTAGACCCTAGTGGCTCGAAAGTTATTAAGTTTGACATTACAGATGTGAAGCCTTGCTTGCCTTACCATGTGGCATTCCAAATCCACGTGGGTTACTCAAAGTATACCATCAAGCATGTGGTTGTTGATGAAGGTGCTACAACATGTGTGATGTCCTTGATTTGTTGAAATTCTCTTGTCTCTCCAACTCTCTCTCAGTATCCAACCATGTTGATTGCTTTTGATGGTCATTCGTTATGCTCTCATGGTATTCTTCATTCCTTTCCAGTACATTTAGGTGGGAAGAAGGTAGAGGTGTATGTCGAAGTGGTTGATGCACCCCTCGATTATAACCTATTGCTAGGACGCAATTGGACTTATGCTATGAATGTCTTCATATTGTCTGTCTTCTACACTCTTTGTTTTCCTCACGATGGGAGGATCATGGTGATATACCATTTATCCTTTGCATATAATAGCCCTAGTGCATCTGTTGGACCTTCGATCCTTGTGATCGACAATTCTCAGTCGACAACTAAGAATATCAGTGTCAGAATGTATTCATCCCTTATGGGTACCTTCAACTTCATGGCACTGACTCACCATGTTTACGCCATGTCCAGTAGGCCCGTTTCATTGGAGAGTTCCATTCCTTTATAAACTTCCTATTTTAACGATCCTTGGAACCTACCTTCCTTGAATGCGTCTTGTGAAGGTCAATTTCATGATGGAATGACCATGCCACTATCGCCAGTGGAGATAGCGTATCAAGATGTTTTTTACTCTTCCACCGATCCTGATCCTATTACCTCACAAATGGATGAGGAGGATCTTATTCTTAAGCTCATGTGGGCCACTTCATCATATTATTCACATGAATACCTTGATGATAATTTTCCCTTGGATGAAGTTATCATCAAGGCCATGAATGGTTCTGACAAACCTTGGGATGATATGCATCATCGCTCTTATTTATCCCAGAGCTTGATAGAATCAAACAAGTTGAATTTTGATATACTCTGAGCTAGATAGTCAGTGACGTCATAGTTTTTCTTGATAGGCACAACATTTATGCTAAAGGAAATATGGTGATTATCTCTCCTACTGGCATGATCAATATCTCTTGTACCCCTGACAAGATTGAAAATGTACACATCAGTGCAGATTGTTCGCCAAAATAAATCTCGATCTACACCAAGCTCTTCAATGAATAATGAGATGTATTTGCTTGGTCATATGAAGGGATGCCATGAATCAACCCTCGAATTGTTGAACATGAGATTAAAACTTACCCGAATTCTAAGCCTGTTCGACAAAATCCTAGGGCTGTCAATCCCCAGAAGGCCCCTGCTATTAAGGCAAAGGTAGAGAAACTTCTTAATGTTGGATTTATCTACTTGGTTCCATTGAATGAATGGGTATCCAACCCCATTCCTATAAATAAAAAGAAAATAACCATCTGTGTATGCATGGACTTTCACGAACTAAAAAAATACTATCCTAAAGACAACTTCTCGACACCTTTCATCGATCAAATTCTTGACGAGTGTGCAGGAAGCAAAGTTTTTTCTTTCATGGACGGATTTTTCAGGGTATAACCAAATTACAATTAAACCTAAGGATCAACATAAGATGAAATTTATTTGTCCTTGGGGTACTTTCGCATACCGGAAGATACCTTTCGGCCTTAAAAACACCATAAAAACCTTCCAACGTGCTATGGCCTTCGCATTTCATGATCTTAAGCATATAGTTTAAGATTATCTTGACGATCTTGCTGTTGACTCTCATAAGAGAGTGGATCACCCTAAGAACCTTCGGCTAGTTTTTGAAAGATGTTGTCATTATAGAATTCGATTGAACCCTCATAAATACATCTTTTGAGTTAGGTCTGGACGTCTTCTAAGATTTTTTGTCTCTGAGACTGGGATCATGGCAGATCCATTAAAGGTTGAGGCAATACTTCGATTGCCTCCCCTAGGCACTATTCAATAACTTCAAGGTTTACAGGGGAAAGCTAACTTTTTACGTCAGTTTATAGTAAAATATGCCAATATTACTAAGGGTTTCACACATCTTTTGAAGAAGGACACCCCTTTTATCTGGGATGAGCAAGCCCAGGAATCCTTCGATGGTTTGAATAAAACCTTGGCATCGATGCCTCTGTTGAAGTTTCTGAACTACAGTAGATATTACTTTCTTTATGTCACTGCGTTCGAAGAGATGATCTATATGGTTTTGGTTCAGGAGGATGATGAGCTCCGCGAGCACGTCATCTACTATCTTAGTCGAAACCTAGTCAGTCCCGAGCTCAAATATTCTTGCGTTGAAATGCTAGCTTTGGCTACCATCCACCCAGTCCAACGATTATGCCATTATATATTGATTTTCAAAACTACTGTGTTTTCCAATGTCAATACATTTCAATACATCCTTACTAAGCGTATCATAGGGGGAAAAAAATATAATAAATGGATTGTCATTTTACAAGAATTTGATCTCGATTTCGCTTTTGTGAAATCCAAGAAATCACTAGTCTTTGCAGAGTTAATATCTAACTTCCCATGATTGGATGAGGATGTTATTTATGTGGATTCTTTTGTGGATGAACACATTTTCCTTGTCTCATCGTCTGAACCCTGGTATGGAGACATTGTTCTCTATCTTCAAACCTTGAGGTTTCCTCAGAATCTCTCGCGAGATGATCGACGATGTGTACGATACTAAGTTAAGAATTACCTTATCATTGATGACACTCTATATTTCCAAGGAATAGACAATATCCTATGTCTTTTTTTAACTCACGAAGACGTCGAGTGAGATTTAAACGATTTCCATGGTGGGGCTTGCGGTGGTGATCTATCCGGGCTTGCGACAACCCAAACAATTTTGTGAGCTGGTTACTTCTGGACATATGTCTTTAAAGATTGCATTGACGTAGTTAAGAAGTGTCACCCCTGCCAGGTTTTCACTCGAAAAACTCATTCGCGTCCAACCCCTTTCCATCCAGTCATTACCATCGATCCCTTCACCAAGTGGGGCATGGAATTTGTCGATTGTAACCCAAAATCAGCTGGGGGGAATCAACACATTATCGTGGCCATAGAATAATTTACTAAGTGGGCCAAGGCCATTCCTACAGTTAAGTTTGATGAGAATATTGTTGCCTTCTTTGTATTCAATCAAATTATTGCCAGGTTCAGAATCCCGAGTGAGATTGTCACTGATCATGGCAGTCACTTTCAGAATGAAATGATAGAAGAGATAGTATCCAAGATGGGGTTTAAGCATGGTCATTATTCCCCTTACTACCCCTAGGAAAATGGATAGGTAGAGGCCATCAACAAGTCTCTCAAGACCATTTTGCAGAGAACCGTCAGCCAGAACAAATCTGACTAGCATATTATGCTATATCCCGCACTTTGGGCATACCAAAACTCGGTCAAGACTACCACTGTATTTTCTCATTTTGAATTAGTACACAGTGTGTATTCGATCTTACCTATTGAATGAAAAATCCCTTCTCTTAGATTGGTTGTAGTGTCCCCAAGGCCGAGCCCTGTCATAAATCATGTTCTGAAAGTAATTGTAATTATGTTTTATAGGCTGGTGAGACAAGTTTTTATAAGCTGGTGGCTTATGTGTTTGTTAGGCCAGGGAGCCTAAGTGTTGAAGGCCAGGAGCCTGCTATTGTATATGTAGTCATGCAAAAAAATTAATAAAAATTTGTAAACATCGCCAGGTGCAGACTGACCACGATGAATGAGTGAAGGGGGACTGAGCTTCCATAGAGAAGGAAAGGGATTAGGGGATGGAAGGTGGGAAAAGGGGCTAAGTGTTAAGCCTAGGGGGCTTCAAACTTGGGAATAATATTTTAATATTATTCCAAAAAGGCATGAGCATTTCATGTTTTATCCTAAGTTCCTAACCATGAGGAAGGTGATGCATGCTGGGTAAATGCATGCAGTTTCCAGGGCGACAAGTGTCAGCCCAGACCCATGCAAATAAAATGGCGAAGATGAGATGTAATGGGAGTTCTCCTCCATTCCACCCAACGGCCTGAGTGCGTATGACCTCTGAGCGGTACAATGGATCCAACCTCTGCAGAAAAACCTCGTACATCTTCTGAACTGAAAAACCTGTGTTCATCTGGAGAATCTGTGTGTATCCTCTATCTGAGATCGAGCCTGTGCATGGGGTCTCTATCCCAAAGTTGTAACTGTGAGCCATTCGGCCATTGTTGAGCCTGTAGGAAAGCCGTGTCAGTTTTCCCTGTTGATTGTTGTGGCCACGCAGTGCTGGACTACATGTGGCTTGTTGGCCAGTGAAGCAACACTCTCTTTAGGAGAGAGAGTGTATAGAGGAAGGAGAAAACTCCTGGGAGGAACCTTGTAGCTGCCACAGCGCCCGAAGACTTCCGGTCTGGCCTGTTGCTGTAACCCAAGATAAGGGAGGTTAGCAGTCGAAAGACTGTCCAGGTGATAGAGAAGGTGTATACTCTTGGGGTGGAACAGTCATGTGGGGAATGAGGGTCTATGGGCAGTGAGCATGAGAGGTTCTTGGGAGAGAATTCCATCCTTGTAGCTATGTGTTATTTCCCTGTAACCTTAGCCTAACCTAGGATTCTTTGTCTTGGGGTGAAGCTTAGTCCCAACTCGGAGGTGACCAACTATTGAGCTGATGAGCAGTGCGGTCTAAGGCTGGGAGGTTAGTGGAAGGCCTACACTTGGTTGGTGGAATCTACCACTGTTCAAAGCTAAGTACCAGATGATGCTTTAATTATGTTTCTGTATCTCTGTGTATTATAATCATCATGTATTTCGCTATGTATATGAATTGATGTTAAATAGTATTGATTGTTGATTATGGTAGTAAATCGTATGATTA
This sequence comes from Picea engelmannii, assembly GCA_009831015.1. Taxonomy (NCBI): domain Eukaryota; kingdom Viridiplantae; phylum Streptophyta; class Pinopsida; order Pinales; family Pinaceae; genus Picea; species Picea engelmannii. The sequence continues at coordinate 668,692 of ML783944.1, read as the reverse complement.
CTCTGTGTTGAATGTGTTTAAATTGTTTTGAATGCATGTGATTAATTGTGAGTGAGAATGTTTTTATTTCACGTAGTAACACCTACACAGTAGTGAGTGAAAAGTGGTGCTACAGTTTGGTATCAGAGCCAAGGTTTCGACACTGAGCCTAGATGGGTTAGTGGAGTGATCTTTGGACTAAGGGTGAGAGGAGAAATTGTGTCTAGAGGACCAATTTTGGACCCTGGTATGGTCTAGAGTGTCAAGTAACTACTTTATCATGCCTTTAAGCTCATGAGGTATAGCGGTGTTGTGAAACCACAGTGGGTGTGGTATATGGCCACAAGGAGAGAGGACTCCACACTAGCAATGCTGGAACCTTAGGATTTGTTCTGGAGGGAAGTAGCGAACCCTCGTGACCGTCGGATTGGTAAAACGTGCATAGGGTTTAATAACCCTTTTGAGTTGCACAGGAGCATGGGAATCGTGATACGCGAACTCCTGAAAACTCAAAAAAAAACTGAGAATATCTACACTGTAGATTTGGGAGGAAGGCTCGACCGTTAGATCTGGCACAGTCGTGCTCGAGTTATTCGCGAAAACCTTTCGAATTTCGCAAAGTCAAGAGATGGGAAGTGAGGAATATGAACACCTCTGAAAACCGAAACTCGAAATCCCAAAACAATCTACACCGTAGATCGTAGGATGGGAGCTGACCGTCCGATTCAGTGGAGGAGTAAACCGTAATTTTGGGATTTCGACAGACGAAAGTTTGAGATGTGGGATGCACGAACTCCCTATGCCAGAAACCCCAAAATGCCAAAAAGATCTACGTCGTAGATCTAAGGAAGGAGTCTAACTGTGATATTTTGCTTGGAATGGACACGGGAGCATGAATGTGTACCATGTGCCAGTGAGTCGAGAAGATAGGTGAGAGTGGTGGATCCCAATGATGTCACCGAAGGTGATTTGGACCCTCCTGAACATACCACGTGCCACTATGGTGAAGGGTGACAGCTGTGTTGTGGGCCCGGGGGATAAAGTAAATCGAAATTTGGAAGTCGGGGGTTGGGAAGGAAAGTGAGTCTGAAAGTCTCAAGAAACGAAATCCCGAAACCCGAAGTCCCGAAGTCCCAAAGTCTTTGGAGACGAAAGAACCATAGCATATTTTAAGGGCGACAGCTGTGCTGTGGGCCCAGAGAGCAAGGAAACTGAATTTTTGGAATTTGGGAATTGAGGCGACAAATATTAGGATTCGTTGCATCATGAACTTCTGATTCACAAAATTATGAAAAGATCTGGACCGTTAAACCCAACTCATTGAGGATCGTTGGATCCCATACAAGAAACCGTTTATCGGATTTTGGGGATTGTAGTGACAAGAAGTTGGAAGTCACTGCATTATGAACTCCCAGGTACCGAAGACCTGAAACCCAAAAGTGAGTGTGAGAGCCTCGTGGACCAAAACCCCAAAGGCATAAGTCTCGAAGTCCCGAAATTGCAGAACCATCATAGCTCATAAAACTTTGTGAAGTTAAAACATTTTCTCACTCACGTTGATTTATGAATATTGTGATGTTGTAAAGGTTAAGGCCTGACAAACTTCGGTTGGCTACATGTCGTGTGTGTAGAGTTCAATGAGTGTCAGGACAACCAAAAACCGACGTCGAGTATGGAGTTGAAAGAGATGTAGATTGCCTCCGAAACAGAGGACGAAAGGGTAGGAAGGCATGTCAACCTAGGAGTCGAAGGAACAAACTATAATGGGCATGGAAAAGAGATGGATAAGGAAGGACATATGATGAAACTCATAGAAATATTACTGAAAGATGCCCAAGCTCACCGAGCTGATAGCCAAAAAATCATGAAAATCAGGGATCAACAGGGTGAATTCAACTTAAAAATGTTGAGGAGCCTGGAAAGAATAGAAAATAAATTGGAAAAAGAGAGTGACATAAGCGGATCAAGAAGTGTTAGAACCCCTGAGAGGAGAAGGAAATCAAGGAGTGGTAGCAGACATTACCGTTTCTCCCCGAAGCATTCTGGCAAGGAAACACATAGTAATTCAAGCCTGTCCCCTACCAGAAAACACCGAAAAACTAGAAAGGATGAATTGGAAAGGGAAATCAACAAGATTAACCCGCCTACATTCGATTGTGAACATAAGAAGGAAGAAGATGCCGAAACATGGTTGTTGGGTATGAAGAAATACTTCCAACTGCAAAATTATTCTGCCCATGCAGAAGGAAGGACTACAATGTACCAGCTGAAAGGAAAAGCATCCATATGGTGGGATTAGTTGATGAAGTTTCAACACATCAGAGAGAAAGAGGTCACGTGGAAGGAGTTTAAGAGGTATTTCGAGAAGAAATACCTGACCCAAAGATACTATGATAAAAAGATGAAGGATTTCTTCGAACTCAAGTTGGGTAGAATGACCATTGATGAGTATGAATGAAGTTTTCTGGAACTACTGAAGTATGTTCAGTTCATCAAAGATGAGGCTGTCAAAATTTAGAGGTATCTGAGTGGACTACTACCTTCCATTGGTGACAAGATTCAATATGACGATCCTAAGACCATGGAAGAAACCATAAGAAGGACGAAATGCTTATACGAACAAAAAAGATAAAAGCCTACCTTTCGGAAGGCTTGGGATGACCAAAAGAGGTTTACGAAAGAACAAAGGCAGAAGGGAAACATGCCTCCCTTTTTCAGTAATAGTCCTTGGGGACAATCATCTTTTAGAGAGCCCACGAAAGTTGAAGGGAGTGAGCATATTCCAAGACCGCCACCTATAGAGTGTTGGGGCTGCAAAGGGAATCATAGGTATAGAGACTGGCCCCACAGAAAAGATAAAACGAGAACTGTCCATACTGTTCAGCAAGCTGAAACAGTGGAGGATATGGGCAGCAGAATGTTGAGGATCTACGCAGCCCTGGAAAACAAGCAAGCAAAATTTCAATCGCACATGATTGAAGTGGAAGTTATGATTAACAACCGACCACTTGTTATTTTAATTGATTCAGGGGCTAGCCATAGTTATATAAATCCTAGAGTGGTGGAAAGTTTTTTTTTAACAAGAAGTAAACATGAAAAGTATTGGCTAGTGAAGTTGGCCACAGGAACTAAAAGGAATGTCCCTGAATTGGTTAAGTCATGTTCAGTAGACATGAAAGGAATGAGCACTAAGTCTGAATTGAACATTCTGCCTTTAGGCTCATACGATTGCTTAATTGGAATGGACTGGTTGGACCAACACCATGCCCTTCTGGACTGTTGTAACATGAGGTTTACATGCTCGAATGAATAGGGAAATCAGGTAATAGTCCAAGGAATTCCTAGAGCCGTGGCTGTTAGAGAAATCTCAGCCATGTAGCTAAAGAAATGTTACCGGAAAGGCTGTCAATTATTTGCAGCTCGGGTGGAAGAAACATCCCAAGATGTAGTCTCGAATCTGGAAGACCACGAGGTACTCATAGAGTTCAAGGATGTATTTTAGGAGGTACCTGGACTACCTTCGAAGAGGGACATCAATTTTTCTATAAATTTGATGCCTGGAGCAGCTCCAGTTTCAAAGGCTTCTTATAGAATGAGTACGTCAGAGTTAAAGGAGTTGCAATTGCAGCTCAAAGAACTACTAAAGAAGGGATACATTCACCCCAGCGTGTCACCTTGGGGAGTCCTGGTCCTATTTGTGAAGAAGAAAGATGGGACATTGAGGCTGTGCATTGATTTTCGACAGTTGAACAAGGTAACTGTCAAGAACCAGTATCCTCTGCCAAGGATCGATGATCTTTTTTATCAGTTGAAGGACGTGAAAATATTTTCAAAAATAGATCTCAGATCTAGATATCACCAAGTGATAATAAATGATGAGGACATTAGCAAGACCGAATTTAGAACAAGGTACGGTCATTATGAATTCACGGTGGTGCCATTTGGACTGACAAATGCAACTGTTGTTTTCATGTGCTTAATGAATGGTGTATTCAGGGACTATTTAGACAAGTTTGTCATAGTCTTCCTGGATGACATCTTGGTGTATTCCAAGTCAGAGGAAGAGCATGAGCAACACCTGAGAATGGTGCTGGAAGTGTTGAGAGAACACCAGCTGTATGCCAATATAACCAAATGCTCATTTTATCAAAGGTAGATCCATTACTTGGGACATATTATTTCAGAAAAGGGGATCGCTGTGGGCCTTGAAAAGGTTGAGGCCATCCGAGAATGGTCAGCGCCAAGGAATGTGGAAAAATTTAGATCTTTAATGGGTTTGGCAGGCTACTATAGAAGGTTTATAGCCGAATTCTCAAAGATAGCTCACCCTATGACTTCCTTGCAAAGGAAGGAGAAGAAGTTTCAGTGGATTGAAGAGTGTGAGAGCAGTTTCCAGTGATTGAAGCAACTGCTAACTAGCGATCCAATCCTAAAGATTGCAGATCCAAATATGAATTTTGTGGTGTGAATAGATGCATGTAAGGAGGGGTTGGGAGGATTTCTCAGCCAAGAGGGACTTGTAATCTGTTATGAGTCTCAAAAGTTGAAAGAGCATGAAAGGAATTATGCCACTCATGATTTAGAGCTGGTAGCAATCATCCACGCATTGAGGAAATGGAGACATTACCTCATGGGAAGGAGATTCGAATTGAGAATAGACCATAATGGTCTGAAGTATTTATTTGATCAGCGAACTTTAAATGCCAGGAAAATCAAATGGCTAGAGTTTTTGTGCGAATGTGACTTTGATATCAAGCATATCAAAGGGAAAGAAAATAAGGTGGCTGATGCACTCAGCAGAAAAGTGCACGAATTACATGCTACAACCATTAGCATGTACAGGACTAAGATTAAAGACCGAATTTTGGAAGCTGCAAATGCTCATTTATAGTACAGAGGTTTAGTAGTAAAGCTAAAGTAGGGTGAGAGACCACATACCAAGGAAAGTTACACCTTGGGAATTGATGGCTTACTTCTATATAGAAACAGAGTGTATGTACCCAATGTCCGAGATTTGAAGCTAGCAATTCTAAAAGAAATGCATAACGTGGCTTATGTCGGACATCTTGGATACCAGAAAACTTTGGCAGCAGTAAAAATCCATTACTTTTGGCCAGGTTTGAAGAAGGAAATCGCTGAATACATCGTCATATGTATGGAGTGCCAGAAGGTTAAGGCTGAGCATAGGCACCCAGCAGGGTTGCTGCAGCCTTTACTCATTCCTGAATGGAAATGGGACGTGGTAACAATGGATTTTATCACCGGACTACCTAGAACAAGCAAGCAACATGATTCAATCTTGGTGGTGGTGGACAAGCTTACTAAAGCTGCCCATTTTATTCCACTGAAAACCACCCACAACGCAGCTGATGTTGCTGATATATTTTTAAATGAAGTTGCATGCTTGCAAGAAATTCCTTAGACAATTGTGTCTGATAGGGACCCGAAATTCACTTCAAATTTCTAGAAAGGACTGTTCAAAGGATTCAGAACAAATCTGAACTTTAGTACAGCGTATCATCCCGAGTCTGATGGTCAGACAGAGAGGGTGAACAGGGTAATAGAAGACATACTGAGAATGTATGTGATGGATAAACCATCAAGGTGGGAAGACTACCTGCATTTGGTAGAATTCACCTACAATAATGGGTATCATGCATCATTGAAGATGAGCCCATTCGAAGCAATTTATGGAAGAAAGTGCAGCACTCAAGTGAGCTGGGATAATCCAGCTGACAGAGCAGTAGTTGGGCCTGAACTACTCAAAGAGATGGAAGATTAAATGATAAAAATTAAATGGAATCTGAAAGCCGCCCAGGATAGGCAGAAAAGTTACGCTGACAGTAATAGAACCCATAGAGAATTCAAAGTGGGTGACCATGTTTTCCTAAAAGTGAAGACTAACATGAGTTCCCTGAAGTTGGGAAGTTGTGCCAAATTGGCAGGAAGATTTTGTGGGCCATTTGAGATCCTGGAAAGAATTGGGCCAGTTGCATACATGCTTGCATTACCTGCATCTATGACTGTACATAATTTGTTTCATGTTTCACTACTTAAGAAATATGTACCTGATGCTAATCATGTTATTGATTGGAATGTGATTCAGGTGGAACTAGAAGGTGTCCTGCAAGTGCATCCTGTGCGCATATTGGACAGGAAAAGCAAACAGCTCCGGAATTGAGCTATAGAGCTTGTAAAGGTCCAATGGACCTGGTACGGTCCTGAGACTGTGACATGGGAGAATGTAGATGATATGTGGGTAGAGTACCCACATCTTTTTGAAAATTTTGAAAGGCTTACAGAGACAGTGTAAGTTGCACTGAGGACAGTGCAGAAATAAGGGGAGGGGGATTGTAGTGTCCCCAAGGCCAAGCCCTGTCATAAATCATGTTCTAAAAGGAATTGTAATTATGTTTTATAGGTTGGTGAGACAAGTTTTTATAAGTTGGTGGCTTATGTGTTTGTTAGGCCAGGGAGCCTAAGTGTTGAAGGCCAGGAGCCTATTATTGTATATGTAATCATGCAGAACAATTAATAAAAATTTGTAAACATTTCCAGGTGCAGATCGACCACGATGAATGAGTGAAGGGGGACTGATATTCCACAGAGAAGGCAAGGGATTAGGGGCTGGAAGGTGCGAAAAGGGGCTAAGTGTTAAGCCTAGGGGGCTTCAGCCTTGGGAATAATATTTTAATATTATTCCAAAAAGGCATGAGCATTTCATGTTTTATCCTAAGTTCCTAACCATGAGGAAGGTGATGGGTGCTGGGTAAATGCATGTAGTTTCTAGGGTGACAAGTGTCAGCCTGGACCCATGCAAATAAAATGGCGAAGATGAGATGTGATGGGAGTTCTTCTCCATTCCACCTGACGGCCTAAGTGCGTACGGCCTGTGAGCGGTACGATGGATCCAACCTCTGTAGAAAAACCTCATACATCTTCTAAACTTAAAAACCTGTGTTCATCTGAAATATCCATGTGTATCCTCTATCTGAGATCAAGCCTGTGCGTGGAGTCTCTATCCCAAAGTCATGACCGTGAGCCATTTGGCCATTGTTGAGCCTGTAGGAAAGCCGTGTCAGTTTTCCTTGTTGATTGTTGTGGCCATGCAGTGCTGGACTACACTTGGCTTGTTGGCCAGTGGAGTAACACTCTCTCTAGGAGAGAGAGTGTACAGAGGAAGGAGAAAACTCTTGGAAGGTGTTCGACAACATAGGTATTCCAACAAAGGACGAACACCTTCAGTAACCACTCACATAACCAGATCAAAGATCAACACACCGATGTTTTCATGTGGTAAAACCCCTACGGGGAAACATCCACGGCCCCAGCCAATGCGGCCACTTGGAGCAATTTATTAATGCAAAGAAAAAGATTACACAGAGATTTTACAAGAAATTTTCTCACAATCGATCATCAGCAAATGAACCTCCATGCTCTTTAAATAGAGATCATGGACCAATCGGGTGTTAAACCATAGATCAATGGCCGTTAAGATCGAGGAGAGTATGAACCATCAGATCACTCTATGTCGGGAACATATCGTGACTGTCAGATTTCCTAACTAAAAATGCATACTAATGCATACTAAAGAAACACACTTTT
>ML783944.1:638675-649092 GCA_009831015.1 Picea engelmannii | reverse complement strand
ATGTGTTTCATGTTTCACTGCTTAAGAAATATGTACCTGATGCTAATCATGTTATTGATTGGAATGTGATTCAGGTGGAACTAAAAGGTGCCCTGCAAGTGCATCTTATGCGCATATTGGATAGGAAAAGAAAATAGCTCCGGAATCGAGCTATAGAGCTTGTAAAGGTGCAGTGGACCTGGTACGGTCCCGAGGACGCGACATGGGAGCATGCAGATGATATGTGGGCAGAGTAGCCACATCTTTTTGAAAATTTTGAAAGGCTTGCAGAGACAGTGTAAGTTGCACTGAGGACAGTGCAGAAATAAGGAGAGGGGGATTATAGTGTCCCCAAGGCCGAGCCCTGTCGTAAATCATGTTTCGAAAGGAATTGTAATTATGTTTTATGGGCTAGTGAGACAAGTTTTTATAAGCTGGTGGCTTATGTGTTTGTTAGGCTAGGGAGCCTAAGTGTTGAAGGCCAGGAGCCTGCTGCTGTATATGTAATCATGCAGAACAATTAATAAAAATTTGCAAACATCGCCAGGTGCAGACCGACCACGATGAATGAGTGAAGGGGGACTGAGCTTCCAAAGAGAAGGCAATGGATTAGGGGCTGGAAGGTGGGAAAAGGGTCTAAGTGTTAATCCTAGGGGGCTTCAGCCTTGGGAATAATATTTTAATATTATTCCAAAAAGGCATGAGCATTTCATGTTTTATCCTAAGTTCCTAACCATGAGGAAGGTGATGTGTACTGGGTAGACGCATGCGGTTTCCAGGGTGACAAGTGTCAACCTCGACCCATGCAAATAACATGGCGAAGATGAGATGTGATGGGAGTTCTCCTCCATTCCACCCAAGGGCTTGAGTGCGTACGACCTCTGAGTGGTACGATGGATCCAACGTCTGTAGAAAAACCTCGTACATCTTCTGAACTGAAAAACATGTGTTCGTCTGGAGAATCCATGTGTATCCTCTATCTGAGATTGAGCCTGTGCATGGGGTCTCTATCCCAAATTTGTGACCATGAGCCATTCGGGCATTGTTGAGCCTGTAGGAAAGCCACGTCAGTTTTCCCTGTTGATTATTGTGGCCACGCAGTGCTGGATTGCGTGTGGCTTATTGGCCAGTTGAGAAACACTCTCTCTAGGAGAGAGAGTGTATAGAGGAAGGAGAAAACTCCTGGAAGGAACCTTGTAGCTGCCACAGATCCCAGAGACTTTCGATTCGACCTATTGCTGTAACCTAAGGCAAGGGAGGTTAGCAGCCGAAGGACTGTCCAGGTGACAGAGAAGGTGTTTACTCTTGGGGTGGAACAGGCATGCGGGGAATGAGGGTCTGTGGGAAGTAAGCGTGAGAGGTTCTTGGGAGAGAATTCCATCCTTGTGGCTATGTGTTGCTTCCCTATAACCTCAGCCTAGCCTAGGATTCCTTGTCTTAGGGTGGAGCTTAGTCCCAACTCAGGGGTGACCCACTGTTGAGTTGATGAGTAGTGCGGTCTATGGCTGGGAGGTTCGTGGAAGGCCTGCACTTGGTTGGTGGAATCTACCACTGTTCAAAGATAAGTACCAGATGATGCTTTAATTATGTTTCTATATCTCTATGTATTATAATCATCATGTATTCCGCTGTGTATATGAATTGATGTTAAATAGTATTGATTGTTGATTATGGTAGTAAATCGTATGATTACTCTATGTTGAATATGTTTAACTTGTTTTGAATGCATGTGATTAATTGTGAGTGAGAATGTTTTTATTCCACGTAGTAACACCTACACAGTAGTGAGTGAAAAGTGGTGCTACATTGGTAGTCACAGTCCTCCATGACACTTACGATCTTGAGCGACACCTCGTACACCTAGAGAGCCTTGACAAGCATTGCTGAGATGCCTCTATGGCTATAGAAGAAAATAAAATATGTGTCAAGGTCTAATGTGATAAGTCTGTCTGTCCTCGATTGTATGCTAAGGGTGACTTGGTCCTTTTATATGATCAAGCCAATTAACTGTTGAGGGCAGGCAATTTCAAACCCTTGTGGCATGGTCCCTATATCGTGTGACATGTCTTAGAAAAAGGAGCGTATGAATTAGAATATTATGAAGGGAACATGTTGGATGAGCCCAGGAACGAGCTCTACCTAAAAATATATTACGCTTGAGCCCCAAGCTTGGGCATAACTCTTTATATACTAATGTAATTTAGTGTATATATATTTTCCCCTTACTTTTGTCCTCAACTTGCTTATCGAGTTTTGCCTTGGTTGGAAGATGTCGATGTAGTCTTCGGTCTACTTAGGATTTGCATATGGAGCCATTCGTCATACAAAGAACTTGGCTTCCGCCACTTGGGTGGTTTACTCACACGAGGGTTAACTGGTGTCTTCAGGTGGCATATGCCTAGGTCCATCCATGAATAATGCGGCATAATATAGCATCGTTATATAACTTTTGCGCGATTCCATTTCACACGGTATTCACTCTTTGGAGGTTCTCCTAGATTCCCAATTAGTAGTATGTCAGTTAAATGAGAGTTACTATGTGTGCGACCCTATGTTACACCGATAATTCCTACGGGTACTCCTTTTAGAACGACAGTTTGATTTTATTACTTATCACCACATACCTAGGAGTTCTAATTATGTATCTGATGCTTATGCTAATTTTGTTTTAGATTGGAATTTGTCACATAACTAAATCAAAAAAAAATTCTCATCAATGTACACATTGTAATATAAGTAAATCCAAAGAACCATGTTTTATATATATTTCAAAAGTTATGATGTTTATAGTACAAAATTGGGGCCAACACCCTCAATACACATATACAACCGATAATACAAAATCCATGACATCTATGCTCGTGGCACCGGATGTGTGTCATAATAACAAACTACGATGTTTGTGAGATGTTGAAAGAGTTGAACCCAATCTTTGGGCATGACAAACACCTGCTACTGCATAGCCTCCAAAAGATCCTCTACTTGAACCATCAGAATCCTGTGTGTCAAACGAGATAGGTTTCCCTGTACATTTTAAAGGAGTCTCTTTGCTTCTCCTCTTGCTGCCTCATCTCCCCGGTGCCTCCGATGATGTCATGGAAGCCCATCCGACTGTCGTGGACCTACTTCTACGTCACATACATGTCTATTTAGTACTTAAACATCATCCAAAAATTTATTTTTTTTCCTATACAAAAATAAAAAAAAAATGAAATATTTAAAAACTTTGACATAGCTATGTCCTTGTAGGAGGTCCTTGGTGGAAATGGCATGTCAGGGTCCCGCATGAAGTTGATCCCTGCATAGGGGTAGTCATCTAGAGAAATGACCTGTCATCTCCACCAGTAAAAGAAATCATCATTGTAGGGTATTGGAACACTATCTCCCCCCTACCGTCTCATCACCTCGGTCCACCATGCCATGGTTGGATCGTGAGGTCCTTGAGGAATGATCTCAACTCTAGGTCCCAAACCTAGAACCTGCTCGAAGAAAAATCTACACAACATGGAAGCAAACCCGAAGTGACTCTTATCACCCTGTTTGCATTCTGTCAACTGGCTCTTCATATTAGCGAGTAGCGAGGTGCACCAATCATACACCGTGGGTCTCAAACACTCTACGGAGTAGAACATAAGCATCCTCGATGCCTGGTGCAATGAAGTCGATCCTGTGATCCGGGTCAAAATGAGGAAAACAATATTGAGGCTTAGATTGTTTATCGCTCGAATTGGGATTTGACTCCTAACCTTCTTGGTCCCCGCTATACAGTGAACGTCTATGTACTTTTCTATATTCATATCGCTCCTAGCTCCCTGGGCTTTGAGGTTCACCACCTCACCCCAATGTGACAACCCCATCAAGAAATACATATCCTCGGCTTCAATCCTTAATGGTTTCCCATCAAGGTTGAAGCTCTCACTTTCTAGGTCCCATTAATCCATGAGCAACTGTAGTAACCTCACTTCGACCCTCATCCCTATGAGTGCCCAAAATGGGTACAACCTACATCTTTTCAAGGCCATTTGGGCCCTCAGATCTCTTTCCAATACATCATCTACCTCCTTATGTTCCCTTTCCCTCCATTCTAGCACCATCCTTCTAGAGAAGCATCACTTTTCGAGTTAGCAACCATAATTTTTTTTTTTATGGACATATACGTGGGCTGCAACATTCATAGTCGCATATAGGGATAAGTATACGTAGGCTGTCTTTTAGAAAATCATGTATAATCGCGTGTATACGCGACCCGATGAATGGTAGCCTGCGTACACCTAAACTTTTGATTTGCGCCCTAGATAACTTAAAAATCTAAAATACAAAATGTAATCCACTAGAAAGAAAGAGGAGGGGAAGAGGAATTACCTAGTCCATATGGTTGCTGATTTCATCACTCGTAGCTCCCATAATCCCCAATTGAAGATCAGAGTAATTTCGTCCAAAATTCACTATTTGGGTAAAAAAGTCAAATGACATAGTAAAATTTGATTTTTATTACTATTTATAGCAATTTTTACCCACTTTGCATTGTTTCAGATCGTATTTTTTCCTAACGGACTAATACAATAATGGATTGAGTTGGTTTTTGTAGTTTTCACTAGGGATTCTTGTTGTTTTTAGTGTTATGACGACCGTTCGTAACTACAGACAGGTATTTTCGCTACCCAACATATAGGATAGGTATCCATTCCATCACGCACACTTGCATTGTCCTATAAATGTCACTCATATGCCTTAGGTACGAACCCATGTTTTAGCGACATAGAGCTCTCCATCTGCTACAAGTCATGTCGTTATCAAATGGTAGAGACTTACCAAACATGGGTACCCTAGTTAGATCCTCTGCTTCATTTGGTGCCCATGTAGATATAGTTTCCATAAGACCGGGCATCTCTTATAGCTAATACATGACTTTATGTTGAACCTCATTTCGCACTCATAAACATGTTGACCTATACCTAGAGGACTCCCAAGCGAGTTCGATTTATGCTATTTTCTGACTCGTTTTCAAAAAGCGAAAAGATTTCCGAGTGAAATTGTCTCTTTCACACTCATAAATCGGATTTGAAAGGACGTCTGTTTGGTACAAGTTTATCCCTTTTTCAAACCAATTAGACTAAGATTATGGAAAAGGACCTTTTTTGGCATTAAGTTGTGATTGCATCTCATTCCCTTTCTTGTAGTATTGAGCCTATTGTCAGTTCTCGCTTTGCATTATAAACTATTTTCCTCAACAGTTTTTCATCCTCAACCAAATAGAGCCTCATTTATATCCTTCACAATTTTACACCCTATACCCAGGAGGGAACATTCCCCCGAGTGTCCATTTCCCGCATGCACCTCCTTGCATCAAGCATAGGTATGTTCCACTAATGGAACTAGTTTTTCTTACTTGTGACACTCGTTTCCTCAACTATATCATAACATTCATTTGACTATGAAAAAAAAAAAAAAAGATGGGTGGGAAGGGAGTATTATCTTATTTTGGCAACATTCATGTTGCCTTTGAACAAAGATTTTTTTTTTTGAGTCCACTTGTCATCATAATTTTTAGTTTAGCATGGCCTTAGGAAGCTGAGATCATTATAGAGAGTTTAATCTCCCAACTTGTTGCTCTTTCATTCCCTATGGACAGTTTTATTGATGCGTCCTGCATCTCATGGTTTCATCATTGAGTCTATGCTACCAGAGTCTTCCATATGTCTCATGCTCTTGTTCAAAGGATGTCTATCAACCTATGTTGGTCATTCCTCATAACTCTTGAATTTACATGTCATCCACACCCTCATTTTGTGTCAGAATCACATGAAGCTATAGTCCTATTGCGCACCCTCATCCTACTTTCCTCATTGGTAGGTAACCTTGAACCTAGCAGTCGACATTTCATCATTGGTCATTGAGTGGGTGGTTTCCCTTGTGTTTGATGGAAATACATCTATTCACACATTGGGATTTGTGTAGTCTCATGGATGCCATTAGCCTTATTGGTGGTTTCCTCTCCTTTGTCATCAATTTTCCTCATTGGTGGCTATTCAGAGGGTCTTTTTTGTGTACCGCTTGCACTTGGCACATGCAAAAGACACAGAGGGTTGTTGGTTCGTGAACATGTTCTTCATCCAATTTCCTCCAAATCATAAAGCTCCTTTGTACCTCATGATAAATGATGAGAGATTCCTTAATTATCTCCTTTCAGCGGGTCTCCTTCCATCAACTTCATCTCATCTATTCTGGAAATGAGACCTAGAGTCTTATGAGTACCTAGAGGCTTGTAGTCATTAGTGGCAGGTTCTCTTGCCATCGACAGTGGGGAATACACCAATGTATCCTGATCGATGGATTCTTCAAGTGTTCAACCCTGACTCCTTTATTCACACTTGTAATAATGTACTAGGTGCCTTGATACCTACTTTCATCATCGGTAGGTTGCCTCACATTTTTTAACAATATACCTCAATGACTGGTAATCAAATGAAGTCTCATTGTGTTCGAACTCAACTCCTTTATCAACAATGTAGACTTTCACCTTTGGATATTGTGTAGAAGAGTTGAAGCCATCAATTTGTAGCCACAAATTTCCTAAGTTGTTACTACCTTTTCATTGGACCATTACCTGTGTGACTTCAGTGATCATGGGAGATAAGATTGTACTCCATTGTATAAAAATATCTTCAAATTGATTTTGAGACTAGTGTTACTAGGCCTTGTTGATGACCATGAAAACCTTTGGCATGTAACCACATTTGTATTTTCATATTCATGGACATGGACAGTTGTTTGGTATATTTTCACATGGATCTATAGTGTAATTCAAATTGGCAACCATGTGTGCAAATTCAGTACAGATTGTAATGAGAAACTAGTTCTTCCAGCTAGGTCCCCATTACTCTACTTCTGGGTTTTTATAATGTATTTTGTCCATCGCATATACTCCTATGACCTCACACATTAGGAGGCATTTGTTATAGAAATATTTTCCTCACCCCATGCAATCTTACATAGAAGGCCTTTTTCCATTTCCCTATGCAGACTTGAAGTCCCTTTTTGAAAATTCCATAGCTAAAAATATAATTTTTCCACATATACACACCTTGCCTACTATGCAACATGCATATACATAGGTTGCACCACTACAACCTGTGTACATCAAGAAATGTGCCCAAAATTGAAAAATAGTGTAGGGTTTCCATGTTAAGTCACAAGATCAATGATCCTTGGCCTTCCATATATTGGAAATGTTCTGACTGGACCCTTCAGTTCCATTTGAAGGCTATAAAAGGGACAAATCCGAGTTATGGAAAAAGGAGAAAGAAAAGTTACTCTGAGAGAAAATTTACTCTGGATAAATTATTCACTTCACATTGAGTTTGCATCCCTTTGTCATTTAAGTCTGAACACATTGTTCAACCCCCAATCTCTTCCCTTACTGATTGAGAACTTCATTGTCTCTCTTATATGATCTTGCTTTTGGTGGAGGATTGAAGTGGTGGAGGCCCAACTGGAAGGAACTTAGTTTCTTGGATCTAAACAGTGCCGACACATAAGTTTGTAACTCAATCACTTCTGCTGATTATATATTAATATAAATACTCTTTTCTCGTCAAGTTAATATCTTTCAAATATTTGAATTATTAGTCCATGGGCTTATTTGTTATGAATGTTGATGGATTATTCTATTGAATGTGCTAACATCATATATCATCACCATATGCTTGTGTTTCTTGGTTTTTGAGGACTAGTTGCAGGTGTATTGCTTTGGGTCAAGTGCTCAATGATGGAATTTATCAAATGTCTAGACAAGGTGGGCCTTTTATCTTGTATTTCTAGCATATTTGTCTATATAGCATACTTGAGATTAGAGTTGATTTATGCAGTCATTTTTGTCGGCTGTGGTTTACCCCTATCCATAGAGAGATTTTCCTCGTAACAACTTCCTCAAGCAATATTTTGAAAGAATCTCCTTCTCTATCATCTCTCTTTTCTTCCACTGGGGGAGATTTCTTGGGCCGACAAGAGGCCGTTCCCAAGTGAAACTAGCTCGAGACCCAACTCTCTGTATCTTGACCTTGTCAGGGACATGCACCGACAAATAACAAGTAACAAACTACTTTGATACCACTAATTTGGATTAAATTGAGAATGAAATGAGATACAAATAAAACTATACCAAATAACACATAAATACAGTGTAACCCAACTTCTATTAATGAGTAAAATAACATAATACTATAGAACAAAAACTGGATAGAATGGTTGTAGCTTATCTCTAAAGAGAAAGAGATGTTGGCTATTTTCATTCACAAAAATATAATATAATGGGACTCAAGAATGACCTTTTAACATAAACCAAGAACCTTAAAATTCCAAAACACTAACCCTGGGAGGTGAAGTGCTAAAAGGTTTATGAGTCCCGAGGTAGTTAGTTGATGCGTCACCTTTTCTGGGGTGAAAATTTTTCACACAATATCTACTTGGGGTGCTTAGTAGCTCATTGGAAAGATCTAATCGAGAAGTATAATTATTGGTAGGGATTGGGTATTCCATGGGAACCCTAGGCCCTTGAATGGCCAAAACACATTGTTTAGTGCCTCAAAATGGCCCAGAAGTTTAGCAACCAAAAATCATAACAAAAACGACCAAGATGGAGAATTGTGATGAGTCAATGGAAGAGGTGGGTGGCCATTGATATCCACCTGAATCAATTGAGGTATCTTGGTTTTCATCTTCATAAACAATTATGAAGCCTAGACAGAACAAAGAGAGTCATCATTCGTCTCTAATTTTGTCGACCCCTCAAATGTTTGATATCAACTCATATACACATCAATATGGGTCATACATTTTGATAGTTGCAACTTCTAGTTTTGGTCGAAGATACCTAACCTTGACACACTATCAATTCCCTCAATTTTAAGTACTTGTCATAACTTCTCTCTTCAAGTTCCATTGATCCCTCTTCTCCGAGAGGTCCTTTACTATTACCGGTTCCCCTAAGGTTGATGTAGATTTCAACTCCATAGTTCTCTAGATAGAACATCATTAGTGATCTTTTGGAAAATTCCTCATGCTTAGACAAGAGCCTCCAAAATATTGTCCCATATTGTAATGTATGCTGATAATTTTATGAGCATGGGACATTTCCCCCTCATTTGTATAAAGAAATAATATATCCAAGGATGTTTGTAGGTGGGTTCTAATCACTTATCCAATGGATGTTCTCTCTCTCTCTCTCTCTCATGTAAATTTACAAGCGTATGGGGATAGAAAATGATGAAGCATTTTTAATGTACAATAGATTCTAACCGCATACATTATGGGGCAACAACTATCACCTAAAAATTGCTCACAAATCTATATAGGTGATCAACAGACACATCATCAAAACAAAATCACAATTTCTACCTCATGCCATTAATTCAACACCCCAAAAGGAGGACCCAAACCTATATAAAATCAATTTTTAAACACTTGCATGGCCTGCCCATGGGAGTTTTGTGCAAATTACATGGATTTTTATTTGAGAGTCATTTTGCAAACATGCAACAACCCAAACACTTCAGTGCACTTAAGGAAAACATGCCTAACAAAGGTACTCCTAGCTTGGTGTACAATTATAGCTTGATATCCATTTCCATTTATGATGAGACCTTTGATAATTTCAAGTCTTTTCAAGCATGTAGATATACACTTCAAACCAATTTCATTCACATCTGGAACTAGTTTTAATGAATATTGAATTTTTCCTATAAATAGAGGCCATGGAACAACAATAAAAAAAGGAATTTTTAGCACAATTATGATGTTGAGATGAAACTAGAGACCTCTTGTATTTTTCTTTCATCTTGACAATTCATATCTCCATGCTTATTTGAGATCATCCCTTGAAGAGGAAAGAACACTTCTTCAAACATTTTATTTGAGAGAGAGAGAGGCTATTTGGAGAGAAAAAGAACCCTCCCAAGGACAGTGTCAGAGCTTTCTTGCTTAACCATTCTCCCTAGGTGGACATCTCAAGGCCCAAGCCTATCCATTTGGTAATAGAAGGGAATTATTGCTTCCCGATATTTTTTTTTCAATTTTTACAGTTATAACATGTCCCATTTTTTTTTTAATCTTTTCCAATCATACTCATCTAATGGATTCATCAAACTAACATTTATTTTTTTATAATGGTGTAGCCTATATATAGCGAAGGGGTGTTTTTTCTCAGTCTTGTGAGAAATATATACAAACACTCATGTCCACAAGCTATTATCTTCGCCTTTCAAATACAAGTATCTCTATTTGAATTTTTATCTTAAAACACTCTAAATCTTAGTTGCATCATTCAATTTGTGCATATCCCTATTGTATTTTGATGACCATGGTAATTTTCTCCTTTCTTTCCCTTTCAACTACTTCATTATCCTTCCTAATTGAGAAAACTTGACCATTTCCTACCCAT
>ML783944.1:596232-610776 GCA_009831015.1 Picea engelmannii | reverse complement strand
CTCCTAGTCTCCTATATATACCAAGGAGACATTTTCATTTTGAATCATCTTGTACTTGAACATTTAAGTGGGGTAAAAGGAGGTTGCCCCCTCAAAGGGGCTTATTATCTGAAATTATCTCTTTTTCAAGGCGTTGAGTACTTTTCCTGAGGTTTTTCTATGCTATATTGATGTTTGGTTCTTAACAGGCCACCCACCTATTCCACTAATTCAAAATGGTTCCACATCTTGACAATTTTTCTATGGTTTTTCAGGCCCCAATCTTTCGGGGCCATTTTGATGCCCTAACTAATGCTTTTTTGGCACAGTAGTGCCTAACATGTAAATAAAGATAGATAGTAAGTCAAAAATAATGTCTAATTCTTAGATAGACGTTTTCGATGAGGTATTGAGGGCCCCAAATGGAGATTCTATGCAAAAGTTACACCCTAGAGAACTTGATGTATCAACTAACCACATTGGGGACCACAAACCTTTTGGCATTTCATATTCTGGGGTTAGAGTTTTGGATGTTTAGGGTTTTCTCATTAATGCTTTATGTTAAAACTCCTTTTTTGACCTATTTATAATCATCTTCTTGAAAATGAGAATAGTGAACACATCTATCTTTAGGGATCAATGACCACCATCATAGATACCTTGTGTTATTTTTATTTTACATCCTTTTGTATTACATATAATCGTTAATAGAATATGAGCTTAACTATATTACTGTGTTTCTCACAATATCTCTGTGTTTTCTTGTTATATCTCTACCTTCATGTTGCTCTTAATATAATCAAGATTAGTGGTGTCATAACAATCTTCTCCTTGTTGTTTCTCTATGAATGTCCCCGACGAGGTCAAGCTATCGAGATTTAGGTATCGAATTGGTTGAGCTTGGGGAAGAAAACTCCCGCCGGCCCATGCAGCCTCCCATGGAAAAATAAAAGAGAAACGATGGAGCAGGAAATACTATCAAACTCTTTCTCAAGGAATCCCTCACATGATAGAGGAATGAGATGATGGATAAATTCACCCATATCCTTCAACAGTTTCCAATAACGACGGAGGCACCTTTCAAAAAATAGTCACTTCATAGGTGAGAGACCCTTTAAGGTACAAGTTAGATTTGATATTCCTTTATCTAAAGGTTGGATAGAGATTGACTATTTGGAAAAATGGTTAAGTTTGATGGAGGTTTATTTCTCTATCCAAAAAATTTCCAATTGTTAAAAAATCACCTTCGTGCTCCTTAAATCCCTTCCCCATGTTAGAGATTGGTGGGATACTTATTGTGAGCAACATGTCAAAGATGAGTATGCAATTTTTGGTCCATGACCCACTTGGGTGGCTTTTGTTGATGCCCTCAAGGAGTAGTACTACCCTGTTGAATGCTATGATGACCAATACATGAGATGGAAAAATATACATCTAGAGAGAAATCATACGGTTCTAAAATACACCAACATCTTCCATACCTTGCATATAAACATGGGTATTAAAGACTTTGAGAAACACCTGGTCTTGAAGTTTCACAATGGCCTACATAGGTACTATTATCAGTCCAAAAGTCACCCTAGACTGTAATAAGGTGATCTTGGTAACATCAAAAGATTTGTAAATGTAAATGAGTTTTTAAAAGGTCAAATGGACAAGACTCAAAATAATAAGGTTTTAACTCAGAAATTTGGGCTAGCATGCATAAGAAAATGAGGTCTCGATTAGATTCAGTCAGTTGTTTAAGGATAAATATGAGTAGAGGGAATACTTGGTGAGAAGAATGGACAAGTCTGCTATAAGCATCAGGCCTTCTAGCATATAGGTGAAGAAAACGATCAGTCACAAGATCCTATTTAAACTAAACTTTAACACCCTGAAAACATTTACAATAACATCAAAATCAAACTTCCATTATAATACTCCTATAACATCTCACAAGGATCCTCCATTAATGAGCATTCAGAGTAAGAAGAAATAAGAAAATAAAGAGAAGCTGACTTCCATTAATAAAAAATTCTCAAGTCCAATACATAACCAGAGCATAGGCCACTCAGTCAAAAGATTACAACTCGGGGGCCTCAGCTATACCATTCAAACATCCTTTCTCATTTGGATCATGGATTTATAAAATAAAGGAAAAGAAGTAGCTGGAGGTGTGAGCTGGCCCATCCTCACATTGGATTCTCCAACAACAACTATCAATCGAACACCTATGCTAACAGTTATTAACAAACTGTTATAAAATAGGAAAGTGTTGGTGATTAATCCAACCAATATTTGAACTAACTTGATCCTCCTATTGATGTGCATCTCCCTATATGCCAAGTGTCCTGTAGAGGTGGTAAGTTGTTATCATGCTTCCAGCTACTATCTAAGCCATTATCCACATCATTAGTCACCTAAAAGAGTATTGAATTCGAAATCTTTGATTCCAGGAGCCAATAGGTAGTGCCATTCTGGTGTATCTCTGCACAAACTTTGTCTCTGCCAGGTATTCGGTAGAGAATTTAGGTAGCGCACTATAGAATACACAATGCCTAGGAGATTTGGCAGCACACTGTACTCTGCACATCCATGCATGAAAATGGTGGAACGAGCGAGAAATGGAGAACATAATCATATATATCATGGATACATTTAGTTTTTCAACACCTGTAGAATCTTTAAACAACACTGAATTGACATCTCATCATGGCACTTGTGCATGCATCCTACAAATCAGGCATTTGCAATTTCACTGAGCACCAAACAACTGGAATGTTCGCTTAATTTATGGCTTGACTTTGAGTTGAATGCGCAGCTAGCATGTAGGATGGTATGACATGTAAACATGACTCGAAATTGGCATATGTGATATAGCTTAGGTTTGAGGGAATTTAGAAGTAATACACTTAAGTGCACACACCCTTTTTTTTTATTTAATAAAAATATATAATAAAGACAATTCATAAACTACAAAATAGTTTAGAAAAACATTGTATATATATATATATATATATATATATATATATATATATATATATATATATATATTTAATAAAAACATTGTTTTTAATAATAAAAGTGTTTTTATGACAAACTTATCATAAAGATTTGATAGACTTCAATAAGGATTTCTAACCATTTATTTGCAGGTCAAGAGGATGAAGCCAAAGGATTTATGGGCAAAATTAATCAACGAGATCTTGATGAATAATCTGAAGGTTAAGGACACTGACCAAAATACTTAAGAAAACAATAAATCAAGTAGAGAGTGATGAAAACACTCTCAAAGATACCAGTGCATTTTGATTGCTAACATTTGGCTCCAACTGGGATGGAGACCTCCCTGCAAGGATCCAAGAACCTAGTAGTTCCAGTTGCTTTATCTGTTGGGCTATGGAGTCATCTGGCCTGTGAAACCAATCTCTGAAAACTCTCAATATCTGTGCAACTGATCTCTGTATACCTTCAAAACCGACCTTTATTCACACAAGATGATTGATATTTCTGTTGTAAACTAGAAGAAAAGAAATGCTCGGGCAATGAGCTTATTTCCTACCCTACTCTACTCTAACCATATTTTCAATTGGTTAGGTAAATTCTACCTTCCATAACAACCATTCAAGAAATTTTAAAATTGAAGAAACCTCATCTTTGTCACTGATCAACAACTGATGTTTGAAATGTAACAACACTAATAAGAATTTATTCAAGAAACCATACTCACCTCGACATGCTGATAGAAAGATCAAGTCTGCATGCTCCAAAGCAGTTGAAAAGTGCAACTCTATGTATTCATCGATAGGGTCATGAAACTGAAAGAAATGCCTGATTAATTTATGAAAGGTTACCTTCACTGTTTCAAAGATGCTGATAATTTGTGTGATGTCTTCCGCAAGCATACTTGATTGAATGAAAAACACATGAATTTATGGTTTTAATAGCTATTTCGTAACTCCAGAACCACCTGTTGGTTGATGGCTGATCATCTCTGGATATACCATGGGGATAGTCTGTTGCTCATACACCTGGTTTTTATTAAGACAGGGTTGTTCATTGATTGGTGATGGATAAAATATTAGATTTATATGAAAATCCCTTTCAACACCTCCATAGCATTTATAAGGATCATGATCATAATCATCATCTACATGAATAGTTCTAATAGGTTCCAAACAAATCATAGAAAAATTATGTTTATCACGATCAATGGTATTTCCATCAAAAATAGGTTGTCCATAACAAACCTTTGACTCTTGATATTCAGAATGTCTTGTTTTAGGATGCTTTCTAACAACAAAGTATTCAATACCAAAGTGTTTGTCAACAACAAGATGCTCTTGGTTAATGTTTGAGATAGTGACTTCCTCAGAGGCAAGGGTTTCAAATATACCTTCTTCGAGGACCAAATCATCCACTATATTTTCTTCATAGGGACAAAAAATAAAATCTGCCTCATGTTCAGAGTTGACATGATGTTGACTTAGAATGCTACCACAAAATTGGAGGTTCTCTTCCACTTTCTTAGCATCTATGAATAATTATGATAAAGATGTAGATTTTCTTTCCCTAAGATAAAAAACAAGGTCAGAGTGTTGAGACACTATGTAATACACCATGGAAACAGTCTCAGAAGGTTTAATTTCCAAGGGAAGGCTACAATACAAGTTGTGAAACCTTCAATTAAAAGCAGACATAACTTCATTTTTTCCTCTTCTCAAATTAGTGAACTCATTTAGGCAGTGATCAAATGAATTTCTCTCTCCCCAGTATTTTAAAAAGGTGTCATATAGTTCATCCCATGAACCAATGGAAGAAACTTCCATATTCTTGAACTACAAGGTAGCATATCCAATCAAATATTTAGAGAAAATCCTCATGATAGTATCTTCATGCGATATTTCTAGATTATCAATGAGGTCTTGAAAGGATGACAGATGCTCTTCTCCTGTAGTGCTATTTTTTCCAAAAAAAGTTGGTAGGTAGTCTAAAAATTTTAGAGGGTAAGGATGAAGAAAGGATGGCAACTTTAGAGGTCCAAACATTTTTCCCCTAACCTTAAACTGGAATTCAGTGGGCTGTTGAACACTAGAAGGTTGTTGGTAAAGGCCAGAGGAGTTGGTAGCCTGAACGGAATATATTTTATTATTTGCAAAAGGACAATAATCATTTGGTGCATGTTGAATTTCAACAGGCTGGTTATTAACAACAGAGGGAAAGGTTGAAGGTAATAAATCAACTTTGAAATCTAGATAAGGGAGAGAATCGTAAGGTTCATACTGATTAAAAAAGTATTTATGAACCTCATGTTCTTCAGGTGTTTGAAGTGGATGGATATCCTTAACATCAATGACATGGGAAGGGGGTAAATCTACTTGTTTGAAAAAAGAATATGAAAGAGCAGGTTGGTGGTCTTTAGAGTATACAAAGAAGACTATGATTCTCCTAATGTGTGCAAGGAAATTCAAGAAAGAATGAAGGATAAAGAGCACAAGTTCCAGAAAGAAATTTAGAACTTGATACCTAAACTTGCCTCTGCCTTCCATTTCTATCCAAGCTTGTTCCCACAGTGGAGTATTCCAACAGGTTCATCTTCATGGATTCACTAGGTAGATGATTACAGACAATTTTTTGTATCCCTCTCTCGTCTACCATCAAGAGCTGGATCTATGTCGTTCTTCCTAGGGAACTCTTCAATCTGCTCAAATCCGTCCCCGACAACGATGCCCATTATGTTACCATTCCAAAATTCACCCTAGACTGTAATCAGGTGCACTTGGTAGCATCAAAAGATTTGTAAATGTAAATGAGTTTTTAAAAGGTCAAATGGACAAGACTCAAAATAATAAGGTTTTAACTCAGAAATCTGGGCTAGCATGCACAAGAAAATGAGGTCTTGATTAGCTTTAGTCAAATTTTTAAGAATAAATATGAGTAGAGGGAAGACTTGGTGATAAGAATGAACAAGTTTTCTATAAGCATCAGGCCTTCTAGCATCTAGGTGAATAAAAGGATCAGTCACAAGATCCTCTTGAAACTAAACTTTAAAACCTTGAAAAACATTTACAGTAGCATCACAATCAAACATCCATTATGATATTGCTATAACATCCCACAAGGATCCTCCATTAATCAGCATTTAGAGTAAGAAGAAATAATAAAATGAAGAGAAGATGACTTCCATTAATAAAAAATTATCAAGTCCAATACATAACCAGAGCATAGGCCATTTAGTCAAAATATTACAACTCGGGAGCCTCAGCTCTATCATTCGAAGCTCCTTCCTCATTTGGATCATGGATTTATAACATAAAGGAAAAGAAATAGCTGGAGGTGTGAGCTGGCCCATCCTCACATCGGATTCTCCAACAACAACTATCAATCGAACACCTATGCTAACAACTACTAACAAACTGCTATAAAATAGGAAAGTGTTGGTGACTAATCCAACCAATCTTTGAACTATCTTGATCCTCCTGTTGATTCACATCTCCCTGTATGCCAAGTATCCTATAGAGGTGGTAATTTTTTATCATGCTTCCAGCTACTATCTCATCCATTCTCCACATCATCATCCACCTAAAGGAGTATTGAATTCGAAATCCTTGATTTTAGGTGCCAAAAGGTAGCGCCATTCTAGTGTATCTCTACGCAAACTTCATCTCTTCCAGAAATTTGGTAGCGAATTTATGTAGTGCACTGTGGAATGCACAATGCTCAGGAGAATAGGTAGCACCCAAGAAATTTACAGTGCCCAGGAGAAAACATAGTGTCCAAGAGAAATCACAACGCCCAGGAGATTTGGCAGCGCACTGCACTCTGCACATCCATGCATGAAAACGGTGGAACAGGTGATAAATGGGGAACATAATCATATATATCATGGATACATTTAGTTTTTCAACACCCGTAGAATCTTTAAACAACACTACATTGACATCTCATCATGGCACCTATGAATGCATCCTGCAAATCAAGCATTTGCAATTTCACTGAGCACCGAACAACTAGAATGTTGGCTTAATTTATGGCTTGACTTTGAGTTGAATGCGCAGCTAGCATGTAGGATGGTATGACATGTAAAAATGACTAAGAATTGTCATATGTGATATATCTTAGGTTTGAGGGAATTTAGAAGTAAGACACTTAAGCGCACACACCTTTTTTTAATTTGTTTTATTTAATAAATATATATAATAAACATAATTCATAAACTACAAAATAGTTTAGAAAAAATTGTATATATATATATATTTAATAAAAACATTGGTTTTTATAATAAAAGTGTTTTTATGACAAACTTATCATAAAGATTTGGTAGACTTCAATAAGGATTTCTAACCATTTATTTGCAGGTCAAGAGGATGAAGCCAAAGGATTTATGGGCAAAAGTAATCAATGAGAGATTGATGAATAATCTGAAGGTTAAGGACACTGGCCAAAAGACTTAAGAAAAAAATAAATCAAGTAAAGAGTGATGAAAACACTCTCAAAGATACCAGTGCATTTTGATTTCTAACAGAAACATCCAAACAAATATGTATTTATTGGATATATTCTCACTGGGAGCCGCTTACCGATATGTTGTCAAGATCGAGAAAATGTTCAAGAAAAAAAAAAAGTGGGATTTTAGTTCTCCAAATCCATCACAACAGAAGCATGGTAAAGGTACCCTCAACTCCTAGAGAAAAGGACATAGAAAGGATGACCAACCCCTAGAAAACCAATCCAAGCCACAAGCAAATCAGAGCTAACAAGAAACTCATGGGCATTGGAAAGTGGTGCGGGTTCCACAAAATCCCTTGGAAAAACACTGATGAATGTCGCACCAAACAATCATTGTTGTCTCAGATGAAAGCCTCAGAGTTGTATGTCATCTCAAAATATAACTTAGAACCAAATAAGGGAAAATGGATCATTGACATAGAACCCAGTGTCACCATTGCTACCACAAAAGTTTGACCAGAGGAACTAGAGCATATTGAAGAAGGGGAGTGCCTCTTCCCCTCACAAATGTGGGTGAAGGGGACCCCCCTCCATTTCATTGTTGACAGTGATAGCCGAAATAACATAATATTAATAGAGTTCATCAAGAGATTGAACCTAACAATGGCGCTATATCTTCAACCATACACCATTGTGTTGATGAATAGGGTGGAACACAACATGAAACAGAGAAAAAAATACTAAAGATAATCAAAGAGGAACCAAAAAAAAATCGAAGACAAAGGGTGGTGTCTAAAGACATTGGTACAACACTTAAGAAGAGTGCACTATGATCAGAATTTCACAGTGCATCTTGGATCTCGATCTCCATGATGAAATTGACCCAAGGGATCTTCTATTTATAGTCTCAATATATAACAAACTTCCATAGAATATGGACGATATTTTCCACATATAATCATCAACTATTAGAGTTGAATCTACCAAATCCACTCTGTCAAGTTAGCTCGACAGGGATGCTCGAACTGACCACCTACGCGTCCAACTCGTAGTCAATTTTTGGGATGGTCAATCCAGTGCTTGACTATATTCAACTATCATTTGAATGTCTGACCAATGGGTGCATCGACTACTAGACTGACTGGTGTAGTGTGTTGGTCGATCACCTGACCAATTGTATCCACATGTTGGTTGACCTATTGATCAACTGAACCCATAAGATGTGTGATTAACCATGAATGCTTGATGTTCCAACACCCTCACATTAGCACACATATTTGGAGGTTCGGGAGGTGAAATTATGTCATTATGACACCCCCCATAATTTCATCTTCTTGAAGCTGAAGCATCATGTGAAGCTTGTAAATATGGCTTCAACTAAGGATTTGGGGAATATATCAACAAATTTATCATCTGTTCTGCAATATTCGAGATAGAAAATGTTCTATATAACAACCCCTCTGTTACGTCATAACCAATTGATAACAATAAGATATATTTTTTTTCCTTTTTACTTAATACATTAAGAAAACATCATTAAAAGAATTGAAACATCATATCAACATACTTCAGTCATACATAGTCTAATTCATTCATCTCATTGCAAAACTAGATTTGTATGCAACGTCAATGTATTAATGATATTCCACATCCCATAATTATCACATACAACAAGAGTAAAACATCACAATTATTCAAGATAAACCAGAACCAGTTTCATCACACAACATCATTTCTTCTAACAGAATGAATCATCATACAAGGAAATCAAGAATATCTACCCATCCAATCTACCTGCAAGGTTAGGACCTCCAAGACACATAATCAACGCTCAAGTCTAGGATTCATCCGATTGATTTTTACCACTTAAGGTCTCAGTACTGGCGATTGTTTTGAGGAACAAGGAAGTATCTAATTCCCATATTTTTAGTCCAATCCAAACATCAATTATATTTACCAGCATACTTAGTTATATTCTCATCAACATAGAAAAATCTAGTCACGTGATCACCATTTCATAATGCCCAATGCGTATTATTACAATAATTCATCATCTTATTCAATTTAAGGATAAAAATTATTCCATTAATATTTGGACATAAATTTACAGTAAAAACTAGAGACCATTAATACACAATCTATTATCATGACAGTTTTGACCTTATTAGGTTTACTAGAATAAGTGTGACCACCCTACAACATACAACCAATTAGTTAGATATTTGATCAATATCACAAGTTAAAAGAGGAAAGGAACTGCAGAGAAAATCTCTCAACACAAGGTAGAAACCATAAGCCTACTCTGTACCTTGGTGAACCAACAGATACTATGAAGAAATAAACCTGTAACCGAAAAAAAGCATGTTCTAAGATCGAGTTAATAAGTTTCTATAAGGAACCTGAAGTTCCTCTTCTGGGTGTCATAATGCAACACATCTAGAGCCAACTCCAGAAGTACATAGATAGGCCCCTTGAGAGCCCAAATTTCATAAGAATAATACATGGTATGCACAGAGAACCTCTCAAGTCGGGCCTAGGTCTTAACCTTCGAAACAAGGAAGCTCAGGAGAGACAATGCAAACTTACACCAGGGAGGCGCAAAGCACAGACTCAACAATTAGAAATCAGAGCTCAGTAGGGATGCGCTACTATGCAATGGACTTCAATTTTTAAGGAAATATTAGGAGGGAAAATGTGTGCAGGTTCAAGAGAGGAAAAAACGAGCTTGACATCCCTTCAAAGAAAACCAGTGGATGGGATTTGATCATGAGGAGATCGGAATCCCCACGATCGTCCGATCAGATGAAATATGTGCTCTCATTAAAACCCAGAGACCTTCATGCTTGGTCACTTCGATATATCCGAGATATTCACCCTAAGAGATCCCCAAAGTCTGAAGTTACGAAGTGGTCTACACCGTAGATCAGTGAGTGATTTCTAGCCATTAGATTCCTAGGAGTTCGGCGATCGGGTAAGTTTGAGTTGTAGCTGACTAAGGCTAAGAAAAACCCAAAGCTCTGAAGTCCCAGAGTGAAGGACAGTCGTATATCTAGTGATCAATTGAGGACTGTTAGATCTATGAGCCTTCAACTTTTGGAGGTTTGATAATTCGTCACTCTGGTGAAACTGAATCGAGAAGTTTAAAGGTTAAGGAACTCTTGGAGTCCCGAAGTCCGGAGTAAATACTTACCGTCGAAATCTATGTACAAGTGTTCGTAGATTCCAAGTATTCATAATTAGGCCATTTGGGAGGTGGTGTGTGTAAGTTGATTTGGTGAGAAGAGTCCCAAACTCCTGAAGCCCGAAATTAATCCTAACCGTTGCCGACGATTAATCATGGATCGTTTGATCCATGGGTTAGACCTTCGCTAGTTCATAGGTATTCAGATTTGTGGCTGAAAAAACTTCTGGAGCCTAGAGCCCTGAATTTCTAATAGCTATAGATCAGAGCAAGGTATGGGAATCATTGATCTCTGAGTTATTCAGGATTCAGTACTTTGTCAAAACAAATTTGTTGTTGCAAAAAGGTGAGAAACTCCCAAATTTTCAAACTCTAGAGTGGATGACATTTGTTAATCAATGAGGATTGTGAGCCATCAGATCTCTGAGCCCTTCGGAGGTTCGGTAATTTGGTTGGATCAGTATCAAGTTGTGGAAGCGGAGGAAATCACCGAAGCCCATAGTTCCGAAGTGGATATTTGTCGTAGACTCCCACATGAGGAGAATCTTTGTTAGCCATTAGATTAAAATAATAAAATTTACTAAGGAATATAAAAGAGTAGGCTTAACCTACAATTGTCGGTAAACTCATCTTACGACTGAATTCGGTCGGTAATCACTTTGGGTGGAAAGGAGGTTTAAGTTTGACAAACCTCTGGAGCTCTAGAGTCCCGAAACTCTGAATAACCCCCTTTGGCTAGCGCTAGGTTCTAGCCCCAGGTCATGTGCAAGACTTTGTTAAGGAAAAGGACTTATGAACTACAGGCTAAAAGTCAACTCTTAAGACTTTAACAGGCCTCCCTGGGTCCCGAAAACCTTGGATTTAACTTCAATTTAACACAGACATTCATGTTTCAAGTAACTCGGGTCCAATGATGAATTCAATGGAGAAAAACACGATATGGTTAATTTTAGGATTTTAAATGAAATTTTATTCAGAGACTCATGATGCAGTCAGAACTACATCCATATTTGACCAACAAACAAGGCGTTGTAAAATTCCTAACATAATCTCAAATAAAAAATCTACTCACACATACTTTAATTATGGTTCAAAATAAAAACTTTAAACCTAGACCATATACAATAAAATTCACATTTTACAATGAGGGTCAAGCTGCTCGATTAGAGTCTGGAAAATGCTCAAAATTACAGAGGGGATTAAACTATAAACACTATAACTATTAAAATTTTTGGAAGCAAACATAACACTTAGCACTCAGACCTTCCAATGATTCTACAATGACTCAATCAATCTATTATATTAATACACTCGTAATATAAATGAATTAAAAATATAAAAAGAAATACCAGAACCAATGAATGTTGCGTAATGAAGATGGCCTTCAAGTCTTGCGCTCCTTCCTTTCATTTTCTTTTTAATCATAGAGACTTCACTGGTACCTCCCAATTAATGCTAGGGGTACTCTTCTTCCCCATTAGCCCCCCGAGACACAAAGGGGCCAAGCACAAAGACCAGAACACAATAGCTTCCAAGCTTGCCTCACAAGGAAGAGCTTCCACTCTTTTCACAATCCTGGAGTCCCAACTCTCACAAGTAAAACACAGTCAATAAAAAATTTGGCAGCATAATAGTGTTCCCAAAAGGTTCGATGCCCTTCCCTTCTACGTCAATTGATTTATAGAAATATTCCTCATGGACATCTACCCCTCATGCATAATTCATTAATTTTTAATAATTAAATTAAAGGATTATTTACCCACGACATATGTCACACTCTCCCCAGGTTGCACAATTTATCTTTTATTTTTATTTAAAAGCCATTTTCCCTCACATTTCCCAATGTGTTCCTATTTTTCCTCTTGGTTGTCTCTTAGTTCCCCAATCCCTTAATTAATGGGTGTCTCCTAACTAGATTTTAGTTAGAGTAGGACTAGGAGTCTTCTTCTAGTTAGACTAGGGTTGGTTGACTCAATATTCTATTCTATGCACAACCCATTCTCTCAAGTTGTTATTTATTTCTAAGTAAAGATTCCTTTTTTTATAATTTAATGCACACATGTGCATTTTATCAATTCTTTAGGTTTTTACTTACTAATTCCTAACATTTGATTTAATTCAAATCTTTAACTCATGTCACAATTCATTTAGTCCTTTATTTAAGTTTTAGGCTTAGACTTAGTCTTAGACTTATGATTAGAGTTTTGTTAGGATTTAATAATTAATAATCTATTGTTTAATTCATTATTTTAATCCAACAAGGTCTAATCATTCCAATGTTTTCTAGGCCACCTATGTTTATTGACTCAGGTTTCAATTGTGCGATGTGCCCTTCAAGATACATCTTCGTGCTCTGAGGGTGCCACTCGTGTTGACTTGTTTTGGAAGTTTGTCCAATACCTTGGATTCAAAACTCCATTTGGTCGACCTTGTGAGAGACTAAGGGATGCTAAGGAATAAGGAATCCGCCTTATTGTGCACCCCTTATAAGTATTCATGACCGACTATCTCAGTTTTCCCTCATGACATCGTGGACCACCCAAAATAGGTAATCGTTAACCTACAGTTATGGTCACGGTGGGAGTGCTAGTAGGCTATGACAGGGACACCGCCACACCTCTCCCTCAATATCTTGTTTCTGTACAAGGCCCCTTTACTCCTTATGTGACTATGATTAGCAAGCATTGTCAATCCTGCATCCACTGATAAAAACAGTGTAAAAAATCCATATACATAAATCATACTAAAATCCATCATACATCATATGTGCATAATAATGAAATACTCAAACAATAAAATCCACTCCCTGACTCAATCCAGAGTCCAAGGAAGACCTTTGATGCCACCGACATCCATAACATGTCATGTGTCCTGCACACTCAGAACGACTTGTCAAAAGAACCTCTCAACATATATATATATGTGTGTGTGTGTGTGTGTGTGTGTGTGTGTGTGTGTGTGATGATGTTTAGGTGTTATAGTTGATTGATTATATACATATACATATATATATGTATATGTATATGTATATGCATATGTATATGTATATATATATATATATTCAATCAACTATAATACCTAAACATCATCATATATAATCCATAATCCAAATGAAATCATAATGTTCCATACCTAGATCACTTGCAAGCAAGTGTCCTCAAAGAATAAGTCAATAGTAGTATGCTCAATAGAGAGGGATGTTACATACACCCCCTCTTATTTTAAACTTCATCATGAAGTTTTTACAGTATATGTAAAAGCAAGTAAATAAATGTATCTAATATAGATCTATATGTCTAATATATCAACAAATAAGAAAATTGTTGATGCTTCTCATATGCGTTGTCCCAGGTAGACGAATGTGGACTATAATTGTCCCACTGGACCTTGACTTGATTGATTGTTCGATGCCATAGTTTTCAAATGCGATCTAATTGACCATGTTTCCCCAACTTAATAAAATCATTGCCTGAATGATTATGAAATAGTAGAACTCTGTCAATTTGTTTGGTTGATAAAACAAACGATAGAGGTAAACTACAAACCAACTTTAGAGCTGGGTACTAGCCTACTCAACTCATAGAGGGATCTCTTGTGTCACTTGGTGTTTCTTTGACAAGGTCTATAATTCAAATTGGCTCCTCCATGAGAGAACCCTCATCCGACACCTACAAAGAACTCATGTCAATAACATCTAAAGGATTACTAATATAATTTCTCAAAACAGATACATGAAATACATCATGCATACATGTAACAACCCTAGTTAAATAACTAATTGTCAAGGTTAAATAATAGTTTAAGGTTTATTAAGTTTAATTAATTAAATAATTAATTTTCCTAATGTATATTAATTAATTAATTATTGTTTAATGTATATTAATTAATCGATTAATTAATTAATTAACTCATTAAATATTTGGGGAATGAATTAAAGTTTAATAAATTAAAAA
>ML783944.1:569872-583579 GCA_009831015.1 Picea engelmannii | reverse complement strand
ATGGAAGACATGCTTAGGATGTATGTCATGGATAATCAAACCCATTGGGAGAAGTACCTACCTTTGGTAGAGTTCACCTACAATAACAGTTTTCATAGCTCCATCGGAATGCCACCCTACGAAGCTCTGTATGGAAGGCCATGAAAAATGCCATTGATTTGGGAGAGGTTAGAAGACCGAGTAACCGTTGGGCTAGAATTGATTCAAGAGATGGAGGAACAGGGGATTCAGATTAGGTAGAGACTAAAGGAAGCATAGGATAGACAGAAAAGTTATAAAGTGGGAGATCAGGTTTTCATTCGTATCAGGCCTAATAAGAGTACCATTCAGTTCGGGAAGGGGAAAAAGTTGTCAACTTGATTTATAGGACCATTTAGAATCCAAGAGAAAATTGGACCCGTTGCCTATCATCTTGCACTGCCACCCCACTTGCATAAAACTCATAATGTTTTTCATGTACATATTCTGCATCATTATGTTGTTGATGAATCACATAAACTAAATTGGAAGGAATTGCAGGTATCCGACGTGGGAACCCTCACGGTAGAACCGTTACGCATATTGGACCGTAGAGTCTGTCAGCTCAGGAACCGTCTGGTAGACCAAGTTAAGGTCCAGTGGGACAAGTATAGTATAGGATATGCTACTTGGGAGGATGCCAAGACACTACAACGAGATTATCCCTCACTTTTTTGACCACCTCGAGAATATGTTTCTCGAAGGTTGGGTGTATGTAACACCACCTTTTGACTTAGACAACCAAGATTACCTGAGGCCTAAACACCTTTATTTCCTATTGACAAGTGAAACTATTAAATAATACACTTGAACTTTTAAGATGTATGAACCTTTATAAATGTTTAAATGTATTTGAATAATGATGGATATGATGCAATATATTGTGAGAGTGTAAATTTTATGAATGTTTAAATGTTATTGATGATGATGGATATGATGTGATCTACTATGTGAATGTAAATCCTATGAATGTTTAAATGTTATTGATGATGATGGATATGATGCGATATATTGTGTGAATGAGAATCCTATGAGGGTTTAAATACTATTGGATGATGTTGGAAATAATGCAATCTATTATGTAAATGATAATTCTATGAATGGGTAATGTTAATTGAATTATGGGATATTATGAGATCTATTTCTAACTTGAAAAATTTGATGTTAAAGTTGTTGGTATGGGGATATCGAATTGAGATTATAGTTGTATGCAATTATATGATAATAATGCATATATGCATATGAGTTTATGTTACAGACTAATCTGCAGGTCATTGGGCTATGAAATAGCCAAGGGATAATGATAATGAAAGTGGATGTCATGACCACTGACCGAGAAACAATATGGTATGAATCATTGTATGTGAAATTATATTGGTTTGGATGCATTTCTATGATATGTCGACCAGTGTAGGATTTTAGGTGGTGAGACTGCCCAAAACTGAATAAACAATGACAAAACTCCCAGCAACACAGTGCCACTGTATATTCCATTGTAGGGTGTGGACCCTAGTCCTGTTAGGAGGGGTGGAGGCATTTCCCACCGTGTATCCTCCAAAACCTGGAGTCATGGGAGGATGATGTTAGCTCACGCTCCTCTAGACATGTGATGATGAATGTCAGTTGCTTGCTGGGGAAGCTTGGTCAAGATAGTGACACTTCCGCTTACGGTTTCTATTTGGAGTTAGGTCAGTATAGTTGATGCTCCAAGATAGTCCAACGGAGGAGGGATAGGAATGGAATATGGAAGTAAGTTAGGGAGGATGGATGAGTAGAAATAGTTGAGAGTGTATGGAGATTTGTCTTATGGTGGAATTTATTGTATTTTTTCCTTCTAAAAAGAAAATGGGTATATATGAATATTCATAATTACGTAACTAAACTACAATTGTCTACATAACATTGTTGAGATAGATAATTGTAATTAAAGGATTTCACAAACATTTGATTGGTTTATTGTCTTTTATAAAATGAATAGCCTTGCTGAATGGATTGGATGCATACAAAAATTACTATAGAGATGATAGTTATTGTTATTAGTACATGGACGAGACTTGTATGTACTAGCTACACATGCATTTCTTGCACATGTACACTAGTATGTATGAGTTTTCTTGGCTTACTTACTAATAATGTCGGTTATTTGTTATGAATGTGTGAACCATGTGTCGTTTCCCTTATATCATAAAATACTTTAACTTTGGGACGAAGTTTCCTAAAGGGTGGGTATATGTAACAACCCTAGTTAAATAACTAATTGTCAAAGTTAAATAATTGTTTAAGGTTTATAAGTTTAATTAATTAAATAATTAATTGTCATAATGTATATTAATTAATTAATTATTATTTATTAATAATAATAATTAATTAATTATTGTTTAATGTATATTAATTAATCGATTAATTAATTAATTAACTCATTAAATATTTGGGGAATGAATTAAAGTTTAATAAATTAAAAAAAAAAAAAAATTAACGTATTGAAGGATGGTTGGCATTGAATGGAGGGATAAGGTGGTTGGAATTGAATGGAGGGATAAGGTGGTTGGCATTTAATGGAGAGATAAGGTGGGGGAGAGGTAGTGAATGGACGGGGGGAATATGAGTGGGAAAAGACATTCGAGAGGGGAACTTTTGATTTTGGGGGCAGGGAGAATTTTTGGGAGATTAGGAGATTGTATTGGAGCATTTTCCAGGGGAGGGATTGGAAAACTGTATTTCTGGTTTTGGCTTGAGGAATTTGTTGGATTGTTACAAGGGAGCATCGGTTGCTGGGATTTTTGGGATCGGGGGCCAGGAATCCTTATGGAATCCTAGAGCTAGGGAACCGGATAGGCTCTGTTCCTAGCTGGCTAGGAGGAAAGATTCGCTTTTGGGTAGGGTTTGGGTAGAGTAGCTTAGTAAGAGTTTGGGCAGAGCAGCTTAGACATGCAGAGTGGGAAACAACATCACTTGAGAGGTATTTATGTTCATTATTATTGCATGTCATTATCGTTATGATGGTTCATTATTTTACTATGCTGTATATGTTTTTTTTTTTAATATGATTTTTATATCATAATGCTCATTTGAATTTGCTGAACCATGAACTGTTAGTTTGTTAGTTTTTTGAATATAAAATCGTAAAGAAATTATCAAAATCAATGTTATGATTATATTTAAATTTTAGGTTTTGTTAGCTAGGACACTACAATACACCTCAAAGAATTAGGCAAGGCTAGTCTATAAGCCACATGTCCTTTCTTTTCCACTACTTTGAAGGGTCCCATGAACCTAGGAGAGAGTTTAGCACCATTTCCAAACTTGATCAAACTCTTATGTGGTTTTACCCACAAGAATACTCTGTCTCCAACTTCATAACGGTGGTCAACATGATGCGAATCAACATAACTCTTTTGTTGATCTTGCGCTTCTTTAATCCTCTATTTTATCAATTGCATATGTTCTTCCATTTCTTGAATCACTTCTGGTCCTACCAAAACCTTGTCCTCAAGTTAATCCCTACTTAACGGAGTCCAACATGGTCACCCATAAAGAAAGTCAATCAGTGACATCTTAATCGTATTATGATAGTTGTTGTTGTATGAAAACTATACTAGTGGTAAGAATTCTTCCCAACGTTTCTACTGGTCCATTACATACATACGCAACATATCCTCCAAAATCAGGTTTTTCCTTTCTATCTTCCCGTCTGTCTCTGGGTGATAAGTCTTGCTAAAGTTTAGTTCTGTTCCCAAATCCTCTTGGAAACTGGTCCAAAACTATCGTGTAAACATTGATCCTCGATCAAATATGATTCTTTTTGGCACCCCATGTAATCTCACAATCTCGCTGACAAATACTCTAGCTATGTCTGGTGCTTGATACATTGTACTCACTAGAATAAAGTGTGCAATCTTCATCAGAGTGTCAGCTACCAAAAAAATTGAATTGTTTCTCCTTGCCGTTAGTGGCAATCCAACAATAAATTCCATCGAAATGACTTCCCATTTTGATTCAGGAATAGCATGTGTCTGTAACAATCCTATTGGATTTCTATGTTCAGACTTCACTTCCTGACATTCTAGACATCTCACCATGTAACCAAATATGCCTGCTTTCATTCCCTTCTAGAAGAATAAAGGCTTAAGGTCTACCTTCATCTTCTTGACTTTCAAATGAGCCATGTATATTTCCCTATGAGATTCGCTCAATATCAAACTTGTTAATTCGTTGTACGGCGGTACATAAATTCTTTCATTCAATCTCAACAATCCATCGTTGTCTAGTGAATAACCTTCATACTTTGGTACCATCATGGTATCTTGTCCAATATTATTCTCAACTTCTTTATACTAGTCATCATCGATTTGTGAGGTTAGAATATTTTCTCAAATATTCATCTTGAGAGGTAATACCGAAAATATGCGTGGTCTCCTACTCAATGCATATTCCACTCAATGCACAGTTCCTTTAATATAAGTAATTTTAAAAACACATTTTCTAAGTAATTCTGATCAATGCCTTTGTCGCGTGTTCAGGTCATTCTATGTAAAAATATGTTGCAACCCATAATGATCTATCTTTAATTTGAATTTTATTCCAATCAAATAATGTCTCCATACTCTCAAGGCATAAACAATAGCTAATAAATCTAATTCATGTCTTGTGTAGTTATCTTCATGCTTTCTCAATTTCCTTGAAATGTAAGTGATCACTCGACCATCTTGCATCAAAACTATGCCTAACCCTTCCTTGGATGTGTCCGTTCATACCAAGAACTCCTTGTCCATGTTGGGGACTTTTAGTATCGACGTCGTCATAAAAAACTCTTTGATTCTTTGAAATTCTTCCATGCATTTCTCAGTCCACAATAAAAAAATTTTCTTCTTCTACAATTCAGTGATCCGATTTTCTATCTTCAAAAATCCTTCGACAAATCGTCGGTAATATCCTGCTAAACCAATAAAACTGTGTACTTATTGTACATTTGTCGATGTTGGCCATTCCATAATATCCTCCACTTTCCTTGGATCCATAGAGATACCTTTACCAGATATGATATGTCTCAAGTAGTGAATCTTAGATTGGTAAAGAGACAATTTTGATAGCTTCCCATACAATTTGTTTTCTCCTAGGCACTGCAGGACCAACCTCAAGTGTTCATCATTCTCTTCCTTCATTCGAGAATGAATCCTTATTTCATCAATAAAAACTTGAACAAATGTGTCCAAGTATTCACGGAACACCCCATTCATCAAACTCATAAATACCCTAGGGGCATTTGTCAATCCGAATGGTAAAACTGTAAACTCATAGTGTCCAAATATCTTCTTAAAAGAGGTCTTAGGGATATCTTCTTCTTTAATCCATAATTGGTGATATCTTGATCTCAAGTCAAGCTTCGAAAATATCATCTCCCATTTCATATGATCAAACAAATAATCTATTCTTGGTAAAATATACTGGTTCTTGTTCATCGCTTTGTTCAATTGATGATAGTCAATACAAATTCTCTACGATCCATTCTTCTTTCTCAAGAAAATAACTGGTGCACCCCAAGGTGACAGACTTGGATGAATAAGTCCCAAATCTAACAATTCCTTCAATTGCATTTTCAAATCCTGGAATTCAGGCATTGACATCCGGTAAGGAGTTCTTGCAATAGGTTCAATTCCCAGTTTCAAGTCTATTGTAAAATCCAAGTCTCTTTCGGGATGCAAAACATGTAACTCTTATGGAAACACATTTGCAAACTCTTACACTATTGGAATCTTTTCTAGTCCTTCCTCCTCACCCTTTTCATTCAGTGCTAAGATTTCATATAGTCTGTATCCCTTGCGCACACTCTTATGAAATTGTAGGGAATAAATGAACCTCAAGGAAACTCCCTGGTTTCTTCCTACAATCACTCTACTTGTCCCAAATCATCTGTTAAGCTTAACCATTTCATCTCACAATTAAGTATCACATCATGCGATTCCAACCAATCCATACCAATCACTATGTCATAAGATACTAAGATCATGACATACATATATACCTTTGTTACAAAGTATCCCAAGTTATGGCTACAACCTATAACCTTTCCTCCAACATTTGTTTTTACACCCGATTCCATTTCTACGCACTTGAACTCGTCCTACTCGATTTCCTTTACCTTAATTCTCTTCAACACTGCACTAGAGATAAATATCTCGGTAGCACCTGGATCTATCAATATAGTGTAGCTTTGGTATGTGTTTGTACTTGACATCTCTAGCATAGTGGACTTGTTATTGCACAGTTTGTAGCTAGATCAAATGGCTATAAGATAGAAGGCCAAACTGGCATAACAGGAACCTATCCCACCCAATGTCACCATGATGGGGAGGTTCTTTCTCTTTAGGAAGGTTAGGCCCAGGGGAGACGTCCTCGGTAACCTGGAGTTTTGAAGAGGCAAAGGTTTAAAAGTCAAAGTAAAGTTCCCCCTTCACAGGTCACCACCAAAACAGATAGTCCGGTTAAACAACCAATAATGAAGTGTAGGCCCAAAGAAGAACACCTGGCTAGGACAAACCAAACCAATATATATATGCAAGCTATGATTGATGAATTTAATGTTTGTTAATATAGAAATGAAATAATGTTACTTCACCAATAAATATCAAGATGATGTAGCAATCAATGTATCCAATCAATCCTCATTCAATAAATGCATCAAACCACCATCCAATTTCTTAATATATAAAAATTGTTGTTTCAAGATGAAATAACCAAGGGTGACGTCAGCGTTTAGGGTTAGTATTTAGTTAGGGTTTCAATTTATAAGAGGTTTTGAGAGTTGTTTCAATCACTTTCATTTCAACGTTGTAGGCTAAATATTAGTGCCTAGGGTTATGGAGTCAAAAGGTGAAGGACGCACAAGTTGAAGGGGACGAGATTCCAAGGACAAGAGGGAAAGGTTTCAAGGTGCTGCTACAATAGGGCCCTAAAGACAAAACCCTAGGGGAGAGAGGCTCACTGTGGTGTTTCTTAAGCAAGGCCTCGTGCTCTCTCCTCCTTCCCGGCAAACAACTAGCTCAAAGACAAGTAAAATCAAGACAAGAGAGTTTAAAGAGGGAGAGTGTTGCAAAGGCAAGGCTCTTTCATCAAACCCTAAAAGAAAAATGGCCCTAGGTGTAGATAACCTAGGCCTGGGACGTCCTCTTCCTCTTGAATTTTAAAGGTATGACTAGCTTAAGGGAAGAAGATAGAAAGAATGTAGCAATGGCTAGGCTCTCTTCTTCTTCTTCAATGGCTAAAAGGTTTTTCTATCGGGGGACATGAGACAACGACCTACTTGTGTGTTTGTTCCCTAGGGTTTTGATTCAGCAATATACATATAAATAGATGCAAGAAATTAAACTACAACCATTTAATCAAGAAGTTTTGCAAAAAAATACTTACAAATTATCAAGAAAATAGCATGCAAACCCTAGTTGTAAACCTTCCTTCAAGAAAAACACCATAAATTGCCAAAAATCTCTTCTCCAAACAAGTGTGCCTTCCTCAAATCAGACAATAACCCTAATAGGGCGCAAAAATCAGACCTCCCTAGGAGAGTGAGTGATGTGTTATATCAAAATGAGGCTAAAACTCCTCAATATATAGTGTATCAATGACCTTAATTAATTTTAGGTCATAAAAAATGGCCGACAAGACCGTAATACTATTTTTACATTAAATTGTCAAATTAAAACCCTAACTGAGTTGTAGTAAAGGTAAAATCCCCTTCAAGGGAGGCACTATCCCCTTTTAGGGAAGATGAGACATCTAGGAGCAAAACATTAACCCCCCAGAGGCTTCTCCAACATGCCACACGTGCCACTCTTGCCCAGTCTGCCTCCAAGAATGACCATGAAGCTGGATGACATCATGGTAAGGATGGGGATGCTCTAAGCCTTCCAAGGCCAACGTTCTACTGAAAAGGGGTCATTCCCCCTAGGTCGGGCTCTACCAAATTGCCTCTGGTGAAACGCCCTCTTCTTCTCCCGTGCAAAACCTCGGTCAAACACTGTCTTATCTCTGCCCCTCTGACAGGGTCTCAGCAACCATCTGTTGGGCTCTTCAGCCCCATGGAGGTTCGAAATAATCATCTCCTCATGTGTACCGGTCCAAATGGTACTTGTCCGTCAGGCATGGTCCTGCACATAAAAAACTACGCCCTCCATGGGCTCATTAGTCACAGGGATCATAACAATGTAAATCACATTTCATCATTAATATTATCAAACATATGCATAAAAACCCTGATATATCGTTCAATAGCTCAAAGATATTACAAAAAACAACAATACAAGATCGAATAAAAGGACAAGACATCCTATTGGGCTAGTATCCACAAGAGAAGGGAAGTTCCCAAGAAGGTTTCATCCAAGCCATGTAAACGATATGATGTGGCTAGGGAATGTCCAGACAAGTGGGTAGAGTGAGAGACAGGGATGCATAATGTTATCTGTGGGTGCCTTTGTAAAAGGCTATCTGTACTTGTCATGGATGCAATTCTTTCCAAGATCGTTCTTGCCTTTATTCTTTCTTTATTTTCTTTTTCTTTCTTCTTTTTATTTTATATTCAAGGTCTAATCGGAGGACACTACCTTGGCATGGTGACTAGAGCTGACAGGGTTACCCACAAGTACTTTCACAGAGATGAGAAGGCTGACTCATGATGAGACCCCCTTTCCCTTGGCCATGCAACCAAAGGTCATTGCCTTGGCATGGTAACCAGATAGTGGCAATGTCATACTGTTAGCTACCCATGAACCTAATAGACTGGTTTGTGATGAGACCCCCTATCCTCTTGGCTAGGTCTTGTTTATTATTTTTCAGGTCCCTCTTGTTTCTTGCTGAGAGGATTTTTATTGCCTTCTCTAGGATCCCTGGGCGAGGCATCTCGAGGTTTTATTTCTAGGATTTTATCTTTTACCAGCTGCTTTTACCTTCTAGGCCTTTAGCCCCTTCTTCCCACAAGATAAGGTGAAACCCTACAAACAGGTCAATCCAATGCCTGGACAAGGGGAATGGGATAAATGAGCAGGAGATAAGATGAAAAAGTGGTGGTATGGTGGGAACGGACGATGGCTCTTCAGAAATATCCCTGGTGGAAAACCAAAACCCATGGGTACAGGCTTGCTAGGACACCCCGTCAATCTCCCCAAAAATGTTCAAGTGGGTTAATGTAAGATCCAAGTAGTCATCAGAGATAAAATGAGTTAGATGCATATATCCAAAGGTTATAATGATAAAAAAATGACACATACCATGATACCTGGACTAATTACCTCATGGGGAAAGAGCCTTCTCCGATACAAGACCAAGCCAATGGTGATGAATGTTGCTGCTACTGACAAGATGAATCTGATGAAAGAAGAAAAGGATGGGCCCTCCAGGGCCATGCTTAGGTCCATCCTGCTCTCGGTACTCCATGTCTAGGACCTGTGGGCCTCGAGACATGATCTCCTAGTTATCCCTAGAAATTGGGGATAACATCTGGCTCCAACTCGAGGACATGTGCTCACCGTAAAGTGCATGAGAACCTCAACATCTATGGCATAACTTGCATACCTGCTCAACTCGATAGGGGCATCAGTAACAAAAATGGGGCGGTAATGCCACCCCAACATATATAGATACATATATAAACTAAAATAAAACAATCAATATGCAAATGTGAAAGAAAACTAACATGAAATGCAGATGGTATAATACACAAAGAATGCCTACTTACCTGTACTTACCTGTGAAGTCAGGTCCCCCCACCTTGGTGGGGTTTAAGTTGGTGCCCGCTGATAGGTAATGGGTGCCTTCTTCATTCTAAAGTGGATAGGTAGTATGACTTATCAACTGATTCCATTCCAACTTTGAAGGGTCCGTGCCATGACTGTGTGCTTCCCTTTACATTAGTTGGCTCTCCTTTCTGGGTATCCCACATCCATACCATATCTCCCTCTTTATACTTTCTGACTTTGTATTTGGTTGTTCCTTGAACAACCCTGGTGTATTGTAATGAGGGAGGTGGGTGGGATTTTGCTGTAAAAACTTCTTGTTGAGACAGGTGGATCTGTACGTCATCTTCATGCTTCTTTAATATCTTTACCATCCCAATTTCTTTGTTCTTGAATTCATCTAGGAGTTGTTGGTATTCTTCTTTCTTGGGCCATTTGATCTAATCAAAATCCTCCTCTGTTGCAAAGGGCATGTCTTCTGGAGAGTACTTTTGAAGAGTTTGTATCATCTCGTTCTGTGTTTTTTCATTATTGACGGGATGAATAATATCCTGTACATGGTCCCTAGTTATTGGCACATTGAGTAGACGTCCCACCATTCCATTTTTCAAAGGCAATCACAAAGATGTGAGGTCCATCTCAAGGGATCCACCTAACATCGCACCAAACTTCCTAGATAATAACATTCCCCACACACCTGGGACATCAACCACCATAATGTCAATATGGACTGTCTTCTCTAGATACTCCTTCAGGCACACTTCAACATTTTCAACCACCCCATGTGTGGGTATTTCTTTATATTTGAAACCACATACATTCCTGTAAGTTCGTGTGACCTTCAAACCCACTTGTTGCATGACTTTAAGAGACATCATGTTGGCACCAACACCTGTATCTAGCATGCAATTATTGATATTTTTGTCATTCATTGTCAAAGTCATGAAGAAAGGAGGGTTTTCACCGTATTGGACCCTGAAATGGTTAGCTTCCAACATAATAGGGGGGTCCATAGGCTCATCTGATCCCAAAAAGAAAGTGTCAAAGCGTTCTTTGATGGATTGGATATTGATTGCTTCTCTTAGGGGGACATTTACATGGATCTTTGATAGCGCCCCTTCGAAGTCAAAATTTAGGTCAACCTTACTAGCCTTGGATGTCTTGGGAATAAGTATCTCCATGGGTGGGGGATTTTCCTGATCAACATCAGGTTGTTTCGAGTTCTTTCTTCTGTATACCTAGAACTATTGGTTCTTTACATTTTTCTCATGATTCATGATCCAGGTTGTTTATTACTGCCATCCTTGCTACTTTGGCTGCTTCCTTCACGACTTCCTGATGTTTTGTATCCATGATATTTATCTGAGGAAACTCCATGAAACAATACATGTTGTTGACTTGTTGATGGCCAGCATTGTAAGGACACTCATGCTCCCAATGTGCTTCACTACACTCCAGGCACCAAGGATTTTCGTCAACAATGTTTGTAGGGGCCAAGGTATTTGGAACTTCATGTTCATTCTTTGGTTCGTAAAATTGGCTCCCTTTTTGGAATTGTCCTTTGTACGGGGCCCTAAGAGCTTGGATCTGAGACTTTTTAATATTGACAATCCTGCTCATCATTTCCTCTTGATTATTTATGATGCCATCCATGGAGGCTTGTAGCTTGTTGATACTGGTACATAGATCTGAAGTAGGCTCAACATTGTGTACTATTTTCTACTTAGTGTCTATTCTCCCCCTTGGGTTAGCGAAAGGCTCAATTTTAGATGAAAGGAGGTTCCCTTTTATCTTGGTAGTGAGATATTGGGCTTCTTGAATGGAATGGGGGTTTTTGTCTCTAAGAAGATACCCTAGTTGGCCATTGAAAGATCTAGTGTAAATATGGACAAGGTAGTCATCTTTCGGGTGATGGCTTGCTGGAATTCTTTGTAGCAAAGTCTCGAATCTGGTGTGAAACTCCCGAATGAACTCATTTTCATACTTGGAAAGGTTATTCAATCGTGTGAGAATCATATTAGGGTCTTCTTTGATACTCCATCTTTTGAGAAAGGCCTCTTCAAATATATCCATGGTTTTGATGCTTCCATCAGGGAGGCTTAGGTACCAGCGCCTTGAGGCATCATAAAGAGTAGCAGAGAACAACTTCATGACCAGATCTTCATCATTATCACTGTTGGGGTGAAGCTAAAAGAATGACCAAAATTTGCTCATATGCTCTTCGACACTGATTGCATTAGTACCGGTGAATTTAGGCAACCACTTTTCATACTTGGGTGGCATCTGCCTAGGGTAGCCTGGTATGGCTGACATGTCTAACAATCTGAAAAGGGTAGATGACCATTGTCTTTGATTGTTGTATGGGTTCGTATTAGTGATCTAAGAGCTAGACATGATTCTTAAAGGAAGGCTCTTCCCAAAAAGTGATTTGACAATAGGAGAGTTCAAGGGAGGCTTCCTTCTGAAAGACAAAGGAGGATTGTTGAATCTCCTTTTAGTTTGTGGA
The DNA here is from genome assembly GCA_009831015.1 of Picea engelmannii. Lineage (NCBI taxonomy): Eukaryota > Viridiplantae > Streptophyta > Pinopsida > Pinales > Pinaceae > Picea > Picea engelmannii. Next base: position 571,330 of record ML783944.1, on the reverse strand, counting down.
GTCACCAGATAGTTTACTTGAAACTACCAAAGAAAAGGGGGAAAACACCCTAGTGGAGTCACCAGGTAAGCTTGTAAGAAAAGGTCTCTGAGGCAAGGCTTACCGAAAAGATTTATCAATTGAGGAGAATTGACTTAGTGTTTCCCGACAATGACGCCAAGATGTTATCGCACAGTTTGTAGCTAGGTCAAATGGCTATAAGATAGAAGGCCAAACTGGTGTAACAGAAACCTATCCCACCCAATGTCACCATGATGGGGAGGTTCTTTCTCTTTGGGGAGGTTAGGCCCAGGGGAGATGTCCCCGGTAACTTGGAGTTTTGAAGAGGAAAAGGTTTAAAAGTCAAAGTAAGGTTCCCCCTTCATAGGTCACCACCAAAACAGATAGTCCGGATAGACAACCAATAATGAAGTGTAGGCCCAAAGAAAAACACCTGCCCAGGACAAAGAAAACCAATATATATATGCAAGATATAATTCAATGGGTTAGTACTTCATAAGACTATCTGATATCAATATATAAGCAATTGCAACAATAAATATTGATGAAGTCAATGTTTTCTAATATAGCAATGAAACAATGTTACTTCACCAATAAATATCAAGATGATGTAGAAATCAATGTATCCAATCAATCCTCATTCAATAAATGCATCAAACCACCATCGAATTGCTTAATATATAAAAATTGCTATGTCAAGATGAAATAACCAAGGGTGACATTAGCTTTTAGGGTTAGTAGTTAGTTAGGGTTTCAATTTATAAGAGGTTTTGAGAGTTGTTTCAATCACTTTCACTTCGACGTTGGAGGCTAAAGATCAATGCCTAGGGTTATGGAGTCAAAAGGTGAAGGATGCACAAGTTGAAGGGGACGAGATTCAAAGGACAAGAGGGAAAGGTTTCAAGGTGCTTCTACAGTAGGGCCTTAAAGACAGAACCCTAGGGGAGAGAGGCTCACTCCAGTGTTGCTTAAGCAAGGCCTCATGCTCTCTCCTCCTTCCCGGAAAACAACTAGCTCAATGACAAGTAAAATCAAGACAAGAGAGTTTAAAGAGGGAGAGTGTTGCAAAGGAAAGGCTCTTTCATCAAACCCTAAAATAAAAATATCCCTAGGTGTAGATAACCTAGTCCTGGGACGTCCTCTTCCTCTTGAAGTTTAAAGGTACGACTAGCTTAGGGGAAGAAGATAAAAAGAGTGTAGCAATGGCTAGGCTCTCTTCTTCTTCTTTAATGGCTAAAAGGTTTTTCTATCGGGGGACATGAGACAACGACCTACTTGTGTGTTTGTCCCCTAGGGTTTTGATTCAACAATATATATATAAATAGATGCAAGAAATTAAACTACAACCATTCAATCAAGAAGTTTTGTAGAAAAATACTTACAAATTATCAAGAAAATAGCATGCAAACCCTAGTTGTAAACCTTCCTTCAAGAAAAACACCATAAATTGCCAAAAAT
>ML783944.1:556696-569822 GCA_009831015.1 Picea engelmannii | reverse complement strand
AATTAAACTACAACCATTCAATCAAGAAGTTTTGTAGAAAAATACTTACAAATTATCAAGAAAATAGCATGCAAACCCTAGTTGTAAACCTTCCTTCAAGAAAAACACCATAAATTGCCAAAAATCTCTTCTCCAAACAAGTGTGCCTTCCTCAAATAAGCCAATAACCCTAATAGGGAAAAAAAATTAGATCTCCCTAGGAGAGTGAGTGATGTGTTATATCAAAATGAGGTTAAAACTCCTCAATATATAGTGTATCAATGACCTTAATTAATTTTAGGTCATAAAAAATGGACGACAAGACCAGAATATTGTTTTTACATTAAATTGTCAAATTAAAATCCTAACTGAGATGCAATAAAGGTAAACTCCCCTTGAAGGGAGGCGCTAGCCCCTTTTAGGGCAGATGAGACATCCAGGAGCAAAACGTTAGCCCACCAGGGGCTTCTCCAACATGCCACACGTGCCACTGTTTCCCAGTCTACCTCCAAGAATGACCATGAAGCTGGATGACATCATGGTAAGGATGGGGACACTTTGAGCCTTCCAAGGCCAACGTTCCACTGAAAATGGGTAATTCCCCCTAGGTCGGGCTCTGCCAAAGTGCCTCTAGTGAAATGTCCTCTTCTTCTCCTGTGCAAAAACTCAGTCAAACACTGTCCTATCTCTGCCCCTTTGACAGGGTCTCAACAACCATCTTATGGGCTCTTCAGACCCATGGAGGTCCGAACTAATCATCTTCCCATGTGTACTGGTCCAAATGGTACCTGTCCGTCGGGCATGGTCCCGCACATCAAAAACTATGCCCTCCATGGGCTCATTAGTCACAGGGATCATAGCAATGTCAATAAAATTTCATCATTAATAGTGTTGGCGATGGAAGTCACTCCTGGATTGCTTACAGGAGCAGAGCCCAACGCCCATTAGTTTAATGTCACGATTTGATAAATGGGCGATCAAATGGGTAGAGACTCGTGGCAATATCACTCTAACTCAGGACTAGATTTGGCACATAAAGAACAAAGGAGCTCAAGAATCCTAACTTCAGCCAGTGGGTTGGTTAAAAAATGAGAAGGTGGAAGAATTAGTAAGAAAGGTGAACAAAAAGGCTTGCAGTGGTTTGTAGGGGAAAAACTCTAAACGCAGGATCCTCCTGGTTCAGGGCTTCAAGAAACTGAATAGAAGACTTGACTGGATCCTCCAATTCCAAGTCATTTAGCGTTAAGGAAATCAGAGGAATCGATTAGAGACTCTGTAACTATTACAGTGATCCATTACAACATCATCCTATAACAGCTACAACTCGACTGGATCCTCCAATTCCGAGCTTCTCTAACACAGTGTAAACAAAGACATGAAAGAAGCTGGCATTCATAAGGCAAGAAGTCTCAAAAGTTCAGAAATAACCAAAAAACAGTGCTTCATTAAAGTTTTACAACTGGGAGCTCTTCTCAACCATCGATCCTTACAAAAATGGTGAAAACGCCTACATATACTCAAAACAAAACACAACAGCGAAAACGAGATACTGCATTAATAACATTGCGTCTGCATGTCTTCTGTCAGTCTGCGTATGCAGACTGGATGATCGTGTGCCTATGATAGATGCCATATTAACTGCGCGTGGCTCCAACAAGGGGAGTAGCTGATTCATTAAGTGTCGAGCTAGCGTGTGTAGTCTTTCTTCAGCTAGTCGAGAACTGGGGCATGGCTTCTCTGGAAGAATGGGTACACAGGACCCTCTTGAGCAGACTGCTGGTCAGACCCTCTATGCCTTATATTTAAGGAGTGAGGTGAGGTTTCAACCACCTCCTCCTATCTTCATTTATTTTGAGAGAAAACCAGGCTCGAGGACGGGCCCGATGGCAAACGAAAGTCGCGATGGACCTCCCTGCGTAGCTCTTTTCTTTCCCCAGTGACCATGGGCTATGACCCTATGTAAATTGTTTCCCCAATTTCCGATTCTCCGATGCACCTTATGCGCTAGCCCATTCGAGCTATACAATGTTCCATGCGACCTGCTACCATATGATCGCAGCCATATAGCTTTCCATCGGGGTTTCGGGGTTTGCGATGTCAATGTGCACGCATCCTCCAGACTCACGATTCATCGATGAACTGAACCCTGAATCTCCTCCTGATGTCTGACGAGTGTCCTACCAAAATCAACGGCTAGGATCTCCATCAGTATTTCGAGACTCGAAAGGTCTCAGTTCTCTTACCCTTTGAAACCCTGATGACTCCCTCGGGACTCCTCCTCTGCACACTAGGGCTTAACCCTGGCGCAACTTCTCGAGATCTAACGGCTGATGGGATTTCATCGATCTCCTCTGTAAGATTCTGACCGTCGATTTGCTTTGAGGATGGCTCTTGACTACTGAAGACAAAACTTTGCCTGCTTGCTTGCTTGACTTGCTGCTACAAAATGGGATTCTCTCGTGATATGCTTGGGTGCTTCCCGTGCAAACTGCAGGTCCGGGTTCTCCTAATCCCGAGACAAGAAATATCGCTAACATTAGGCTCCATGGGGGATAGAGTCATCCATGCGATGCTCTAGGAACTCCTTCCGCAGATTCAGTGCCTTGCTATTGGGCTATGGAGTCATGCTCAAAACATCTCGCTGCTGAAAATACAGGCCAAAAAATAAAAGGAACAAAATAAAGCTACGTGCTCAAAGAAGCTTATTTATATACAGTCCTAATGCTAATAACATATTTTACATGGGCTAGGTGAAAGATAACTTCCACCATAGCCATTCAAGCAGCTTCCTGGATAGAATCTCCTTCCTTCTGTCAATGATCACCAACAGATAGTGTAACTGTGACAGCAGAACGACTACACTCTTCAACTTCTCCTCACAGGGTGAATTTGATATGAAATAGGGCAGCTCCAAGGCATAGGGGAAATGCCACTCCATATATTTGATGACATGGTCATCGAATGAGTGGCCATTTCCAAGGAATTGGCGACATACAACCTCTTCTGCTACACAGTTTTTCACACGCGGCCGAATGTCTCTGATATCCATAGGCGGGTGAATAACTGAAGTAGGCCCACTGATATCAGGTGGTGGATGCTCACTGACTGGCTCTGAACAAAGGGAAGACTGCCCCTCTGGTTCTTTTTCCTCTTCTTGTTGGCTCTCCTCCAGGTCCGATTCATATTCATCATAAATAGGGACCATGGGGTGATTCTTCTTGCTGACTGGCTCTTCAGTATGTTTATAGTGATCAAATGTAGGATAAGCGTGTTGCTCATCATCACTATAATATTCATCAAAAAGGGGCTGAACCTTATCTCTATGATCCTCCTCTAGAATGGTGATCCCGTCAAAAATATCCGTTTCAGGGACAGTGGGACCCACTGCTTCTGGTTGCTCATACATAAACTTCTTCTCTTTAATCTGAGGTAAAAATATATCGTGAGAAACTCCCTGGAGAAAAAGAGAGGAAACCTCTTCGACAATAATGCCTTCTTTACAAACGGGAAGGTCTCCATCCTCATAAACAGGGTTACTAGGAATATCTGCTTCAACCCGACATTTAGGTGAGTCATCTACCATGGACCACATCTTCTCTACAAACTCATAATCTCCACAAGAGGTGTGTTGATCTTCATGAAGATCTAAAAGAACAGATGCATCTGATATGATGTCAGATGCTTCTGTTCTAGGGCTAACACAATTAATATCATCCAACACCTCTATATTTTCACAGCAGATGCTCTCCTCCACAGTAAAGGCTTCACGAAGCAAAGAAAATTCTTCACAACAATTTTCATACAAACAATCAGCTGGATAGTAATCTTTACAAAAAGAATTGAAAGCTGTATGAAAACCTGTTAAAGAGCAGATGCTCGCAGCAGGAAGAGATCGACACCATTCAAGAGAAGCTCCCTTCAATGAATACCTGAAGAGCTTAATCTGGACATCCTCATGTGTGACATTGTGTCGGTGAATAGCTTCATGGAAGTCCAGTAAATGCTCAGTTGGTACCTCCCAACTCTTTGCGTGAAATTCGGGGAGGAAATCTTCCCATTCATCTCTATCAAGAAGTGCATTAGGAAAGCCAACTATCTGAGAAAAGTCATAGAAAGCAAACCTTTGAGCCAGAATTTTCTCCATACATAACCAGTGGAGTCGCCAATCGATCCTTGAATCATGGAGTCGCCAGGTGAAAAATGTGCATCTTCGAATGTGTCTAGTCCTTGTTCACCATCAAAGGCCAGATCTTAACGTTGTCGTTACCCTAGGAAGCTTCTCAGACTAAGAAAGCAGCTGCTGAAACCTTCTCGAGAAAGCTCCTTAGAGTCAGCTTTCAGGTGTGCTGACAGTAGTCACAACTGAAACAGTGATGTGGAAACAATGGAGTCACCAAAGTGGAGTCACCAGGTGCACAGTAGCAATCTTTAAGGTCTCTGATGTCTGATGCACCTTCAGAATCAGAGGCTCAATGTCATTCTGCCCAGGGAAAATCTTCAACTTCATCCCCAGCAACGGCGCTAGAAATGTTGGCAAAGGAAGTCACTCCTGGATTGCTTGCAGGAGCAGAGCCCAATGCCCATCAGTTTAATGTCACGATTTGATAAATGGGCGATCAAATGGGTAGAGACTCGAGGAGATATCACTCTAACTCGAGACTGGATCTAGTACGTAAAGACCAAAGGAGGTCTGGAATCCTAACTTTAGCCAGTGGGTTGGTTAAAAAATGAGCAGGTGGAAGACTTAGTAAGAAAGGTGAACAAATAGCTCTGGCCAACAGGCTTGCAGCGGTTTGTAGGGGAAAAACTCTGAACGCAGGATCCTCCTGGTTTAGGGCTTCAAGAAACTGAATAGAAGACTTGACTGGATCCTCCAATTCCAAGTCATTCAGTGTTAAGGAAATCACAGGAACCGATTAGAGACTCCGTAACTATTACAGTGATCCATTACAACATCATCCTATAACAGCTACAACTCGACTGGATCCTCCAATTTCGAGCTGCTCTAACACAGTGTAAACAAAGACATGAAAGAAACTGGCATTCATAAGGCAAGAAGTCTCAAAAGTTCAGAAATAACCAGAAAACAGTGCTTCATTAAACTTTTACAACCGGGAGCTCTGCTCAACCATCGATCCTTACAAAAATGGTGAAAACGCCTACATATACTCAAAACAAAACACAACAGTGAAAATGAGATACTGCATTAATAACATTGCATCTACATGTCTTCTGACAGTCTACACATGCAGACTGGATGATCGTGCGCCTATGACAGACGCCATCTTAACTGCACGTGGCTCCAGCAAGGGGAGTAGCTGATTCATTAAGTGTCGAGCTAGCGTGTGCAGTCTTTCTTCAGCTAGTCGAGAACTGGGGCATGGATTCTTTGGAAGAATGGGTACACAGGACCCTCCTAAGCAGACTGCTGGTCAGACCCTCCATGCCTTATATTTAAGGAGTGAGGCGAGGTTTCAACCACCTCCTCATATCTTCATTTATTTTGAGTGAAAACCAGGCTCGAGGACGGGCCCGATGGCAACCGGAAGTCACGACGGACCTCCCTGTGTAGCTCTTTTCTTTCCCCAGTGACCATGGGTTGTGACCCTATGTAAATTGTTTCCCCAATTTATGATTCTCTGATGCACCTTATGCGCTAGCCCATCCGAGCTATACAATGGTCCATGCGACCTGCTACCATATGACCGCAGCCATATAGCTTTCCATCGGGGTTTCGGGGTTTGCGATGTCAATGTGCACGCATCCTCCGAACTCATGATTCATTGATGAACTGAACCCCGACTCTCCTCCTGATGTCTGACGCATGTCCTACCAAGATCAATGGCTAGGATCTCCGTCGGTATTTCGAGACTCGAAAGGTCTCAGTTCTCTTACCATTTGAAACCCCGATGACTCTAATATCCTGATGACTCCCCCGGGACTCCTCCTCTGCACGCTAGGGCTTAACCCCGGTGCAACTTCTCAAGATCTAACTGCTGACGGGATTTCGTCGATCTCCTCTATAATATTCTGACCGTCGATTTGCTTTGAGGATGGTTCTTGACTACTGAAGACAAAACTTTGCCCGCTCGCTTGCTTGACTTGCTGCTACAAAATGGGATTCTCTCGTGATATGCTCGAGTGCTTCCCATGCAAACTGCAGGTCCGGGTTCTCCTAATCCCGAGACAAGAAATATCGCTAACAAATAGTATCAAACATATGCATAAAAAACCCTGATATATCATTCAATAGCTCAAAGATATTACAAAAATCAACAATACAAGATCGAAGAAAAGGACAAGACATCCTATTGGGCTAGTATCCACAAGAGAAGGGAAGTTCCCAAGAAGGTTTCATCCAAGCCATGTAAATGAGATGATGTGGCTAGGGGATGTCTAGAGAAGTGGGTAGAGTGACAGATAGGTATGCATAATGTTATCTATGGGTGCCTTTGTAGAAGGCGAGTTGTACCTTTCATGGATGCAATTCTTTCCAAGCCCATTCTTGCCTTTATTCTTTCTTTATTTTCTTTTTCTTTCTTCTTTTTCAATTTTATTCAAGGTCTAACCGAAGGACACTGTCTTGGCATGGTGACTAGAGCCGGCAGTGTTACCCACAAGTACTTTCCCAGAGATGAGAAGGTTGGCTCGTGATGAGACCCCCTTTCCCTTGGCCATGCAACCAAAGGTCATTTCCCTGGTGTGGTAACCAGATAGTGGCAATGTCATACTGTTAGGTACCCATGAACCTAATAGGCTAGCTCATGATGAGACCCCCTATCCTCTTGGCTATGTCTTGTTTATTATTTTTTGGGTCCCTCTTATTTCTTGCTGAGAGGCTTTTTATTTCCTTCTCGGGGATCCCTGTGTGAGGCATCTCGAGGTTTTATTTCTAGGATTTTATCTTTTACCAGCTGCTTTTACCTTTTGGGCCTTTAGCCTCTTCATCCCACAAGATAAGGTGAAACCCTACAAACAGGTCATTCCAATGCCTGGACAAGGGGAATGGGATAAATGAGTGGGAGATAAGATGAAAAAGTGGTGGTATGGTGGGAGTGGACGATGGCTCTTCATAAATCCCCCTGGTGGCAAACCAAAACCCATGGGTATAGGCTTGCTAGGACACCCTGTCAATCTCCCCAAAAATGGTCAAGTGGGTTAATGTAAGATCCAAACAATCATAAGAGATAAAAGGAGTTATATGCATATATCCAAAGGTTATAACGATCAAAAGTGACACATACCATGATACTTGGACTAATTACCTCATGGAGCAAGAGCCTTCTCCAATACAAGACCAGGCCGATGGTGATGGATGTTGTTGCTACTAACAAGACGAATCTGACGAAAGAAGAAAAGGATGGGTCCTCCAGGGCCATGCTTAGGTCAATCCTACTCTTGGTACTCCATGTCTAGGACCTGTGGGCCTCGAGACATGATCTCATAGTTATCCCTAGAAATCGGGGATAACATGACTAATGTTCATCCTAGCGGTTGTTCACCGTTACATGTATCTTATGGGATTTTCCCAAATATCTAACTGTAGTGGCTCCTGATGATCTAGCCTCTCTGGTCTTCTCAATCGAACATTCTCACTGGTAATGTGGCTCACCATATGTCCAACATCTAGTCTTAGGTCCAGTGCTCCTGGTCCCTAAGGTAGAATTTGTTGGTTTAACAGCCTATGATCCCAGTTTATTTTGTTGAACATGTTTAAATTGTTGTTGTGGTCGACTCTGTCACTGATGTGGTCCTTTATAAGGAGTCCTCTGTTGAAAATCCTGTCTTCGTGGTGTTGTAAACACAGGTCCTCTAGGAATCTCTCAATGCCCTACAGTATGTTTGGATGGTGCCTGATGTTGTTGCACTCCTGATGACATCTGTCCAGTTCATCTAGAAAGAGTGATACCCTGATCCCCACCATTCATCTCTTCCTCAGCTATGAGGGCCTTCTGAACCGCATCATGCAAGGTCTAAGGAATTAGGATCCTCACCTTCACATGAATCTTGAAGTTAAGGCCAAACAAAAACCTTTTGACCTTTAACTTCTCTGTTTTCAGATGTGGAGCATACCTAAGTAGATCCATGAATCTGGCCTCATACTCTAGCACCATACGACCATCCTGTCGTAAGGAGTTGAACTCCTTAAGTTGATGCTCATTGAATTCTTCGAAAAAATACCTCTCCCGGAACTGTTCATCAACTAAACATGGTCATCGAAGACGTGTCATGGGAACTGTTCCTCAAATAGTTCCCATGACACGTCTTCGATGACCATGTTTAGTTGAGGTAGGAGCATCTTCCACCATAGAAGAGAACTCCCCTTCAGCTGAAATATCACCATGCATAATTTCATGTTGGAGGTGTAATCATGAAGTGTGAAGCACATCACCATGTTTTCAAACCATTCCTCAGCAGCTAAGTCATCCGAGGCACCCCAGAACTTGATAAATTTCACCTTCTCGAGTTCTCTATGTATGTTACTACTTCCAGCTGGGGAACACTGTAAACCCTCATTGGGTGCAAACGCTCTACCCTCATCTCTATCCAGGTGGTTGATCGATGCCTCTGACATCCTCTGGAAGGATCTCATCATACTTACTACATATCCCACAACAATTTTCTCTTGGTCAACATTCTTCTTATCTTCCTGGGGGTTAGACCTTTTAGGTGTGGATGCTATCAGAGGTCTCACACCTCTTCCTCCAGCACCACATCATGTACTTCTCCTATGTCCTCTAACCATGATTACGTGCAAGAGAAATTTCAGATTTTTATTATCCATCTAATTCAATTATTTCGTTTAACATAGCGAATGGTGTAACAGACCAATGTTGCAGGGTTGAACCGACTATGATACCATATGTAACAACCCCTATGTTACGTCATAACCAATTGATAACAATAAGAGATATTTATTTTTTCTTTTTCCTTAATACATTAATAAAACATAATTAAAGAATTTAAACATCATATCAACATACTTTAGTCATACACAGTCTAATTCATTCATCTCATTTCACAACTAGATTTAGATGCAACACCAATGTATTGACGATCTTCCATATCCCATAATCATCATGCAAGGAAATCAAGAATATCTACCCATCCAATCTACTTGCAAGGTTAGGACCTCCAAGACACATAATCAACGCTCAATTCCATAATTCATCATATTTATTTTGACCACTTAAGGTCTAAGGATTGGCGACTGTTCTGAGGAACAAGGAAGTATCTAATTCCCATATTTTCAGTCCAGTCCAAACATCAATTATATTTCCCACCATACTTAGCTATATTTTCTTCAACACAGAAAAATCTAGTCACATGATCACCATTTCATAATGCCCCCAATGCATGTTATTACAGTAATTCATCATCTTATTCAATTTAAGGATAGGAATGATTCCATTAATATCTGGACATAAATTTATAGTAAAAACTAGAGACCATTAATAAGAAATCTATCATCATGATAGTTTCAACCTTATTAGGTTTACTAGAATAAGTGTGACCACCCTACATCGTAAAACAAAGTAGTTAGATATTCGATCTATATCACAAGTTAAAATAGGAAAGGAACTGTAGAGAAAATCTCTCGGAACAAGGTAGAAAACATAATTCTACTATGTACCTTGGTGAACCAACAAATACTATGAAGAAATAAACCTGTAACCGAAAGAAAGTCTATTCTAAGATTGAGAAAATAAGTTTTTGTAAGGAACCCGAAGTTCCTCTTCTGGGTGTCACAATGCAACACATCTAGAGCCAACTCCAGAAGTACTTATACAGGCCCCTTGAGAGCCCAAATTTCAGAATAAAAAAACATGGTAAGCATAGAGACCCTCTCAATTCGGGCCTAGGTCTTAACCTTCAAAAGAACGAAGCTCAAGAGAGACAGTGAAAACTTACACAGGGGAGGTGAAAAGAACACACTCAACAATCAAAAATCATAGCTTAGTAGGGATGAACTACTATGAACTAGAGTTCAATTTTTAAGGCAAGCTCAGGAGGAACAACGTGTGTAGGTTCAAGAGAGGAAACAAATAGCTTGAAATCCCTTCGAATAAAACTAGTGTAAGGGATTTGATCATGAGGATATATAAATCCCCATGATCATCTGATCATATGAAATATGTGCTCTCATTAAAATCCATAGACATTCGAGCTTCGTCACTTTGGTAGATCTGAGTTATTAACCTTAAGAGAGCCTTGAAGTCTGAAGTTACGAAGTGATCTACACTGTAGATCAGTGAGTCATGTCTAGCCATTATATCTACAGGAGTTCATTGATATGGTAAGTTTGAGTTTTAGATGACTAAGGTATTCTAAGGAATAAGGACTCTTCCTTAGTGCACACCCCTTAGAAATATTCGTGAGCGACTATCTCAGTCTACCCTCACGACATCGTGGACCACCCAAACTAGGTAATCATTAAGTTATAGTTCTTGTCACGACATGAGTGCTAGTAGGTTGTGACAGGGACACTTTCACGCCTCTCTCTAAATATCTGGTTTCTTTTCAAGGCCCCTTTACTCCTTATATGAGTCGGATTAGAAAGCATCGCCAAGCCTACATCCAATGACAAAAATAGTTTCAAAAATCCATATATATAAATCATACTAAAATCCATCATACATCATATGTGCATAATAATAAAATACTCAAACAATACGATCCACTCCCTGAATCAATCAAGAGTCCAAGGAATACCTTTGATGCTATCGACATCCATAACCTATCATGTGTCCTGCACACTCATGACGACTTGTCAAAAGCACCTGTCAACACACACACACACACACACACACACACACACACACACACACACACACACACACACACACATATATATAATCAATCAACTATAAAACCTCAACATCATCATGTATAACCCAAAATATGAATGAAATCACAGTGTTCCATACTTGGATTACTTGCAAGCAAGTGTCCTCGGTAGAGCGGGATGTTACATTCTCATGAACCAACTATCTCAAATAGTGAGCATGGATCTCAACATGCTTCATATTACTATGGGAAAAAATATTGTCAACAACCTATATGACACTCTAGTTATCATAGTAGCTTATAGTCGTGGTATGAATAGGAAGGCCAAATTATCTCAAAAGTTGGTGAATCCATAATCCTTTAGTACATGCTTGAAAGATGTCGTGATATTCTTCTTTTGTAGTATACAAAGAGACTACCTTTTGTTTCTCGCACATCCACACCAAAGGTCCAGTACTATAGAAAAACACATAGCCATAAGTGGATTTTCGATCGTCACTATTGCCAACCCATTTTCGATCATCACTATCGCCAACCCATTCAGAGTTGGTGAAGCTGAATAGAAAATATGAACTTTGATAATATTTAATACCAAAATGCAAGGATGATTTTAAGGATGGAAATTTATTTTAAACTGTATAAACCTTGGCGAATCTTACTAATCCTTCATATGACAATTATAAATGTTTGGCGATACTTTTGTTAAAATATTCAAATTTTTAAGTATTTTATGTAGTTTGTATAAACGTTTGGTGAATTTTAAGGTAAAATATTTTTATCCTATAAAATTTGGGCGAATCATGTTTAGAATAGCGAATTTGTTTTTGGAAAAAACCATGGAAAATTAGCCCATGAGTGAAATTTAGCCCCTAAAATCACCCCTGCCAAAATGAGTGGTACTTTTGAAATAGTGGACAATTTGTTTGAAAACTTTCCAATGGATTTCTTTAAGGTCCTGCATAAACCAAGAAACCATACTAAAAACAAAGAATATGTCAGGTCGACTTTGAGTAAGATAAATAATACTGTCGACTAGTTGTCGATAGAGTGTAGCATCGACTACGATTGTTTGAAAGGTTTTGGTAAGATTTACTCTAGACTAAAAATGAATAAAACAAGGCTTGCAATAAACCATCTTAAAACATGTCAACATATCCATCACATATTTAGAGTAAGAAATGAAAAAACCATCACAAAGTGGTAATACTTGAAGACCCAAAAAATAATAAAAAGTACCAAGATTTGTCATGTTAAAGGAATCAACAAGTTGTTTCTTCAATCTAAGGATGAGATCATTATTATTGTTAGTATTAAGTAAGTCATCTACATATACAACAACAATCAAGGTCTCTCCATTGGTATAGAGTACATAAAAACTATGATCAGATTCACAACATTTAAAACCAAGTCGAAGAAAGAAACTATCGATCTTAGTATACCAAGCTCGGGGAGCTTGCTTCAAACCATAAAGTGACTATTTGAGTTGACATACCAAATTTGAATCTATCACAAAACTAAATGGTTGTTCCATGGAAATTTCTTCATATAGGTCTCCATGAAGAAGAGTACTCTTCACATGCATCTGATGGATTTTCCATCCAAAATGAGAAACAAGAGAAAAAATCAATCAAACAAAGTTCATCTTTGTGATAGGGGCAAAGGTTTTAGTGTAGTCAATTCATTCTTGTTGAGAAAATCCCTTTGCAACGAGGCGTGCCTTATGGTGTTCAACAATACCTTCAAAGATAAATTTGTTCTTGTAGACCCATCGACACTTCACAATGTCATTTCCCTATGTTACTAATTCCCAATTACGATTCTTCGACAAAGATTCAATTTATGTCTGCATAGCCTGCTCCCATTCAGATCTTCCTTTGATATCTGAGCATGTAACATGATCATAATTTCTAGGTACACAAGTCATCAAGGAAACACTGGCATGTTTCTTTTGACTTTGATTTTTTCATCTATGTTGGGTATGTGTTATATTCTTTGCACGAGTAGTAGTGTCTGAGCGTCTATGCCGGGCGCACAGGGGTTCGGGGGCAGCGCCCCCGAAATTTTTATTTTCAGGACGACATATTTTCGGGATGACATATTTCCGGGACGACATATTACCGGGATGCCATATTTCCGAGACCACATGATATTAGGTGGTTTTTCGGCACATGGTTTTTGCCGATGGTTTTCTATTTTCGGTTAAGGAATTAGTGTTCTGGACTAATCCAGGTCATTGGGTTAGGTTTTTGGATGCCGCTGGCTCCTATATGTATATTGTATTGTAAACAATGTAACACAATGTATGAATATAATATATGCTGGTTTTCCCGGTTTGGGTTTCCAGGTGAAAAATCTCTGT
>ML783944.1:446126-499231 GCA_009831015.1 Picea engelmannii | reverse complement strand
TTTCTTCTCTAAATGAATGTAACACCAAGAAAATATTTGTTGGTGATGATAGATCTCTTAGTGTTGTAGGATCTGGAACAGTTCAAGTAGATAATGGTCATTTCAATGATGTATTATGTGTTCCAAGTCTTTCTTGTAACCTTATATTAGTATATCAAATCACTCATTCAGGTGAAGGTAAAACCTTCAAGTTTTCACCTCACCAAGTTGTAATCAAGGATCGAAACGATCCTAAGTATATTCTTGCAACTGGAATTGCTGATGATATTACTAGGTTGTACAAGTTTGACAACTTTAGGTCATTAGCTTTTTCATCAGTTTTTGTTGCTCATAGTGATGACTTGAGCAAACTTTGGCATGAGCATTTTGGTCATCTAAACTATCGCTCATTGTTGCAACTATGTAATCAACAGATGGTGACTGGTCTTCCTCTTGTTTCATGCAGAGATGGTGTTTGTGCTGGTTGTGTTCTTGACAAACATCATCGAGACAATTTTGACAAACATGCCTCTTGGCACGCCTCGGGTCCTTTGCAGCTTGTTCACAGTGATTTGTGTGGTCCATTTTCTTCTCCTTCTTTTTCTAGGTGTAAGTATTTCTTAACTTTCATTGATGACTTTTCCAGGTGTACTTGGGTTTACTTCTTAAAACTCAATACTAAAGTTTTTGACAAGTTTTTGGCCTACACGTTCCTTGTAGAAAAGCAATCTAGACATCAAATTCAAAGGTTAAGAACATATAATGGAGGTGAATATGTGAACAATAATTTTACAAGCTATTGAACTACACAAGGAATCCAAATGCAACACACTATTCCATATACACCACAACAAAATGGTGTTGCTGAGAGAAAGAACTGCACATTAAAAGAAATGGCTAATTGTATGATCCAATCTAAGGGATTAAGTCTAAAGTATTGGGAAAAATCCATCAACTGTGCAAATTACATAGTAAATTGTACTCCCACAAAGGCTCTTAAAAATATAACACTGGAAGAAGCTTGGACTAAAATTAAACCAGATGTAAGTCACTTCCGTGTATTTGGCAGTATAGCATGGGCTCACATTCCTGATGAGAAAAGGAAAGAATTGCAGCCTAAAAGTGAGAAGTGTATATTTTTTGGTTATTCTAAATATGTCAAAGGTTACAGACTTCTTCAATCACATTGTAATGAAATTATTATTAGAAGAGATGTTAAATTTGATGAAAATCTCTTGGCCTGTGAGCCTAATTCGACAATTGTGCCTTCTTCAACCTGTGAGCCATCTTCGAAATTTGTGCCTTCTTATGATCTGGTTTCTTCTTCATATGATGATAGTGAGGATGAAAATCCATATCCGCTTGCTCACCCTCCTCCAGATGAGTCCTTTGAACCTGAACCAACACTAGCTCCACCGCTTCCTAGATGGG
The DNA here is from genome assembly GCA_009831015.1 of Picea engelmannii. Classification (NCBI taxonomy): domain Eukaryota; kingdom Viridiplantae; phylum Streptophyta; class Pinopsida; order Pinales; family Pinaceae; genus Picea; species Picea engelmannii. The sequence continues at coordinate 497,821 of ML783944.1, read as the reverse complement.
TCTGTTCAACACGAGAAGCAGTCGGTGATCTTGTCGGTGATCCTTCAAATCAACATCAGACACGTTCATAGTTCCAGTGAGCCTCTTCTCTTTTGGCTCAAGTTTTAGAAACTCATGATCCAGAGACATTTGCAGAAGCTTTAGGTAATCCAGATTGGGATACAAAAATGAATGAAGAGTATCGTTCTTTAATGGCAAACGATACTTGGGATCTTATACCTCTTCTAGAAGGAAGAAAACTTGTTAGATGCAAATGGGTCTACAGAACTAAGTATGCATCAAATGGAAGTGTTGAAAGACACAAGGCTCAGTTAGTTGCCAAAGGATTTTCCCAAGTTGAAGGAATTGACTATAATGAAACCCTTGCCCCTGTAGAAAAAATGAATTCCATCCACCTTGTTCTTTCCCTTGCTGCCTCACATAAATGGGAGGTCTATTGGATGGATGTTAAATCCGCCTTCTTTCTCGAAGATTTTCAAGAAGAAATCTACATGAAACAACCTTTTGGCTATGTCTAGAATGACTCTAGCCTTGTTTTTCGCCTCAAGAAATCTCTTTATGGTATCAACCAAGCTCCCCGATCTTGGTATGCCAAAATGGATAGATTTCTTATTGCCACTGGATTCTCTAGATGCCATTCTGATCCTAATGTCTATACCAAGAAAGTAGGAAGCCATCTCATAATTCTTGTCCTTTATGTTGATTACTTTATCCTTTAAGTATATAGGGGCTTCTGCCAGAGGCGTCTTGGGATGGGTGACCACCTGGGAAGTCCTGGTTACCGGTACAAGCCCCGGAAGTGATGATTGATGCTATGCAATTCATTTTGTTGGCTTCAATCCCATTTCTTCACCCCTATGAGCATCACCCGATGAAATGAGTGCTAAGTGGACTATTCAAATCATGAGAAATATTGGTCAGTTGCGACTAATACTCATGAATATGGGTCATAGATTAATGACTTACACTACGCAGTTAATCCCGAAAATAATATCTAATATCTTGCACTGCAGAAGCCCCTATATACTTAAATAATAAGAGTCAAGGGAGCTCTAATTGGGTAGTTCATAAGGCACAATACTTGCTAAGGTTTTGCAAATGGGGTAGCAAGCTAAGTGGGCTTGAATGTGGGGAAAAATCCACGGTTAAGCGTGCTTGAGCCAGAGGCGTCTTGGGATGGGTGACCACCTGGGAAGTTCTGGTTACCGGGTGCAAGCCCCGGAAGTGATGATTGATGCTATGCAATTCATTTTGTTGGCTTCAATCCCATTTCTTCACCCCTGTGCGCATCACCCGATGCAATGAGTGCTAAGTGGACTATTCAAATCATGAGAAATATTGGTCAGTTGCGACTAATACTCATGAATATGGGTCATAGATTAATGACTTACACTACGCAGTTAATCCCAAAAATAATATCTAATATCTTTCACTGCGGAAGCCCCTATATACTTAAATAATAAGAGTCAAGGGAGCTCTAATTGGGTAGTTCATAAGGCACAATACTTTCTAAGGTTTTGCAAATGGGGTAGCAAGATAAGTGGGCTTGAATGTGGGGAAAAATCCACGGTTAAGCATGCTTGAGCCAGAGGCGTCTTGGGATGGGTGACCACCTGGGAAGTCCTGGTTACCAGGTGCAAGCCCTGGAAGTGATGACTGATGCTATGTGATTCATTTTGTTGGATTCAATCCCATTTCTTCACCCCTATGAGCATCACCCGATGCAATGAGTGCTAAGTGGACTATTCAGATCATGAGAAATATTGGTCAGTTGCGACTAATACTCATGAATATGGGTCATAGATTAATAACTTACACTACGCAGTTAATCCCGAAAATAATATCTAATATCTTTCACTATGGAAGCCCCTATATACTTAAATAATAAGAGTCAAGGGAGATCTAATTGGGTAGTTCATAAGGCGCAATACTTGCTAAGGTTTTGCAAATGGGGTAGCAAGCTAAGTGGGCTTGAATGTGGGGAAAAATCCACGGTTAAGCGCGCTTGAGCCAAAGGCGTCTTGGGATGGGTGACCACCTGGGAAGTCCTGGTTACTAGGTGCAAGCCCCGGAAGTGATGATTGATGCTATGCGATTCATTTCGTTGGCTTCAATCCCATTTCTTCACCCCTGTGAGCATCACCCAATGCAATGAGTGCTAAGTGGACTATTCAAATAACGAGAAATATTGGTCAGTTGCGACTAATACTCATGAATATGGGTCATAGATTAATGACTTACACTACATAGTTAATCCCGAAAATAATATCTAATATCTTGCACTGCGGAAGCCCCTATATACTTAAATAATAAGAGTCAAGGGAGCTCTAATTGGGTAGTTCATAAGGCACAATAATTGCTAAGGTTTTGCAAATGGGGTAGCGAGCTAAGTGGGCTTGAATGTGGGGAAAACTCCATGGCTAAGTGCGCTTGAGCCAGAGGCGTCTTGGATGGGTGACCACCTGGGAAGTCCTGGTTACTGGGTGCAAGCCCCGGAAGTCATGATTGATGCTATGCAATTCATTTTGTTGGCTTCAATCCCATTTCTTCACCCCTGTGAGCATCACTCGATGCAATGAGTGCTAAGTGGACTATTCAAATCATGAGAAATATTGGTTAGTTGCGACCAATACTCATGAATATGGGTCATAGATTAATGACTTACACTACGCAGTTAATCCCGAAAATAATATCTAATATTTTGCACTGCGGAAGCCCCTATATACTTAAATAATAAGAGTCAAGGGAGCTCTAATTGGGTAGTTCATAAGGCAAACTACTTGCTAAGGTTTTGCAAATGGGGTAGCAAGCTAAGTGGGCTTGAATGTGGGGAAAACTCCACGGTTAAGCGCGCTTGAGCCAGAGGCGTCTTGGGATGGGTGACCACCTGGGAAGTCCTGGTTACCGGGTGCAAGCCCCGGAAGTGATGATTGATGCTATGCGATTCATTTCGTTGGCTTCAATCCCATTTCTTCACCCCTGTGAGCATCACCCAATGCAGTGAGTGCTAAGTGGACTATTCAAATAATGAGAAATATTGGTCAGTTGTTACTAATACTCATGAATATGGGTCATAGATTAATGACTTACACTACGCAGCTACTCTTGAAAATAATATCTAATATCTTGCACTGTGGAAGCCCCTATATACTTAAATAATAAGAGTCAAGGGAGCTCTAATTGGGTAGTTCATAAGGCACAATACTTGCTAAGGTTTTGCAAATGGGGTAGCAAGCTAAGTGGGCTTGAATGTGGGGAAAACTCCACGGTTAAGCGTGCTTGAGCCAGAGGCGTCTTGGGATGGGTGACCACCTGAGAAGTCCTGGTTACCGGGTGCAAGCCCTGGAAGTGATGATTGATGCTATGTAATTCATTTCGTTGGCTTCAGTCCCATTTCTTCACCCCTGTGAGCATCACCCGATGCAATGAGTGCTAAGTGGACTATTCAAATCATGAGAAATATTGGTCAGTTGCGACTAATACTCATGAATATGGGTCATAGCTTAATGACTTACACTACGCAGTTAATCCCGAAAATAATATCTAATACCTTATGCTTACTAGTAGTGATTCAAAACTTTTAAACCATGTGAAAGCTAGCCTTAAGAAGAAATTTGAAATTATAGACTTAGGCTTTTTGCACTATTTCCTTGGCCTCCAAGTTTTTCAAACCAATGAATTAATTTTTCTTTCCCAGTTTAAGTATGCTTGTGACCTTATTCGTCGCTTTCACATGGACAATTGTAAACCAACCCCTTCTCCCTTCCAGTCTGGAGTCAAGCTTTCTGCCACCTATACTTCTCTTGAAGTTGATGCCACCCTGTACCATCAGTTAGTTGGTAGCCTCTTATACTTGACTCATACCCATCCTGATCTTTCCTTTGTTGTTGGTCTTGTTGTTTGATATATGCAAACACCCCATGAAAGCCATTGGAAAACAGCTAAAAGGATACTTCACTATGTTCGTGGTACAATTCAGTCCAGGATACATTATCGTTCAGGGGGGACTCCTTTATTGGTTTGTTTCACTGATTCAGATTGGGCCGGCGACCCTAATGATCAGAACTCTACTGCAGGTTATGTTTTCAGCCTTGGTTCAGGACCTGTCACTTAGGCCTGTAAGAAACAATAGGCTATTGCACTTTCTTCAACAGAAGAAGAGTACTGAGCAGTGGTAAATGCAAGTGAGGAAGCCCTGTGGCTTCGATGGATCCTTTTAGAGTTTGGATTCCAGCACCAGCATCCGACCAGCCTTTGGTGTGACAATCAGAGTGCCATCAATCTCACCAAATACCAAGTTCAACATCAGTGTAGCAAACACATCGAGCTACACATGCACTTCATCAGAAAGCTCATTCATGATCAAGTTATTGAAGTGCTCTTTTTCCCTACAAAATATCAAGTTGCAGACATTTTCACAAAGTCTCTGACAGAAGAGAAGTTTTCCAAACTTTGATCTATGTTAGGAGTTCAGGAAGTTGTCATTAAGGGGGGATAGGCTCTAATGCCTCCTTCCTTCTCCTATTGTGTCACTATTGTAAATCCTTCAATCCTATCCCAAGTTGTTCTTAAGGGGGGATGTTAGGATATTTAGACACTTAGGAGTTAGTAATATCTACTTGTTCTATTGTGTCATTAGGTAAAAGTGTGTTTTCTAGTGTGTTTCTTTAGTATGCATTAGTATGCATTTGTTGTTAGGAAATTCGACGGTCACGATATGTTCCCGACATAGAGTGCTATGATAGTTCATACTCTCCTCGATCTTAACGACCATTGATCCATGGCTTAACACCCTATTGGTCCATGATATCTATTTAAATAGCATGGAGGATCATTTGCTGATGATCGATTGTGAGAAAATCTCTTGTAAAATCTCTCGATAATATTTTTCTTTGCATTAATAAACTGCTCCAAGTGGCCATGTTGGATGGGGTCGTGGATGTTTCCCTGTAGGGGTTTTACCATGTGAAAACATCGATGTGTTGATCTTTGATCTGTTTATGTGAGTGGTTACTGAAGGTGTTCATCCTCTATTGGAAGACCTGTGTTTTCGAACACTAGTCCCCATCTGTAGTCTTCGCACTATGGTAAAGAACTAGGTCCTATGGAAAACCCCTGAAATCAAGGGCTAACAAGTTTAACCATCCATGTGCAAACAATGGAGGATCGAAGGTTATATTGTATGGTCGAATGGTAATGTATCGAGGCTGGAGCTAGGCCCCAGCCCTAACGCCATCAAACTAGCACCGTTTACAAAGTTAAATACAATCTGCACCATAGAGTGTTAATAAACATCGGGTAGGTGGGCTAGTAGCCCAGCCTACGCAAGGTATTTCCTCGGACAGGAGGTCTTGGGTTCAAAATTTTTGGAGTCCAAAATTTTTCTAACCACATAACCAATACAGGAGTTCCACATGGCACCGTACCATACACCCTCAAAACTTCCATGCGTCAACTGCCTAATGGTCCACTTGTCTACTGAGTTATCAACCTAGTCACTACCAATGTACCTACAATGTACATTCCATGTAGGCAGTATGGATCTTCCATGTGTCATCGTACGGACATGCCACATGTCACCCTTACTATGGTGACATATGTCACTTCTTGGTTGGTCCACCTGTACGTCCACATGAACCGTCTGTACACCTAGTTAGCCTACCACGTCAGCTATATGGAACCTACCATGTTAGCACCAACTATGCCTACCACGTCAACTATATGGCCGTAGGTCCTATATAGTCAGCTGCCATGTGGCACTGTACGAACTGTACAATCATCATTTTTTTGCTTATTTGGCCAAATGAACATATTGTGATATCATGAGCATATGACATCTGTTTGAGCCCATTCAAGTTGCGTTGGGTTCGTATTAATGAGACCTACGTACACATTCATTTTGAAGCCATTCCGAGAACTTTTATTTTCAGTCCTTTCTGAGCCCCATCAAGCTCCTAGATCTGAATATGGATCACATTCTTTCCATAGTTATAGACATCTGGGTCATGTAATCACCCATAAATCCATCTTGGTTGAGACTGCACTATGCACTCTATGCATAGAGTTTCCTTCTGGTCTCCAAAAGGGTTGATGGTGTACAGGGTTTTGTTGGAAACCTAAAGTAGAACCTGAGTCAAGCCCAAACATCCAACAAATGGTTATGTTGCTGGGATGGAACCCAGAAGAATAGTTTGGAAGGGATTTGTTGAAGAATAGTGAAGAAAATGCAATGGTATAAAGGGATTTTTAGACCGTGGAATCCTTCTAAATAGGATATTGAACGATGGTTGAGGACCAAAGATCTTGAGTTCATGTAGAAAGACAACAAAAGTTCCAGGTATACACTACGCCAATATTTAGACAGGTATTTGTTTACGGATTTGCATGAGGCATTTTTCTATTATTTTCCAGATTTTTTGCAAGAGTGGATATTGAGGTTGAAGGAGAGTCATCCAACTAGTCAGGTAAGACCAGTAGAGTGGATTACTGAGAATATGATGCGGTTGGAAAGGGTTAATAATAAATTCATGCACACAATGGGTTTCTGGCTAGACAATATTATTGCAGGATTTATTACCTAGTTTGTAGTCGATACAATGAAGCCATACACTGCTACAGAGCAATAGTTTATGAAGGGACCCAGAGGAAGGTATTTCAGGTCTCTTTACACGTTGATCAAGATCTTATTGCATGATAAAGGCATGATAGCAATGGATTCAGACAACTAAATCACTCTGCATGCATGGGGGAACTGAGGGAATCACTAAGGATGGTATGAGATATGGAGAATTCTCTGGAGAGAAGCTAGAAAAAGGAAGCTTGTTGGCCCTTGGGTATGGAAGTAAGAGAAGATTAAGGCATAAAAGACGAAATGCAAACTGCACTGAAGACATAGTGATCGATATTGGGTCGAAGTGAGTAGAAGAGAAGAAAGGAGGGAGTGAAGTAAGAGAAAGAAAGTCGTTAGATGAGGAGATTGACGATGACATATCAACAAGGAAGACGAATCATGGAAAACTCAGCAAGAGGAAAAATCCATCATTTGATGCTTTAGAGCACAGTGCGAGAAGGAAGGAAAGACATGCTGATGAAGCCCTGAAAACATGGGTTAGGTTGACCTAGGGTTTTAGATGCCTAGGGTTTTGGTATCTAGGTTTTTGAAACTTAGGTTTCGTCCTAAGGCTATCGGTGAGTCATTGTAATGGATAAATAAGAACCTAGATGAGGGAAGAGGGTTCCGTGAAGAGCTCCAAGTGTGTTATTGTTATGAGCGATTATCGTTGTAAGAAAGAGAAGTATTGAACAATGAGGAAATTCTATGTTGTAAGATCTTCAGCTGGGTGTGGAGATGAACCTTGCAGCTGGGTGCGCAGGGAAGGGAATCAAAGAGAGAGAGAGAAAGAGAGAATATCTGCTAGCTAAGAGTGCAGATAAGAACTATATGATTTCATCTTAATATAATATAGAGCACAATTTTGTGGATGTATCCCTAGGGAGAGGGTGAACCACGTATACCTTGGTGTCATGTGTGATTGATGTTGTGTTCTCTTGTTGATAGATATAATGTTATTTCATTATTGTGTTAGATTTGACATATAGTATTCTGAAGTATATCTAAGATGGTAATTGATTTCTAGATGTTGTGTTGTTCTTGTATTGGATCCACTTTGTATTCCCTTTGGTTGTAGACATCTGTGTCCTACAACCCCCCATAGCTACTTCGGGTGATACTGCACTTGCCTTGTAGGTGTTACTGAAAGGGCCAGTACTTAGGGCTTGTTGGCAAGGATGATTTTAAGGATGGAAATTTATTTTAAAATTTAGAAACCTTGGCAAATCTTATTAATCCTTCATATGCTAACTATAAATGATTGGCGATATTTTGTAAAAATATTAAAATTTCTAAGTATTTTATATAGTTTTTATAAAATTTTGGCGATTTTTAAGGTAAAATAATTTTATCCTATAGAATTTGGGTGAATCATTTTTAAAATATCCAATCTCATTTTTTGAAAAACCATGGAAAATTAGCCCATAAGCGAAATTTAGCCCCTAAAATCATCCATGCTTGTTGGTGCGCTCTTGGAGTTGAACCCTGGGTCTGCCCATGTGCCAACAAATGGTTCTATTGCCAGGACAAGAATATTCTTGAGGGAATGTCAAGGTGGTTTCCATCAAAGATAGAGATTCAGAAGTGGATAGAAGTTCAAGAAAAGGACTTCGCCAAATCCCATAACAAGAACCCTAATATTAGTACAGAGGATTGGTTGGGAATACATATCTTTACTGATATACACAAGATTTTCTTTGGAGGAATTCATCAGGAATTATACAAGTGGTTAGCTAGGTTAACAGATACCCAATTTGAGATCATATCTAGACCACCTGTTCTTTGGAAGTCGACGTTGATCAAGAAGATTAGGAGATTTGATAACATTGTGTCAAGATTCGTAGACCACTGGTTTGATAGCACCATTGGAGGGTACATCACCAAGTTTGTTGTTGACAGAGTAGAGTCATATAGACAAGCCGAGAGGTGTTTCTTTAAGGAACCCAGAGGAAAATTTTTACACTTTTTGAAGTTGAAGATCAAGATGCTATTGCATGAGAAGAACATCCTGAAGAAAAAGTAGTTGGTTGGATTGGAAAAGGATAATGTTCAAGAACTCAGACAATGACAGTGACACAGAGGTTGGACATACTCGCAGTGGGAGAGAGTTCAGAGAAGTTCCTCTTGAAAACCTGTTTAAGAAGAGATATGGGGATGAGGGTTTATATAGTGGAGAAAAGGCAGATATGACGGATGAAGAGCATTCATAATTTGCTAGGGAAGAGGAAGGGAAGCTAAAGAACCTTGTCGGGAAGAGAAAAAATCTTCAGAAACTGCATCGACTGTTGAAGTAAGTATTATTATTCCTCCTATTGTTTCATCAACATTAAGCAATCAAAGTAATAAGAGTCACTAGAACATTCAGAGCACTATCACTAGTATCCCACCACATACTCGGTCACAAAACCTAGGAAGATCTATGGTAGATGAGACAAGGTTACCCACCTTTAGAGGATATGGATCTAAAGATCCGGATCGACACTGGTTTCTATGTGAAGCTATGTGGAGTATTAAGAATATCACTGACAAAACTGTTAAACGAGCTTAGTTTAGTACTACCCTAAGAGATCACGCATTGAGTTGGTACATGAAATTTGTCCAAGGAGCTACACCTAAACCGCTAAATGTCATTAAGACTATGCTAATTGATGAATTCAAGAAACCTAAGTCAGAGTCGCAGTGCATTACAGAACTAAAATAAATCAAGCAAAGAATAGTTGAACCTGTGTGGGAGTTTGATCAGAGATTTAAGACCTAGACAGGCCATTTGATTTTTCATATTCTAGAAGAGAAGAACAAGGAATGGTTCATTGATGCCCTCTTACCACACATCAGAGTTCCTCTGATGCAACAGAAGATTGCTTCATGGTTTGAGGCACTGGAGATCACCATGAATTTAGAATTAGCCTCTATGGGAGAATCCAACTCAAGAATGAGTCAAATCTTGAGTTAGCTAACTAGATTATCTCTACAGGTCGAAGATATGAAGAAAGACAAGGGAAAAGATAAAAGAGAAGACATATGGTGTATAAGATGCAAATAAGAAGGCCATGACAAGGAGAACTGCCCCCTATTTCATGAATACTTTTCCTCTGGAGCTTTGATTCCTTTGAAACAAGTTACCCTACCCTAGTGTGAGGTATGTAGAAATCGGCAATGCCCTAGTGAATGTCACTATCTGCAAAAATATGTCCAGAAACCCAAAAATCTGTATTTCACATTCTGTAAGTCGGTAGGACACGATGATAGGGATTGTAGGGCTTACGACCTCATGCATGAAAGGTCGAGGGATATATAAAAAATTCAAGGTGAAGTACAACAAGAAGGAAGCACTGCGCAGTATAATTCCCCAAGAAGAGGAAAGTTCAACCCTCACGGGCGATTCAGAGGAAGAGGACGAGGAGGATGTATGGGTCGAGGTTGAGGACAGATCATCTGTTACAAATTTACGCAGCCAAGACACTTAGCAAGGGACTGTCAGAACCCTTTTACCACTTGCATCTACTGCAACTCATTTGAACATGTTATCAAAGATTGTCCTGTACTTCTAGCCAAACTTCAGGAGAGACGAAGACCTCAGCAGAACTCGCAAGTGCAACTGATATATGATGAACCTCATGGAGAGGACCCTAGAGTCACTTTTATCACTAGAGGAGGCATTGTTACAGGAGAATACAAAGCGACCCAAGGAAATACTACAGAAGAATCAGGAGTCAGGAAAGTTGCAGAGAAGACACGAGCTTTTGATGTAAAGAAAGAAAAGAAAATATTTAAGTAGGCAAGAAAAGAATTCGGGAGAGACCAAGTTTCTTCATCGAAGACATGACCAGAAGTAAGATAATGTGGAATTCCTCTGGCATTCGATTAGTCTTCTCTTCCAGGAGAAGGAAAAGAGGTAAGCAAGATCATGGAATTCTTATATACTTGTATTAAATTAATGCAGGATGAAAGCATTCTACAAGAGCTACAAAATTTAATCAGACAATATGAGTTAGGAAAGATATATCCCATGTTGAATGGATAAGTAAACCAAGTCTCTAAAAGGAGGAGGAAAAATAAGGAATTACACATGAATGCTCAAATTGGAGAGTACGATATAGACTGTGTGGTCCTTGACTTAGGATCGAAGGTCAATGTCATGACGAAGCATAACTGGGCACTGATGGGAAAACCTAAGTTGATCTATTCCCCCATCATGCTTAGGATGGATAATCAGCAAGACGTAATCCCCTTTGGAAGATTGGAACATGTCCCTATGGACATCGATGAAGTAAGGACGTTTGCAGACTTTGAGGTGATTGAGATAGTTGATGATAGTTTTCCTTACCCTGAGATATTAGGAATTGATTGGGATTTCAATAATTCCACTGTGGTTGATTTAAAGAAAAGGAGAATGACGTTTGAAGGACATGGCCTTAGGGTCATTTCACCTTTGGATCCCGATGAAGGTCAAAGATACACAAAACCCATCAGAGAAGAAGACTGCACATATGAACTAGAAAACATATACAAATTAACAGCCAGACAAAAGGATTACATTAATCCTATGGCAGATGGGAACCTAAGTTGGTGAAGTGACAACACGTTTTCATCAGATTCAAAAGAAGCACTAGAGAACTAGCATAACAAAATGTATGAAGTATCTACAAGAAGATGTGCTAGATTAACTAGAGAAGTTCGTTAGATCGGAAAAATAGTAAGTAACTTGCCCACCTTTGATGGTCTGAATCATTTAGAAGCATTCTTGTTGGAATTTGAAGAAATTGTACCAACACAACAAATATTGTTGGAAATGGATGAGGCCTTGAAAGAAACACCAGCAACATGGTGGGGGACACACAAAAATAACATTACAAACTAGGTACAATGTCGCACTTTGATGACATCATGATTTTCAGAGCAAGTAGAAGGTTGGGAAATTAGATACATAGGTCGAAGTTGTCCGAAGGACCATGTGCAAAGTTGTGAGGAAGCCTGGAGAAACATTCCTCAAGAGCGGTGGGTGCAAAAATTCATCAACACACTGGACACAACCCTTATCAACTGGTATCTTCAAGCATAACTGCGCCTCATCACGACATATTGGGAAGGTATGACCCAGAAGTTTGTATATAACATTTTGTTTGAAAGCCAATATCCTACAGTGGATCAAGTGTTACAGATTGTAAGACAGAAAGTATTTGAGGAGGCCCCTAGCCTCCCTCTGGAACAAGAAGAGGACGAATGGACTGTGCCTCTCCATAAACTACAAGGTTGTTACAATATCAATGATGACAAAGACGATGACCCTAGGAAGGTGAACAACGCCGAAAAATAAGGCCAAAGAGACATAGAAGGACCAATAATTGATCTACCTTTCATTGGACAACTAATTAAAATAAAAAAATTCAATATTGGAATAGAGAAAACACCAAATCTTGCAAATGTTGGAGATTATTGGGATGTTGCCACTATTAACAAGATCAAGGAGTTACTACATGAATATCTTCACTTGTTTCCAACCAAGTTCACTGATATGAAGGGAATTAAAGGGCCTATGGGAGAGATTAGGATCCCTTTGAAACCATATGCAAGGCCAGTCAAACAGAGACCCTACAGATTGAACCCTAAATATAACGAGAAAGTGAAGATTGAACTCGACAGAAGCTTGGAAGCAGGAATCATAGAACCTATTGAAGAGTCAGAGTGGATTATCCCTATGGTGGTATAAGACAAGAAGACAGGAGAGATCAAGATCTACGTAGATCTCTGAAAGCTAAATGATGCCTATTTGCATGACCCATTCCCTACACCATTTACTGACAAAGTGTTAGACAATGTAGGAGAACATGAGGTATATTCTTTTACAGATGGATTTTCAGGATACCATCAGATCTAGATTTCCAAGGAAGATTACCATAAGACCACCTTTTCCATAGAATGGGGATCCTACCAGTATACAATGATGCCATTTGGATTGAAGAATGCCCCAACCATATTTTCCAGGGTGGTGGTCGAAGCATTCAAGACATTTTTACATAAATTTCTAGAAGCATACTTTGACGATTGGACTATTTTTAGTTTATTGAAAAATCATATTGAATGTTTAAGACTGATGTTGGATAAGTGCAGGCAGTGTCAGATTTCCATTATAGTTGATATTCCCCCTCCTACTTTATTTAAACAGCTACGCACTACGCTGGGACACACTGGATACTACAAGAAGTTCATTAAAGGCTATGCACAAATCAAAACACCCATGGAGAAGATTTTGAAGAAAGACTATTAGTTTCATTGGACAAAAGAATGCCAGCAGAGCTTCGACAAACTGAAACAAAAAATGGTTACTGCGCCTATCCTGGTTTTTCCAGATTGGAGCATGGAATTTCACATGCATGTCGATGCATCCTCTATTGCATCAGGAGCAATGTTAACACAAACGGGAGCTGGAAACATTGACCACCCATTAGCCTTTGCTAGCAAGAAGCTATCAACAACTAAGATTAATTACATCACTATTGAGAGAGAAGGGTTAGCCATAGTGTATGCACCGCAAAAGTTTCACCACTACTTGTTGCGAGGACACTTTAAAATGTTTACTATCACTCTGCGCTGAAATACCTAGTCAACAAGTCAGTGTTGGGGGGGAGAATATGCATATGGCTTCTTCTATTCCAGGAATATGATTTTGAGATTGTCGTTAAGCCAAGGATAATCAACAAAGGTCTTGACCACTTGTCAAGGTTGGAATATGGAGAAGAGCCTACTAGTTTGGAGGATACACTATTGGATGCACAACTGCTGGACATTAGAAATATTGATGATCACTTTGTGGAGATAGTCCAGTTCCTGTCAATAGGGATGGCACCTAATGAATATACAATCACCCATAAGAAACAATTGGTAGTGCGTGTTGCATACTTTTCACTTATAGATGGATAGCTATACAATATGGGACCTGATGAGGTATTGAGGAGGTGTGTTATGGAGGCAGAGCGACCATTTATCCTCACAGAATCTCATGAAGGCATCGTAGGAGGACACTACATAGGAAAAGAAACAACACATAAGGTTATTAGAGCTGAACTTTGGTGGCCTACCTTACACAGAGATGATAAGGACTATTACAGAGCCTGTGATGTGTGCCAAAGGGTTGGGAAACCATCCAGAAGAGATGACATGCCTTCAACACCACAGCTGACCCTACAAGTAGTTGAGAAATGGGTCGTTGATTTCGTGGGACCTATAAACCCACCAGGAAATCACATAATAGCGAGGTACATAGTCACTACGATAGAGTACTTGACCAGATGGGCCGAAGCAAGAGTAGTTAAGGAATGTAGCGCAACTACAACTGTGCACTTCATATTTAATGACATCATAACCTGGTTTGGATGCCCAAAGATCCTTATGAGCGATGAAGGCACACATTTCATCAATAAGACCGTTGAAGCCTTGACTGAGAAATTTTCAGTCCATCATCATAAGATCACACCTTACCATCCACAAGAGAATGGGATAGTTGAAGCATTCAATAAGATCTTGGAGACAACACTGACGAAGATTTGCAGTGTGAATATGGATGACTGGGATTTAAGAGTACCAACAGTACTATGGGCCTACAGAACCACTTGCAAGAAGCTGACCATGCAGACTCCCTTTAAGTTGGTTTATGGTCTTGAAGTAGTTGTCCCGATGGAATATTTGATCCCAAGATTAAGAATTGTTGCCTTTACAGATATGGATGACACTGGTGTTGTTCAAGAGAGTCTTGCGCAGTTGGTCGAACTAGAAGAAGACATATTTATTGCATGATTTCATCAACAGGTACAGAAGGAAAGAGAAAAGGCCTAGCATGCCAGACACATCAAGAAGAAGACATTTAAGAAAGGCAATTTGGTTTTGGTATATGACATTAAGTTCATGAAGCATCCAAGAAAGTTCAGATCGCATTGGCTTGGGCCATATGAGGTTGTCTATGTTACAAAGGGAGGAGTTATGCAACATAAGCCTTTGAATGGAGAATGGAAGGAAGGTTTGGTGAATGGGAGCCGGTTGAAACTGTACTATGACAACCAGCTGCCTCGTAGATCTCACTAAAAAAATAAAGAAAAGGGTCCAGGTAATAGGTGCATTTGAAACTAGGTACTAGACACAGAAAATACAGTCTGCACATGGTGGGGGAGGATAGAGCAGAAAGCATAGGCTGCTTTGTGTAGTCTAAAGTCGAAAAAAATCATAAGGATATGATCTGAAGTGCCTCAGGAGGAGTCAAAGGTGAATGTTGGGGGCCTGTTGGCCCTTGGGTATGGAAGTAAGCAAAGATTAAGGAAGAAAAGATGAAATGCAAACTGTGCGGAAGACACAGTGACTAATACTAGGTCAAAGTGAGAATAAGATCATAAAAGAGGGAGCTAAGTAAGAGAAATAAATCCATTGGACGAGGATATCAAGGATGATAGATCAACAAGGAAGACAGATCGTGGACAACTTAGCAAGCAAAAAAATCCACTGTTTGATGATTTGGAGCACCACGTGAGAAGGAAGGAAAGACAGGCTGGCAAAGCCTTGAAAATGAAGGTCAAGTTGACCTAGGGTTTTAGACACCTAGGGTTTTGGTATCTAGGGTTTTCACACTTAGGTTTCAGCCTAAGGTTGTTGGTGAGTCATTGTAATGGATAAATACGAACCTAGATGAGGGAAGAGGGTTCAATGAAGAGCTCCAAGTGTGTTATTGTTATGAGTGATTATCGTTGTAAGAGAGAGAAGTATTGAGCAGTGAGGAAAGTTTGTGTTGTAAGATCTTTAGCTGGGTGTGGAGATCAACACTACAGCTGGGTGCATAGGGAAGGGAATCAGAGAGAGAGAGAGAGAAAGAGAGAAGATCTTCTATCTAAGAGCACAGATATTAACAATATTCTTTCATATTAATATAATATAGAGCACAGTTCTATGGATGTAGCCCTAGGGAGAGGGTGAACCATGTATACCTTGGTGTCGTGTGTGATTGATTTTGTGTTGTCTTGTTGATAGATATATTGTTATTTCATTATTGTGTTAGATTTAATAGATAGTAGTGTGAAGCATATATTAGATGGTAATTGATATCTAGATGTTGTGTTGTTCTTGTATTGTATCCACTTTGTATTCCCTTTGGTTGTAGACATCTGTGTCCTGCAACCCCCCATAGCTACTTCGGGTGAGACTGCACTTGCCTTACAGGTGTTGTTGAAAGGGCCAGTAGTTAGGGCTTGTTGGTGCACTCTTGGATTTGAACCCTGGGTCTACCCCTGTGCCAACAAAACCATGGACCCCATTATGATGAATGAGGAAAAGACTAGGGAAATAATAAATAAACTAGGAGTGGTGTGCAACAGAAGACCCTACCATTATAGGATCAATAATAAGAAGAGGGAAGTAGCTGAGTGAGAGGGATTGAAAAATTAAGAAGAGGAGGTAGGGGATCTCTGTGCTACGGGGTAGATTGCGGAAATCCTGCTTACCACATATGAAAAGAAAACTAGAGGTCAATGTTTCGGCGCAGAAGAAGTCTCTCCATTCCATATCAAAATTAGTGTGGAACCCACAACCCCATGTGAAAATAAGAAATCAGAAAAGGAAAAACTGTGTAGACAAGCAACAATTAGTTGTAGAAATATTTTGATAGGATGAGGGACCGATGTAAATTCAAGTAAAAGTATAAGTTCAGCTAGCATTAGTTAGGTATCTACACCACGTGGAGGTGGTATTTCAAAAAAGTTCACAATGGCAGGAGTAGATCCCACTATTCGTTTACCAGAGTTTCATGGAGATGGGTCGAAGGACCCAGAGAAGCATATTTTCATTTGTGAAAATATTTGGGAAGCTAAGAATATTGCATATGAAGATACAAATGTTTTGGATCTTGCAATCACATTTAGAGACTGCACACTAGACTAGTACATGGGCCTTGCAGTAAACAGTCTACAGGTAGCGCCTACAACCATCACATATGTAAATAGGGCCTTAATCAATGAATTTTAGCGACCAAGTTCATAAGATCAATTCATGAATGAGATGATAGAGATAAAAAAATAAGCCAGGAGAGTCAGTCTAGAAGATTGATAAAAATTTCAATAGGTTGAAAGGTAAGTTGAAGTACCCTATAACTGATATGCAACATAGAAATTTATTTGTGAATTCGTTATTGCCACATTTCAAGTATCCATTGAGGCAACAAAAGTTCTAGACTCAGTCTGAGTCTTTGCAAGCATCCCTACAATTATAAGAGAACTAGTATAAATAGACAGATCCAACTATGGAATAGATGAGAAAAGATCTTAATAACCTGACATTCCTGTTGAATTGTGATAAAGGTAAGGAGAAAAGAGAAGTTTTATGGTTTACATTATGAAAAATAGAAGGTCATTATAATAATGAGTGTCCAACATTTGTGCAATACTTGGGAGTAAGGATTCCAAATCCTTTACCAACAGGAGGTGTATGGTGTGAAATATGTAAGACACAGGGACATGATCCTTATCATTGTCACATGATGCAAAAGTATCAAACAGTGCCAAAGAGTACATTTTGTAATTTATGTAAGTTGGTAGGACATGAAGACAAGGATTGTAGAACCTTGGATCTTATGAAGGAGAGGACTTCAGATGCTTATAAAATGCAGGTTGATTTAATGAAAGGACACCCTGCGTAGTATTTTGCAGTTCCACTGCGGTATGATAACACACAACAGTTTCAAGCACCACCTTAGTATAATAATGCACAATAGTATAATCGGTTACCATAGTATAATACACTGCGTAGAGATAATCAAGGTAACAGAGGAGGATTGTTACGAGGAAAATATCTCTATGGCTAGGGGAAAACCACAACAGACACAAATGACTGTAGAAATCAACTCTATTCTCAAGTATGGTATATAAACAAATATGCTAGCAAGACAAGATAAAAGGCCTACCTCGTCCAGATGTTCGATGAAGTCCACCGTTGAGCAATTGATCCAAAGAAATACACCTGCAACTAGTCCTCAACAACCAAGCAATGCAATCATATGGTGATAATATATGATTTCAGCACATTCAATAGCATAATCCATTAACATACATAACAAATACACCTACAGAATAATAATTCTAATATTGGAAAGATATCAATTGGACGGGAAAAGAGTATTTCTATTAAGATATGATCAACAGAAGTGAAAAAGTTACAGACTTCTTTGTCGGCACAGTGAGGAACCGAGAAACTAATTTCTATCCATATTGGCCTCCACCACTTCAATCCTCCACCAAAGGCAAGCTCATGTAAGAGAGACAATGGAGTTCTCACTCAATAAGGGAAGAGATTGGGTGTGAACACCATGTTCAGACTTAAAGGACAAAGGGATGTAGACTCAATGTGAAGTGAATAATTCCTCCAGAGTAAATTTTCTCTCAAAGTTGAATTCTTTCTCCTCTTTTCCATAGCTTGGAATTGGCCCACTTATATCCTTCAAATGGAACTGAATGGCGGAGTCATAATTTTTCCAGTATATGGAAGGCCAAGGATCATTGATATCCTATCATGACATGGAAACCCGACACCATTTTTCATTTTTGGGCACATTTCCTTATGTACGCGGGATGTAGTGGTGCAACCTGCATATACGCATGTTGTATAGTAGGCAAGGTGCATATATGTGGAAAAAATGTATTTTTAGCTCTGGAATTTGGAAAAAGGGATGGAAATTCTACATAGGGAAATGGAAAAAGGCCTTCTATGCAAGATTCCATAGGGTGAGGAAAATATTGATATAACAGATTCCCCCTAATGTGTGAGGTCAGAGGAGTATCTGTGATGGCTGAAATACATTATAAAAACCCAGAAGTGGAGTGATGGGGAACCAGATGGAAGAACTCCATACATGGATTCCAATTTGACTTACAGTGCAGATCCATGTGAAAATATACCAAATAACTGTCCATGGCCATGAATAGGCAAATAAAAATATGGCTACAAGCCAAAGACTATCATAGTCACAAACAAGGCCCAGTAGAACCATTCTCAAAATCAATCTGAAGATATCTGTATACAATGGAGTATAATTTGATCTCCCATGATCACTGAAGTCGTATAGGTACTGGTCTAATGAAAATGAAGCAACAACTCAAGAAAGCTACAGACACATACTGATGTCTTCAAGTCTTCTACACAATCCGCCAAAGCTGCAAGTCTACATCATGTGAATAAAGGAGTTGAGGTCGAACACAATGAGACATTGTTTGATTACCACTCATTGAGGTATACCATTAAAAAATGTGAGACAACCTACCAATGATGAAAGTAGGTATCAAGACACTGAGTACATTCTTATAAATTTGAATAAAGGAGTTGAGGTCGAACACTTGAAGAATCCATCGATCAGGAGACATTGATGTATTCTGAACTATCGATGGCGAGACAACCTGCCACTAATGACTGCAAGCGTCAAGGTACTAATAGGAATATAGGTCTTGTTTCCATAATAGATGAGCTAAAGTCGATGGAAGGAGACCCACTGAAAGGAGAGCATTAAGGCATATATCATCATTCAGCACGAGGTACAAAGCAGGAGCTTCATGATTTGGAGGAAATAGGATGAAGAACATGTTCATGAACCAACGACCCTATGCATCTTTCGCGTGTGTCAAGTGAAAGCGATACACAAAAAAGACCCTCTGAATATCAGACAATGAAGAAAACTGCTGATAAAGGTGAGGAAACCACCAATAAGGCTAAAGGCATCGAAGACACTGCACGAATCCCAATGTGTGAATATATGTCTTGCTGTCGAACACAAGGGAGACCACCTATTCAATGACCAATTATGAAATCTCGACTGTAGGGTTCAAGGTTACCTACCAATGATGAAAGTAGGAACAGGGTGTGTGATAAGACTACAATATAATGTGATTCTGAGACAAACTGAGGGTATGGCTGACATGGAAAGTCAAGAGTTCTGAGGAATGGCCTACACAGGTTTATAGACATCCTTTTAACAAGAGAATGAGACATATGGAATCAATCGTGAAACCATGAGATGTAGGAGGCATCAATCAAATTCTCCATAGGGACTGGAAAAGTAACTATTCAGGGGAGAAAACTCTCTATAATGAGCTCAACTTCCTAAGGCCATGCTAAAACCAAAATTATGATGACAAATGGACTCAATAACTTTGTGTTATGTTTAAAGGAGACATGACTTCTGCCAATACAATATAATACTCCCTTCCCGCCCGTCTTTTTTTGTTTTTTCATAGTCAAATGAATGTTATGATACAGAGGAGGAAACGAGTGTTGCAAGTAAGAAAAACTAGTTCCAGCAGTGGAATATAACTATGCTCAATGCAAGGAGATGCATGCAGGAGATGGACACTCTGGGGAATGTTCCCTCCTAGGTATAGGGTGTCAAATTGTGAAGGATATAAATGAGGCTCTACTTAGTTGAGGATGAAAAAATTCTAAGGAAAATGATTTATTACGTAAAGCGAGAACCGACTATAGGCTCAATACTGCAAGCAAGGGCATGAGATGCGATCACAACTTACCACCAAAAAATGTCCTTTTTTGTAATCTTAGTCTACTTGGTTTGAAAAAGGGATAATCTTGTACCAAATATACGTCCTTTCAAATCCAATTTACAAGTGTGAAAGAGACAATTTCACTCGGCAAGCTTTTCGCTTTTTGAAAACGAGTCGAAAAAGAGCTTAAATCAAAATCGATTGGGTGTCCTCTAGGTATAGGTTAGCATGTTTATGAGTGAGAAATGAGGCTCGACATAAATTCATTTATTATCTATAAGGGACTCATGGTCCTATGGAAAAATATCGGCATGGGCACCAAATGGAGAAGAGGATCTAACTAGGGTACCCATGTTTGGTAAGTCTCTACCACTTGATAATGACACGTCTTGTAGAAAATGAAGGGTTTTGTGCCGCAACAAATGGGTTCGTACCTAAGGCATATGAGTGACAATTATAGGACAATGCAAATGTGCTTGATGCAATGGATACCTATCCTATATGTTGGGTAATGAAAATACCTGCCTGTAGTTATGAACGGTCAACATAACACTAAAAACCGTAAAAATCTCTAGTGAAAACTACAAAAACCAACTCAATCCACTGTTGTATTAGTCCATTAGGAGAAAATACGATTCTAAACTATAGAAAGTGGGTAAAAATTGTTATAAATAGTAACAAAAACCAAAATTTACTATGTCATTTTGACTTTTTACCCAAATAGTGAAAATTGGACCAAATTACATCCGATCTTCAACTGGTGATTGCGGGAGCATCAGGTGACGGAATCAAATACCATCTAGACCAGGTAATTCCTCTTCCCCTCCTCTTCCTTCCTGGTGGATTACATTTTTAATTTAGGTTTCAAAATTTGAGTTAATTAAGGCACAAATTGGTTATTTCGGTGTATGAAGGCTACCACTCATCGAGTCGTGTATACGTGAGGTTATACATGACTGTGTGAAATACAAGCTATGTGTACTAAGACCTATATGTGACTGGTAATGTTGCAACCCACGTACAAGTTCGTAAATAAGGTTTTTTATGGTTGCTAACTCAAAAAGTGATGTTTCCCTGGTAGGATGGTGGTAAAATGGAGGGAAAGGGAACACAAGGAGGTAGATGTTGTTGTGGAAAGAGATCTAGGTGCCCAATTAATGGCCTTGGAATGATGCAGGTTGTATAAATTTTGGGCACTGAAAGGGATGATGGCCCAACTGAGTTTTCTTGAGTTTCTAGTGGATTACTGGGATCCTAACAGTGAGAGATTCAACCTCGATGGGCAACCATTGAGGATTGAAGTCGAGGATATATACTTTTTGACTGGGTTATCGCGTCAGGGTGAGGTGGTGAACCTCAAAGCCTGGAGAGATGAGAGAGGTATGAATATATAGGAGTACATATATTCTCACTATATAGTAGGGACCGAGAAGGTTGGGAGTCAGCTCCCCATCTGAGCGATAAACAATCTCAGCCTCAAGATTGTTTTCCTCGTTTTGACCAGGATCACATGATCGGCTTCGTTTCACCAGGGATCGAGGCTGCTCATGTTCTATTATGTAGAGTGTTTGAGACCCATGGTGTATGATTGGTGCACCTCACTACTGGATAATATGAAAAACCCGTTGACAGAGTGAAAAGAGGGTGACAAGAGGAACTTTGGGTTTGCCTCTATCTTGTGCATCTTTTTCTTCGAGTGGGTTCCAAGATTGGGACCTAGAGTTGAGATCATTCCTAGAGGACCTCACGATCCATCCATGGCACAGTGGACCAATGTAATGAGACAGTAGGGGGAGGTGTTATCACCGAGAATCACCCTCAAATTGCAAGAGGATAAGCCCAATACCCATCAAAATATTTGTAAATGTAATTGAGTAATTAAAGGTCAAATGGACAAAACTCGGAATAATAATGTTTTAACTCAGAAATCTGGGCTAGCATGCATAAGAAAATTATGTCTTAATTAAATTCACTCAGTGATTTGGAGTAAAAGTGAATTGGAGGAAGACTTGGTGAGGAAGGTGTAAAGGTATTCTATTGACCTCAGGTCTTCAAGCAGCCAAGGGAAGAAAAACTCAACCACAAGAACTTCTTGAACTTAAAGTTTAAGAACATTGAAGAATGTCATAGCAGTATTATAATCAAGCATTCATCATAACACAACCACAACATCTCATATGGATCATCCAATCATGAATACTTCAGTATATGAGACAACAAGATGATATAAAAAGAAACTGACTTCTATTAATCAAAATTTCTCAAGTCCAATACATAACTAGAGAATAACTTACTTAGTCAAAAAATATTACAATCAAGGATCCCTACTCAACCATTCAAACCTCTCTAATCATTTAGAAGATGTATTTATAATAAAAAGAGGAAAGGAAATAGCTAGGAGGTGAGAGTTGTCCCTCCTATCCTAGGATTCTCCAAAACAACTAAAATTCTAACACCTGTGTTAACATATATTAACAAAATGATACAATTTAGGACCCATGTTGGAAACCACTCCAACAAGAATTAAAAGGCATGTATTCTAGCTTAGGCACATTATTTTTCAGTACCAAGTGTCCTCCAATGGTCGTATGCTGCTTCCAGGTTTCCACCTGTGATCCTTTCTTCTCCCCACATCATCAACAATCAAGAAGGAGCCATGAATTCGAACCTTTGAATGCAAGGGTCGGTTCATAGTGCCACTCTATAGCACCTTTTGAAAAACAAATCTGTAGATTTCGTAGTGCTTCCTCTAAAATATCTCTACATTTTTCGTAGAGCCACTCCTAAAACAGGTCTACAGTTTTCGTAGCGCCAATCCTGTTTAATGACTATGCAATTTCCATAGTGCCCCTCCTGAAATAACTCTGCAGATTCGGTAGCGCCACTCCTGTGTAACAGTTCTACAGATTCGATAGCACCACTCCTGAAATAGTTCTGTAAATTCGGTAGAACCATGTTAATTTTGTCTAGGAGACTTTGTAGTACCTTAGGTAGCACAATTGCATAACATAATGTATAGATGACTCTGTAGCGCAACGACGCTACATAATCTCTGTGTTTTTTCTGTGTGATGAAACCAATCCTTCAAAAACAAAAAAACTTAGTTGATGGACTAGGAGCCTGTAGATGCATATATAGGTGGAAAAATTATACTTCCTTGATCATTTCACACTTGAAAAAAGAGATCACCCACAAAAATGGATATGTCACTCCCCAACTACTTCATCAATCTAGCACTCCTCCTTGTTGCAGGATAAATTCCCTGTGTCATAGAAACATAATTTTCCTTTGCAGGGATACTCCTCTTGACTGCATCTTCATCTCTTTCTATTGCAGCTTGTACCAAAACATCTAAGTTCCTATGCGCCAATTCATCCTTGAAATGATGCAATTTCTCTTTGAGCTTTTTGTTTTGGGACTGAAAGCTTTTTTTTTTCCTGTAGAGGGTCTTAAGTTGCCTATGGAGAGGCAGGGCTCTTCTTGATAAAAACCTTTCTATATCAAGGGTTTCACTGTACATGTCCATGATTTCCTTCATCTTTCTTCTCAGTCAAAATTTCTTCCTTCAAACGAGCAACTTCTTTCCTAGCCTCCATGAGCTGTCTGATCAATCTTTTGAAAGTGGGATTACTAGGTGGAGTGATGATTTTGATCACCTCAATAGGTTTCTCAGTGGCTTTACCTGTATATTTATATTGAACAGAAGCTCTATCTATCACCTCAATAGGATTCTCAATTCCTTTTCCCTTATCTTTTTCTTTCCTTGGAACTAAAGCCTTAGGTAAGAATTCTACTTCAACAACTTCCTTGAGGGCTGATGATCTAGTAAAAGGCTTCCTGATTATGATCTTAGCTACTGGAATAGGTGAAGGGAAACTCAACTTCCTTCCCCTCTTGGCTATGGTTTTGGTGGATGAAGGGACTTCTTCCAATTCAAGTGCAAGAGGAGGTGAAAAATCTCTCTTTGGAGAGTGATGAACCTTCCTCTCTTCTTCTTCAATTTCCTTGGGGATTTCTTTGTCTTGAGTAGTGGGTTTTCTTTTTCTCTTCCTTCTTGTTCTTGTTTGGGAAACACTACTAGTTAGAAAAGCGCTATGCATCCTAGATTGAGGGGTAGAGGCTATATCTAACTGCATATGTGCAAAGATAATGAAATGTTCCCAAAGAATGTTCATTTTCTTCAACTCTTCCATCACCAACATCCTGATCAACCCAGAGTGAAAGACACTAGTGTCCACAACCTTGGACTTAGCTTGGACTCTATCAAACATATTTCCCATGCTCCTCAAAAGATAAAAAGGGATATTCATCACATCCTTACTAATGAAAAATGTAGAAAGAGTCTTATATGATACTGGTATAACATGTTAAACCTTCCCTCGCATGTAAAATATATCTGGATGATCTTCATCATTTTATCAAAGCCTTCAACTAGGTGGCTCCCATGCACTCCCTTAAAAAAATTGTCCTTGAGGAAAAGGTAGCATTGAGGATCATGGATTTGAGCCACCTCTCACCAGTATTAGGTATCCTAGTGGCTATTGCAATAGAGGACTCAAATAACTCAAGGTTTCCCACCTTCGTCTTAATGCCATAAAAGTGTAATGAAAATTGTGTTGCTACTTTAGGGTGTCCCCTCTACATGTTTTGAAAAAAAGAGATGCAGCCAACCCCTTGGAAATCCTCCTTGACCATTGTCTCAGCATCAAACAGGTGCATGTTAGAAGGTTTAGTCCTGACCACACTCCCTCCCTTGTGAGAATTCTTCCTTTGAGGTGTCTCCATGGATTAAATAGGGGATCAAAGGCTATGATGTAATGAGGGGTACTAAATAGAGGAAAATATCAATGAGAATTGAAAGTAGCTAATGGTTGCTCTCTCTCAAGGATTTTCCTCCAATCACTTTGAATTAAAAATAGACTGGTTTATTGGATTTTCTTTTAAAATTGAGAGAAAAAAACTCTGAGCAAAGGTATGAAGGGATGTAATTCTCATTTTTATGCCACCATACAATGGTAATCAAAGCTTTTAATGGGTATGTATTACTATTATCCTCACTGCCAACATATTTTGAGATAAAACGAAGCATGAAACAGTGAATAAAAGAGGCTAATGCATAAATCTTTGTGAATACATAAAATGGCACTGATAACTCCAAAGAAAAGAAAAACACTGAGATAGGGGATTTGTAGTGTAGTTTAGGAAGCGTCTTTTTGTAGCGTAGTGTGGGCACAATATCCAAGTGAATGAATGAGAATTCAAGATTCATAAGAAAAATGTCTTGACCTCTAGTATAGGTGAAATTCAGTTGGAAAATGGCTATGAAGTCTGTGGGAGAAGAGATACAGATGTGTTAACACTCTGTAATTTGCCTAAGGCTGCGGAGGAAATCACAGAGGTAACCTCGAACTGCTTGGAGTCTTGGATCTAGCCCTCCAAGACTCAGAGAGGGATCTCTCTTTTCGATTTAACTTGGTTTGTATGGGATGGATTTTAGGCTAGCTATGAAAGTAATGAAAGTATGGGGTTGGGGTTTTTAAATGGTTTTTTTGGGACAGCAAGGAGGGCCATTGGGCAAATGGGGTCTACGCTTAAATATGTGATTCATTCTCAGATCTAGACAAAGCTTTTACACAGGGCAAGGTAGTGGAAGTGTTGGATCGTATTGAGTTTTGATGGTGTCGATTTGAGGAAGAACTAGGGGAGGAAAAATCCAATCAAAGGAGCAGCTAAGAATTCCTAAAGTGGGCTTCAGAAGAAAACATAAATATTATCACAAGATCAGATGCAGAGTATTTGCTAATAAATTCTTCTCTATTGCTATCTTATGACAATGAGAAATTGATAACAAGCAAATTATAACAGGAAAACATGTAACAGATGAGGGAAACGCCACCAACACCTCTGCATAGGAATCCTATAAACAACATGTCTATTACTGATCAGTCATCTAAAGATTACAGAAAATGTTTTCTGGCCAAACACAGCCCACTGTCCAGTAAAGAAAATTAAAACTACAGGTCTAACCCTCTCCTACTTAGCCCGAACCATCTTTTTGTCTTTTTTATGTGCATATAAACAAAAATTCCCCCCAGCCTTGCCAAGACTCGCGTTCTACCTCTACTTTCTCAAAATAGAAAAGCAGTTACAATACAATATGACATTTGTAGGCTGTCTCCTATAACAAACAAGACAGCAAATCCCAGAAAAGTCGATTTGGTAACTGTTGTTTGAACATCTGGAGTTTGTTGGGATTTGCTGGCAAATAAACTCTAACAACATCACAACAAATAAATGCAGAAACAATCGAATGCATGAGGTTGTTGGAGATTTTTTGCCAGCTGGAGGATCGATGCTGTAACCACTGCCTGGAATATAAGAAATCTCTGCCACCTCCCCCTAACTGCTACCTCGGATTCTGGAGATGATCATTCTGGATCTGCCTCAAATCGTGGATCTGCTTCATTCATTCTGGCTGATCTGGTGTCTTGACTGCCAGACGCATTAGAAAGGAATCCTCACAAACAGGGATACTCTGCCACCTCTATTTAAACATGCTTTTCCACTTGTGTAACTGTTACCTAAATATGTGGATCAAACTGTTGTAGTCGGGTTCCCTATTTTCCACTAACCTCAGCATCATCATCTAAATTGTGGTTTCCATTCTATAGGTCCAAGAGTAAATCCTTTGCAGTTGCTTTTGCATTTTCATTTCTCCTTTGTATGACAACTTCTAGGTGTGATGGGTCGTATTCAAATTACAGATACATCTCCCTTAAGGTTTTGTGTATATGATGCTGGCTTCATCCTACTGGGTATTATATAGTAGTAATAAATACAAACAATTTGAAATACAAACTCATGATTTTTGTCATTTCTTATGTGCAGCTCAGTTTTTTCTCATTTTTATGGATATACCTTAAGTTTACAAGTTCATAGTTGATATCAGTGAGAATGTTTTTTGACCAACAGAGTGATCTCTTGCCCATACATAACAATTTCCTTTACTTGACAACATGCATTTCCATAGCTTGGCCTGCATTTGAGAGTTCATTACCTTAGGCCCCCAATCACGGGCAATCCCGAAAAACAATTTCCAAATCTTTTGTTATTTATTTTCACAGCAGACCTCTTCTACGCTTGTAATCATTCATAGTTAAGGTTAGGCTATGCCTCCTTCCATCATTAGTAGGAACTTGCACACCACATGCTTCCTCAATCTCCTGCTTTCTAGCCATATATGCTAAAGGGGCCCCTTGAGCACCCCCATACTTTTGCAATTCAACAAGTGATATAGGAAGTTCAAAATCATGCAGAGAAAACACCTTTGCATCTTCAGATACAGGAGCCTCGGTGTCCACAATCTTTCCTTCATCCTCGATAGTTTCCAATGCTGCAGCAGTTGCAGCTTCCTCTGCCTTGGTTGCATCTGCCTCTATGTTAGCACCTGTGTTGCCTTCAGCAACATTTCCCTTTGTAGTGTAATAATTTTGAGATTGAGTCCAGCATTGAGTAAAAGGATCATACCCTTCTTCAGCTGCTTTAAGATTAAGGTTCAGAGGCTTGATCTCAGAAGCATTCTTGAAATTTTTAGCCTTGTTTTTCTTATTCATCTCTGCAAGCATCAAGGCTTTTTCATTCTTGCTTTTTCTCTGAACAGAAAGGAATTCTAATTCCTTCAACCTGGTTTTGATTCTATCTGCCTCTGAATACTCATGCCTACTCTCTGCAAGCTCCATCTCTCTTCTAAGCCTATCCTTTTTAGCAGCCACATTTGAAGGTCTTGAAGAAGCCAACTTCTCTTCCTACAACATCTGTTTTACAGTTTTAGCAGAGTACACAAACTTATTTATCTCTTTTATTGCAATTCTTTTTTCCTCAACTTTTGCTTGAGATTTTAACATCGTCGTCTCTGCAAACTGGAGTTCCTATTCAACCTTTTGTACATGGGCCTTTTGTTTGGTCAAGAACTTGAGGAAAACCAACATCTGGCTTTCAACTCACACCTGTAACTCTCATCATATACATCGTGGAGAAATTTTGGCTCCTACTAGAAACGACCCCACCTTGCAAATCTACAGACTCAACATTTTTTCCGAGTCCTGAAGTTGGAGGAGAATCATCCTTTGGAAATCCATCACCGACATTTTGACCATTCAAACATTTTGTTTTTCCCTCTAAAGATAAGCCTTTCTTCCTCTTTGTGTCTAGGGTTTTCTCTGCATGTTGAATCCTTTTCTTACTAAAAAGCCCGCCCCCAATCTCTGCTTCCCCGTTCATCTTTGGTGCATCGATTTCCGATTATGTTTCCACATCTTCAATCCCAATGAGCATTTTAGAGAGGGACGTGTAAAGTGAACATTATAGAGACTCTGAGGTCTTCAGAAACATACAACTGATGTTACTCCACTTTCCCGGAAGCACGGACACAAGTCTATCGATCACAGCAACAACATTCTCCACTATTTAAGAATTCGCTTCCACAGCTGCCAAAATCCTTAGCGATGGATGGAACAAGAAACTGCCTCCAATTTTGTGTTCAAACGGGAGATTGCCAGATGTCCCATGAGGAATTCATGGTAGAAAACATGCCTGCACCTTTATTTTATTTTTGGCTTCTGTGGGCAATATCCCACATTCACGTGGTAAACTGAACTTTGGTTGTTTATATGAGCCAACAGTCACGTAGTGTTTCGATGAAGTGAGCCCGAGGTTGTGCTTTAGAGTTTGGCGTTGGTACTGGCGCTGGCTTTGGCTTGTGTGTTTGTTGTTGGTTTATGAAATGGTGCTTATCCTCGGTGTTGATTATTCGGAGGTTGGCCCTATGCCAATATAATTTTTTTGGAAAAATATTTGTCAAAATATTTATATTTTGATAAACAAGACTAAAACTCTGCATAAAGGTCGAGGGACCAATTTTGGCTCAATTCACCAAATTTTGGATAATAAACCAAATTTGTATTTGCCCATAAGAATTAAATTTTGCCATTTCAAGCCAATCCACAATTTTTTGCTAAAAATGCACCGAAACTCGCTTTGAAGCTCACGCACATGGACTCATCTTATGCTTGGTCAGTGTCGAGCGCTTTCTGTCGCCTTCACTATGCATCGTGAGCAAAAGCATAATGCCTGAAATAGATAGATAGAGTCAGAATACTGATTCCCCTATTATATAGGGTTCTAATATAGGCTCCACCTGGGGAATATAGCTCCGAAGGAGATGTCTAGAACCGCTGAACTCTGAATTTTGCAGACCAACTGATCATTGGGCTGCCCCCAAACTGTAAACTGAAAATAAAACTATGAAGAGACGAAAAAGAAAAGATGCTCATTCTGTTGAGCTTATTGGCACATTCCTACCTACCCTACTTTTCTAACAGTTACTGCTTCAATCAGGTAATGAAAAAGTGCCAATGAAGCCAACCCAACAGTTGATCCCATGATTGGGTTTCCTCATCGTGCTTGATGAAAATCAAGGCTGAAATATGTATTGGCAACTGGTGACATATTTGGTCGTTATAGAGAATACATGTTTGAAAACTCAAGCTAACATAAAACTCCATGTAATCTGCTATAGGATCAATTAAAGCATGATGCATGATATTCGTTCCTAGATCTTCTATGACTAGTAGATTAGTTCCATCTTCAAAATTAAACCCTGCATCTATAACTTCAGCCTTATACTTGAAAACATAATCATCATCAATCTGCAAATCAACAGGCAGTACGATTTCCTCTTGCTTTGGAGAAGGAGTATTTTCCAAGAATTCTTTGAGATCTAGGAAATTGTAGGACTGAATTTGAGAACCCAAAAGTTCAATATCATTTTCGAACTTTTCAACAACTAACTCAAGAAAAAAAATTTTACTTTTAGGGGAAAATTTGCTCGATTCCAAAATACGAAACACAATTATTAAAAAGTCTTCGTCAATGTGAAATTCTGCTAACTTACCCCTGAATTCTTCCATGGCTTCACAAGATATAGGATTTGCCACATACCCCGTCATCTTGAAGCATCATCAAGGCTTTGAAATCTGGATTCTTCAGCAGTGAAGTCACTTGTGATCTTTGAAGCTTGGGATCTTGAACAATGGAGTCGCTAGGTGAATGGTACAACCTTCCTGTGTTTGGCTTCTGTTCACCATCAGAAGTCAAATCTGAACTTGAAGTGAACCTCTGGAGAAGTTCCCCAGTGGAGTTGCCAAAATGTTAACGCTCTGTAATTTGCCTAAGGCTGCGGAGGCAATCACAGAGGTAACCTCGAACCGCTTGGAGTCTTGGATCTAGCCCTCCAAGACTCAGAGAGGGATCTCTCTTTTCGATTTAACTTGGTTTGTATGGGATGGATTTTAGGCTAGCTATGAAAGTAATGAAAGTATGGGGTTGGGGTTTTTAAATGGTTGTTTTGGGACAGCAAGGAGGGCCATTGGGCAAATGGGGTCTGCGCTTAAATATGTGATTCATTCTCAGATCTAGACAAAGCTTTTACACAGGGAAAGGTAGTGGAAGTGTTGGATCGTATTGAGTTTTGATGGTGTCGATTTGAGGAAGAACTAGGGGAGGAAAAAGCCAATCAAAGGAGCAGCTAAGAATTCCTAAACTGGGCTTCAGAAGAAAACATAAAGATTATCACAAGATCAGATGCAGAGTATTTGCTAATAAATTCTGCTCTGTTACTATCTTCTGACAATGAGAAATTGAAAACAAGAAAATGATAACAGGAAAACACTTAACAGATGAGGGAAACGCCACCAACACCTCCACACAGGAATCCTATAAACAACATGTCTATTACTGATCAGTCATCTAAAGATTACAGAAAATGTTTTCTGGCCAAACACAACCCACTGTCTAGCAAAGAAAATTAAAACTACAGGTCTAACCCTCTCCTACTCAGCCCGAACCATATTTTTGTCTTTTTCATGTGTATATAAACAAAAATTCCCCCCAGCCTTGCCAAGACTCGCGTTCTACCTCTGATTTCTCAAAATAGAAAAGTAGTTACAATACAATATGACATGTGTAGACTGTCTCAACCAATTCAAAAAACACTTTGACAACAAAACCGACCTATTTCTTTACCTATCCTAATATCTAAAATTGGAAACATAGCTAAATCATATAGAGAGATCCATCTCTGAAGTTGGAAGGGCTAGATCCCAGCTTCAAAAGTGGTTGGATAAAGTTACCTTCGTAGATTTCTTCTGTTTTCAACCTCTAGGAAATTTACCAAGTGCTAACAAGATGCAAATGGATGAGAGAGGATGCAATCTGAAGCACCAGGCACTACCAAAAGATGAGGAAGGGATATCTTAAGACTTTTCGGTGCAGTTGAAAGGAATCACGGAATACCTAGAGGTCGTGGCTGATGATGGAAGATCTGCAACAGGTTATGGAGCTTCTACATCCACCTTAGCCTCCAATTCAACTCTAACAATCAATCTCATAGCGTAATTTGCAGCTTGTCTGAAATAGTGATTTCAGCAGCACCAATCTTGGGATAAAAATTCAAATTGATAAACAGTTCGCAGGCTCATAAACAACCAAATCTCAAATATTCCTTTTAAAAAACAAGGGCGCGGACAACAATGTGATATATGACATCACCTAATTATGGTGAATTATGGTAAAGGATCATAGGACAAAGGTGCTCTATAAAAACTCCAAGTGAGTTGGCAGCGCCCTTTTCAAAATTTGATTTGACAGACATAACAGACATAGGGACAACATGGAAAGGATAAAGAGCTTGAGTGGATGAAGTGATATGTCAGGTCATTAGGATCATGGGGTCGATTATGCTTAGTGCCAAGTCAAAAGGTGACTCAAAGACATGAACCAAAAAATGAACCTAGGCTAAAATCATATGTGTGGGCCAAAAAGTGAGCCAAAACCCAAGTCTTTATTATTTTATACTAACCTAAGAAAATCACAAAAATAAAAATAAAGAAAACTTAAAGACTAAAGGATAAAAATTAAAACCTAAAGGATAAAACACCCAAGACAACTTCATGTGATAACATTGGCTCCACAGGGGATTTCATGCTCCCTATGCTCTACCAAGAACAAGCAACTTCAGTGCCTTATCCTAGGGATATGGGGTCACTTATTAAATCAGAAAGAAAAAAAAAATGATATTTACAATGAATGGAAAGCCACTCATGGCTTAAGAAAAATACTTTTTCAGAAAGTGCCCATTGACAGGGCCACCAAAACCTTTGGAATCCTCCAAATTCTACAACTTATAAGTGTTATTTGAAAATACCTCAGAAATATTGAAGGGACCAATCCACAAGGCTTCAAATTTACCATGTTTTCCTTTGTCTTTATTGGGTGCATCCCACTTGAGCACTAGATCTCCCAGCTAGAAATATTATTTTCTTACCTTCTTGTCAAAGGCTTGCTTGATATTTTGTTGATGGTCCTGTGCTTTGTCTAGTAGTTTCTCCCTAGTCTGTTTCACTTCTACCAGTTTTTGTATCCTTCTAACCATATCATCAGGTTTTCCTTGGTAGTCCTGGAAGAATTTTTCCATGGGCAAGGCAAGATGAGTAGGAAATATAGCCTCAACCCCATACACAAGATGAAAAGGAGAGAGACTAAGTGATCTCTTTGTTGTAACTCTATCAACCCACAAAGAAAATTTCATCTTTGAGTCCCATGCTTTCTTTTTGTCTTCTAACAATCTCTTGATGGTCTTAATAAGGCTCTTGTTAGAGGAATATTCCAATCCATTCCTTTTGGGGTAGTAAGGAGGATAATGAATCAATGTTATCCCATACTGTTCATAGAACTTGATCAATGGTTCAACTTTGAAAGATGCAGCATTATCAGTAACAATTTTGCTCGGACAACCAAATCTTGACACGATATCCTCAAGAAAACTAATTATAACCTTGTGGGAGGAATTCCTAGTAGGAATGGCTTATATCCACTTGGTGAAGTAATCAGTGGCAGTCAAAATCCACATATGTTGACCACATGAAGCGGGATGGATTCCCCAATGAAGTCTAGGCCCCACTGCTGAAAAGGTCATGAAGCTACCACATGCTTCAATGGAAAATATTTGAGTTGTTTCCTTCCAGAAAAATTTTGGCATTTGACACAAGCTCTAATATTTTTACAAACATCAGTAAAAAGGATAGGCCAAAAATACCCATCTCTGAGGATTTTATAGGCTTTGGTTCTCCATAAGTGATGGCCCCCACATAAACTGTCATGAAAATCAGTCATGACCTTTTGGGCATCATGTGGATCTAGACATCTCAAAATCACTCCTAGAGGATCTTTCCAATACAATACTTGGTCAATAATATAGTATCTGATTTCTTTAAGATTCAAATTTCTTACCTTGTTCTTTTCCAAACCATCAGGAGGCTGCAACTTTTGCAGAAAATATATGATGTCCTTATACCAAGTGCATTCTGGCAACTTTGGGATGACATGAGAGCCTTTATCAGCCAAATCAAATTGCTAATTATCTGAGTTTATGTTTATGAAATTAACCCCCAAAGATTTTCAATTTGATTCAGCCAACAACCTAGCTAAACCTTGGCATTTCACCAATTTAGTGGGCTTTATTTCAAGGTCAAATTCAAAATTTTTGGCAATCCATTTGCTTCTCCTCCCATCTATGTCAAGATGGATAAGTATCTATTTCATTGATTTTTAAGGGACATATGCAACAATATTTGAATGCAATGCCCTACTAATAAAGGAAATAGGATGCTCTAACCGTACTGCATTTTTCTGCAATAAAACATCAACCATTGTGTCAAATGAAGAAAAGGAAAATATCAGAATATCCTTTGAGTAGTCAGGGCTGATGAGCACAGGTTCTTCAGTCAAGGCCTTTTTTATTTTATCAAAAGAAACTTGAGATTCAGTGGTCCATTTGACCTCATTTCCTTTCCTAAGCATGGTTGTAATGTACTTTACCAATTCAACAAAATTTGAAATGAACCTTCTTAGAAAATTGATTTTCCCCAAGAAAGACTAAAATTGTTTCTTGGATCTAGGGAGAGACAAGGTCTGGATGGCTTCTACTCTGCTTGCATCAATTCTTACCCCTTCTGCTGATACAATGTGCCCCAAAAACTTCCCCTCCATCATAGAAAACAAAGAATTTTTAGGATTAAGAGAGAGACCAAACTTTCTACACTTCAAGAAAACCTTTTTCAAATGATGATAATGTTCTTTATCAGATTGTGAGAACACTATGATATCATCTAAATAGATGACTACAAATTTTTCCTTCTCCCCAATAAAGGCAATTTCCATTTCTCGCCGAAAGGTCACTCCTGCATGCATCAATCTGAAGGGAATTTTGGCATACATGAATGTGCCCCAATGAGTAGTGAAGGTTGTATTCTCTCTATCTTTAGGCGAGACAAAGATCTAATTGTAGCTAGAAAATCCTTCAATCATAGACATCCTAGATGAACCTGACACCCTCTGCAAAATGTGCTCCATCTTTGGTAAGGGGTAATCATCATTCTTGGAGCTTCTATTCAAATTTCTAAAGTCAACACATAGTCTGATTTCCCCATTTTTCTTCCTCACTAGGACCAAGTTATCCACCCATTCAGAGTATCTCAAAGGAATCATAATCTTTGCATCCAAAAGCTTTTTTACTTCCTTTTCCATAATAGGCAACAACATAGGATTTATCTGTTTGAGTTTCTGCCTAAATGTCTTGGTCTCCTCTTTCAAAGGTATCTTATTTTCAATGATGTGTGTGTCATATTTTCTCAAATCTTCATATTTCTAGGAAAACACATTAGAAAACTCCTTTAATGGCTTAACATATTCATCCTTTTGTTCTTTTGACAAGCTGCTAGACAACTTAACATACTTTGGATCCTCCTCTGTACCTAAATTGCATTCAGTCACATTAGCATTTTCAGTTGAACCTTTAAACTTTATAGCAACATCATTTCTATCAAACAATATCTCCAAAGGAACTAGTCCTTTTGGAATATGGTTACTAGGAAACTAAACAATATGATGGTCAACAATTTTATTCAGAAAAACATCAGCGTGAGGGATTTTTTCATTGTCATGATCTTGATCAATATGTAAGGCAGAAAACACATCCACGGTCTCAAGAAATATTTTTATCTCAAGATCATCCTCTAAACCCTTGCAATGTTTGACATTGTCGGGTATAGAGGGTCTATACTTCACTTCCACATTGTATTTGAGTTTAGGGGGCAAAAGAACTCTGAAATTACTTGCTAAAACAACCAAGAAATCTTCCATAGTTTTCTCCTCTCTTGGAACAAATGATATATTAAAAGCTAAGAAGAAGCTATCAACAAGATCCCAAACTTCATTTATGTAAGTCCTTAACCTAGGGTGTTTATCTTGATACATATTTTTTATTTGATGGAAAATTAATTTAGCATCTCCAGACACTACTAGCTCTTCAATCCTCATGTCTTTGGAAGCCCTCAAACCCAAAACAAGAGCCTCATATTCTGCCACATTGTTTGTAATTTCAAATTCAAGCTTGTAGGATAAATAAATGATCTCTTTAGTAGGGGAAATAAAGACTACCCCAACACCAGCACCTTCTTTAGAATAATCCCCATCAAAAAACATCTTCCAAATATAGGTATTAGGAAGAGACTCTTCACAACAGGCAATGGGTTTTTTTCTGATTTCAATAGGAGGTTGAGGAGCATCAGTGAGTTGCAATATAATGGATCCTAAATTAGTATCAAGTGAAAAAATAAGATGGTTGGTGGGATTTTCTTCATCACTGATGACATAGGATAATTGAGCCTCCCTGTAAAGCATTCTATGTTCTCCCCCAAACACAGGAATGGTGGCATAGGGAAGGTCCATCTGCAAGGTTCCCCCTAGTATTTTTATCCAAGATCTTGATAAGAGCATCCGAAAATTAGGGGGGACATCAGCCACCATAATATCCATGACTACAATTTTCATTGGCAACTAAAACAAGGTCACAACCAGATCTTTGATAACCCCAAGATACTTCACTTTCCTAGAGTCAAAAGAGTATAAGTCATGGTAGGTTTTTGTAATTTCCAACCCAAGCTCATCCATGACTGTTTTCGGCATGAGATTGTGAGATGCCCCTGAGTCCATCAAACAGTTATGCATAACTTTATCATGAATGTTCAATGATGTATAGAAAGGAGGGGAAGAATCCTCTCTATCTTCTACCAAAGGTCCCAGGATAATTGTTGGTTTTTCATCTTGAAGGTTAACTGAATCTGTGGAATTAAAATAAAGCTCAGGCTGTAGCATTTTAGAAAGGTATCTTTTAAATTCCTCATTCTTAATCATCTCCAAAAAAGGTTGTTGGCCCTCGACCAAGTTTTGAGGAAATCTTGGTTAGGTTTGGACCACTTTTGGACTTCAACAGGCTGGTCGAAGATGGAGCGCCTAGGCGGAGCTGAGATCGCAGATCTCATAGATTTTGTGGGATTTGTAAAGGGTTATTTAAGATTTTTGTAATGGGTTATGGGATGTCGGACCATGGGGTTTACCCATGATTAGGCCTTATTGTAAGGGATTGTAAAAGTATAAATAAGTAAGAATGTATGGTAGAAGTAGCGAAGTAGTAGTGAGAAGTCTCGATAGCTAAGTGCAAGTGCATTGTGAAACATAATTTACATGTGTTAAGGCTTTGTGCTTGATAGAGAGTAGGATATGTGCCTTTATCTAGTTTGGAAGGAGCATCTGATGCTCAATGAGAAGATATCCTATCATATGCAAAGCTTGAATCTGTGGCTTAGTGCACATGAGGCATTGAATGTAAGAGATTGAAGAATAATAAAGAAGATGAATCAGTCGGTGGACGTAGCCCCACATTGGGGTGAACCACGTATATATTGTGTCTCTGGTTTTCTTTGTGTTTTGTTGTTTATGTTATGAATCTACTCAGTTCTTGATTATTATGTATGATAGATAGATTTGTTGATGCTTAGTGCTTTACTTGTGTAAAAGATGAATTAATGTTAGATCTAACTTAATGCTATGTGCTAAGTAGTTGAAATGCTTAGTATTTGTTGTTACTGTGCCAATCTCTATTAGGGTATGTTCTGCAATGTTATTAAAGATAATGAACTAATGCATCTCACCTTTTAAGTGTTAATAGAATAATCTGTGAAGTGTTTTTATCACAGATTTGTGTCCCAGCCTAGTTACAAACACTTGTGTCCTGTAACCCCACCTACTTATACCTCAGGTGAGACCTCACCTTCTTTGTAGGTGTTTCCAAAAGGGCCAGTAGTCGAGGTTTTTTTGGCACGTTGTTAAGCGTTGAACCCTGGGTCTACCCCTATGCCAAAAAATGGTTCCGTTGTCAGGACCTAAAACTGTGATTGCTAGGAATTGAAGTAAAGAAAAGAGAAGCTCTGGGAGTAGATCTATTTTTGTAGTGCACAGTACTCTACTTGACTTGAAAATCTCTGTGATAATAAAGAAATCTGATATGAAGAAAAGAGGTAAGATCTTAAAAGAGGTAAAGCATTGTGCTTTGACAAGAGTAAGATAGGTAAAAATGTTTGTTTCGAAACCATGAATTTAAGTACGTTTAATAGATTTTGTCCTAGTCTAAAGGCTAGGGCGCATTTGAAAGAAAGAGTTGATTTGAGTAAAGCTAATAAAAATGAAGAAATATGTGTTATTCCTAGGGATAGAAAGAATTTTTGGACTAATAAGTGGATGCAGGAACCTAGAATTGTTTTTTGTAGATTGCAGGTCCAACACTATGATCTTAGTGCTCAGTATAGGAGAGGTTGGGGAACATACAAGAGAAAGAGAGGATTGACATTATGTTATAAATACAGAAGACCGGGACATCTTTCTAAGGAATGCCATAGTACATGTCCTATTTTTCGTTTTTGTAAGATTATTGATCACGAGGTTGAGGATTGTCCAAATATGATTGCTAAAGTTGAACGAATGAACATGAGACAAGAAAACTATGAAAAAAGTCCAGAGACTAAGAGTGTGTTAGAGAATCATAAAGAGAAAGAATCATAGAAATCTCAGAGTATGTTATTACAGTTGAAAGAAATGATAGATGTTCACAAAGATGTCAGTTTACCAGAGATCCTGAAAGTAAAACAACGTATAAGTGCAAGAATAGAAGACTTCGACATAGGCTATGTCTTGGATGAGGAAACACAAGTGAATATTATGACAGAAGGCACTTGGGAAATGTTGGGAAATCCTATTGTGGTACCTTCATTGGGAAGGATAGGCTTGTTTAAAGGAAAGATGATAACCTTATGTGGAAGAGTTACTAATTTACCTACTACTGTTCATGGAACATCGACTGAAGAGGAATCTGAAGTCAGTAAGTTTGTTGGGGAAAATGCCCCTTTCCCACTTTTGTTAGGTAATACTTGGATTGAGAAGGATCACATTAGAAGGAAAGCAGAGGAAGAAGCTATAGAAAATAAAAGGCAAGAAATACAGGATTTCATAGCTAGAAAAATAGATCGACTAATAGAAGAATGAGAGGATAAGTCAAAGCAACAGAACAAAGTAACAACGTAGGAGGGACAAAAAGAAAGAGAATTAGTTGTCAAGGTTGAAGGAATGCAAGAAGGATTGAAGGACCTATCTATACAAGAAAGAAGTGTATCCACCCAGGAAGTATTAAGAGGAAAGATATTAACTTCATACCTTTTAAGGGCACATCAACAGTGCGAAGTCACTACACTAAAGGAAGATAAGAATAAGAATGCAAAGAGGATTCCAAAAACAGTTAGAGAGACTCAGATCACAGGAAATAAGACAAGGAATCTCAGTAAAAAGAAATCTAAGATGGAAAAGCTATAGGAAGCTACAAAGACCATATGGAAGACTTCACAGACTGAAACCTCGTAGCAGGGATTTCACCCTGGCGAAGCTGTATGACCGTTTGAGGTGCCTCGAACATTAGAACGACGCTCCAGAATGGTTAGAAAACACATTTATGGGTGGATGGATCACTTTTGGGACGTTGAGACCACACCATAATGGACATATTCACATTGATGGAAGCATTCCTTCCCATTGGAAGAATCCATTACGGTTCCCCACTTATTTAACCCACTGGTCATTGCGTCAGGACCACTTTTAGCCAACCGTGATTAACTAAACCAAGAAGAGAATTTCTTGTGTATTGAGTTGTGTTATCTGAATCTAGACCTCGCCATCCATTTGTCTACCTTGTCTTTCTATTCATCTACCCTGACCTTCGTGTTAAAAGTGAGAATGTCGAGCGAACCTACTAAATTACAGAAGTCTGTCAAGGAGGTCCTCAAGAAGATAATGGCTGACAGACAGTTATCTGAAGGTGTCCAGGCATCATAGACTAAGGGATTGCAAGATTTCCCTTCGACTGGATGTCGTTCTGGCCATGTTAACCCCGCGACTGAGCAGTGAAGTAAGCATCACAATGATCTGGCTAATGCAAAGTAGATCCTGTCCATCCTACCAGAGTATATCCCACCTTTGGCTAGCGCAGTTAACAACAACAACATCCCACGAGATTATGAGTACACCTTGATCACCGTGTACATTCTGAAAGGAATACGTGTAGTTGGGAGTCAATTAGGACAGATCCCACTATTGAAGAACAACGATTTCAATCTAGGCGATAGAAATAACTATGCTATTATAGTGCCCCACCGCTACTTGATGAAGACAATTGGGAATAAGCCTATCTTCATCTCCCATCCATGGATTAAGGAGATGGTGCAGTCCACCATGCTAAATGTGATGAAGATTCCTCATTTTGGCCATCACCAGGAGGTTAACGCTTGCGTTAAACTCCTCTTGTCATGTTATCATGGAAGATACCTATGTCTCGACTGGAGGATTATTGTGGATAAGTTGTTGATCCACCGGATCATGGACTTAAGCATGAAGGGACCTGACCCTCAATAGTTTTATCCAGGAAAGGCTTCAGACCAATCCTTGACACAATCCATCAAGGAAGCTTACAGCAAAGTCAAAAAAGGAAAGCGAGGCTACAAGGTAGCCTCTATACAGGATGGCGCAATGCTCCTCGCTTGTCAACTCATAGATGGAAAGTGAGTAAGGAAGAACTGCCCCACACAGGTCATCAGGTTTGTGGCAGACCTCGCAGGAAAATGTGTGGAGGGAATGCAGATAAATTGGGCAAGTTACATC
Source organism: Picea engelmannii (assembly GCA_009831015.1). Classification (NCBI taxonomy): domain Eukaryota; kingdom Viridiplantae; phylum Streptophyta; class Pinopsida; order Pinales; family Pinaceae; genus Picea; species Picea engelmannii. Next base: position 457,537 of record ML783944.1, on the reverse strand, counting down.
ATCAATGAACTAGAGAAAGACTGTCGCGAAGCTTAGGATTTGGGATACAAATTCCACTTCAGCTGGTTGATCATTTTGATTGCATTTGTCTCTTAGAAAATTCCTGAAGGAGCCACCTTTCTAGAGATCAAACCATCGAAGTCATTGGCCACTAGGTTTTCTACCTTGTGGTAAACCAACAACATGGAGAAGTAGTGGTAGTCCAACATCGTTTTTCAAGCATATTATCAGCAATTGAAGGTTTCCATCAAGTCATTTCCGTGCTTGACAGTGCACACCTTTCACCAGTACAGACCAATAGCAAAGTTCCATGCAGATACACATTTCATATATATCACTGCATGCAAAGATGAGAGCAAGGAAGAACTACAGTCATACTATATACTGATAGATGAAGACATGGAGCAGATCACAAAAGAGTGGATGGAGGAACTCCTTGTACCTATCGCTGATGCAGAACTCTCCAACACTGACACCATAGGAAGTCCCCCTAGTCACGCGGGTTGAGCATGTCGGACAGTCAAGTGGGATGAAGAAGAAGAAGAAGAAGGAATAAGTCCAGGATATAGAGACCAATGAGGAAAACAATGCCTCTGAAGAAAATGGATCTGGCTCACTAGGAGGAGGAGGAAACAAAGAAAATGGACAAGGAGGAGGGGATGAGAAAGGAGGAGGTGAAGCTACACCACTGGAGGATCCCCCTAATAAAACAGTAACACAACATAAGAGGAAGGGTTCTCCATAGAAACCTTCAATAAGAAATAAGACGTATGCCAGTAAGCCCCAGTTAGAGGCCACACTCATGGAGGATGACATCGATTTGGTCCACGGAGCCATGGAGGATGCTTCCGAGGACATCTTGCAAAGATATGGAGTGAAGCAGGAGGATTTGTATGGAAGGATCAAGAAGGAACTGAAGGAAATAAAACAATCTATTTGTTTGGTCCATGCAGTACCTACTACACCTTCTTCGTCACAGATTATAGAAATGGGGGATGAACCAACCCAATTGAGAAGACTTGTGGATGTGACAAAAGCTTGACTTTAGAGAATTCAGGAAGAGAAGGAGAAGGCTAAATAAGCATTGAAACAAGAAAAGGATGAAGCCTTAGAGAAATTATGCATAGAGCGGTACTATGTAACCACCTATGAAAGTGAGAAAGAAGATTTTTAGGCGATGATACAAGAGGAAAAATCCCAACTACAGAGAGAAAAGGAGAATTTGCTCACAAAATAGGCCACAGTCAAAGAGGTAGTGAGTAAAGCATGTCATTATGTGCCAGGCTTGGCACATGAGGAACAAGAGTTAGTCAAGGCTCAAGTAGAGAAGCTCACTGAGACCATCCAACAACTTCAAGAAAGGATAACAGAGTTTGAGGTCCAAGCAATGTCGAGCACCCCGCAAGAGGTGCATGACCAGAGGGAGGAGACCGCTAAGAATACAATTATAAGAATCAAAGCCCTCACCTCAGAATGCAAGAAACTGAGTGATATAAGTGCGCAAACATATGAACACATCGCAGAAGATCCAAATATAAGGAAACTGGAAGCGTAGTTAGAGGAGGCACAACAACAGGTATTTTCAATATAGGCGTAGATGAAGTTACTCACCATAGTTGAAATAATGAAGAGATCTTAGGAATATTGTGTAGTGTAACAACAGATCACTTCCCTCCAGGGAAGGGTAATGGAAGTCGCGTAGAAGCTACAAACGATGTAGGAGGAAGTTTGCCAGATGTTCGAAGAGATTGATGGACAAGGCTCACAATTGGCCCAAGTGATTGCATCAGTAGAACAATGCCTGGAAGGGCCTGTTATGAATTAGATGATCCAGGAGTTCACTGAGAAGGTGGCTCAGGTGAAGAAACAAGTTGAGGCAACTTGATTTAAGCTTGAGGCCTTTGAAGAATCATTGACCAGATCTAAGTGACTCGGGACAAGTCACAAGTGATTGTTGGGGGCGTGTTGGCCCTCGACCAAGTTTTGAGGAAACCTTGGTCAGGTTTGGACCACTTTTGGACGTCAACAGGTTAGTCGAAGATGGAGTGCCCAGGTAGATCTGAGATCATGGATCTCACCAATTTTGCAGGCTTTGTAAAGGGTTATTTAGGGTTTTTGTAATGGGTTATGGGATGTCGGCCCATGGGGTTTACCCATGATTAGGACTTATTGTAAGGGATTGTAAAAGTATAAATAAGTAATAATGTATGGTAGAAGTAGTGAAGTAGTAGTGAGAAGTTTCGGTAGATAAGTGCAAGTGCTTTGTGGAACATAATGTACATGTGTTAAGGCTCTGTGCTTGATAGAGAGTAGGCTATGTGCCTTGATCTAGTTTGGAAGGAGGATCTGGTGCTCACTGCGCAGATCTCCTGTCATATGCAAAGCTCGACTCTATGGATTAGTGCACAACAGGCAATGAATGTAAGATATTGAAGAATAATAAAGAAGATGAAACAGTTGGTGGACGTAGCCCCACACTGGGTTGAACCACGTATATCTTGTATCTTTGGTTTTCTTTGTGTTGTGTTGTGTATGTTATGAATCTTCCCAATGATTGATGATTATGTATGATAGATAGATCTGTTGGTGCTTAGTGCTTTACTTGTGTAAAAGACAAATGAATGTTAGATCTAACTTAATGGTATGTGATAAGTGGTTGAAATGCTTAATATTTTTTGTTACTGCGTCGATCTCTATTAGGGTATCTTCTTTGTTGTTATTAAATCTAATGAACTAATGCATCTATTGGCCCTTGGTTATGGAAGCAAGAGAAGATCACGGAAGAAAAGGGATAATGCGAACTTCGCGGAAGACACAATGATTGCTATTGGGTATAAGTGAGAAAAAGATCAGGAAAGTTGACGTGAAGTAAGGAAACGCAAGCCATTGAACGAGGAGATAAAGAATGATAGATAATAAAGGAAGAAGGATTGTAAACAACTCAATAAGAAAGAAAATCCACCGTTGGATGATTTGGAGCACCGCGTGAGAAGGAAGGAAATACAGGCTGGCAGAAACCTGGAAACGCAGGTCAAGTTGACCTAGGGTTTTAGACACCTAGGGTTTTGTTATATAGGGTTTTGGACAGCTAGGTTTTGGCCTAAGGCTATCGGTTAGATATTGTAATGTATAAATAAAGGTATAAAAAACTTGGATTGGATTGGTACGATATTGTTGTCGATCCATTTGTATTGTTGATGTGAGTGAGTACTATATCGAGAGAGATAAGTGCTAAGTGTGAAAGCCTTCTGGTATTGTAATATCTTCAGCTGGGTGCGAAGGTCAAGTCCTACAGTTGGGTGCACAGGAAGGGAAGAGAAAGAGAACAAGAAAGAATATCTTCTAGCTGAGAGCGCAGACAAGAACTGTATGCTTTATCTTAATAAATCATAACCACCATTTTGTGGGCATATCCCTAGAGAGAGGGTGAACCACGTATATTTAGTGTTTTGTGTGACTGGCATTTTATCTCTGTCATTGATATACTATGATCGCATTACTGTTTTAGATATGATCAGTAGATGTGAAGAATAGATCTAAGCTGATAAGTGATATATGAACATTGTGATGTTCTTGAGTGAGATCCACTTGACATTTCCTTTGGTTGTATACATCTCTATCCTACAACCCCCTCATAGATACTTTGGGTGACACTGCATCTGCTTCACAGGTGTTTCCGAAAGGGCCAGTAGTTATGGATTTTTGGTGCGCTCTTGGAGTTGAACCCTAGGTCTTTCCCTGTGCCAACAAATGGTTCCATTGCTAGGATAGGAATCTTCTTGAGTGAATGTCAAGGTGGTTTCCATCGAAGACAAACATTCAAAAGTAGATAGAAGATAAATAAAGGGACTTTGTTGAAGCCCAGAACAAGAACCCTAATCTTAGCTCAGAAGATTGGCTGGAGAAATATATCTTTACTGATATACATGAAATTTTCTTTGGAGGAATCCATCAGGAGCTATATGAGTGGCTAGCTAGATTAGAAAATACCCAGTTTGAGATCTGATCTATACTTCCTATGGTTTGGACGTTGGAGTTGATCAAGGAGGTCAAAAGAGTTGATAGCACCATATCACGAGCAGTAAATCACTGGTTCAATAACAACATTGGTGGGTACATCATAGAGTTCATTGTTTACAGAGTAGAATCATATGACCAAGCCGAGAGATGTTTCTTTAAGGGGCCCAGAGGGAAATATTTGCATTTTCTAAAGTTGAGAATCAAGATGCTATTGCATGAGAAGAAAATCTTGAAAATACAATAGATTGGTCAGATCAAGAAAGGCTAATATTCAAGAATTCAGACAATAACAACGACACATAAGCTAGACATACACGCAGTGGGAGAGTGTTCCAAAAAGTTCACCTTACAAACATGTTTAAATAGAACTACATGGAGGAGGGTTTATACAGTGGAGAAGAGGCAGAACTGATAGACGAAGAACATTTAGAACCTGCTAGGGCAGAGGAAGGAGAAGCCGAAGAGATTCATCGAAGAGAACCTGAAACCTCAGAAACTACACAGACCATCGAAGTAAATACTGTTACCCCTCCTGTTGATTCAGTAGTATTAAGCAATGAGAGTAATCCCAGTCACCAGAGCATCCAGAGCACTATCAATAGTAGTCCACCACATATTCAGTCAGGAACCCTAGCAGGATCTATGGCAGATGAGATGAGGCTTCCTATATTTAGGGTGGATGGATTTGAAGATCCTGATCAGCACTAGTTCCTATGTGAAGCCGTATGGAATATTAAAAATGTCACCGACGAAGCTGTCAAAAGAACCCAGTATAGTACCACTCTAAGGGATCATGTACTGAGATGGTACATGAAGTTTGTCCAAGGACTTGCAGAGCCTAAGCCAATGAATCAAATTAAGAATGTGTTGATTGCAGAGTTCAAGAAACCCAAGTCCGAGTGACAATGTATCACAGAACTGAAAGAGATCAAGAAGAAGGTGGCCAAACCTATTTGGGGATTCAATCAGAGATTCAAAACCTTAACATGTCGATTGACCTTTCAAATCCCTGACGAGCAGAACAAGGAATGATTCATTGATGCCCTTATACAACACATCAGAGTTCCCCTGATGCAATAGAACATTGCTTCGCAGTCTGAGGCACTGGAGATATCCATGAAGTTAGAATCAACCCCTATGGGAGAATCCAGCTCAGGTATGAGCCAGATATTGAGTCAACTAACTAGTTTGTCTCTGCAGGTCGAAGATATGAAGAAAGACAAGGGAAAAGACAAAAGAGAAGACATATGGTGTGTCAGATGTAGATCAGAACTCCATGACAACGAACATTGCCCTCTATTTAATGAATACTTGGCTTTTGGATCTCCGATCCCTTTGAAGCAAGTCACCTTACCTTAGTGCGATGTATGCAGAAACATACATCACCCTCGTGAGTGCTACTACATGCAAAAGTATGTTCAAACACCTACAAATTTTTATTGTACATTCTATAAATACGTAGGGCATGATGATAGGTATTGTAGGGATTACGATCTCATGCATGAAAGGTTGAGAGACATATATAAGATTCAAGGTGAAGTATAGAAAGAAGGAAACACTACGCAATATAACTCTCTTGGGAGAGGAAACTTCAATCCTCGCGGTGGATTCAAAGGAAGAGGACGAGGAGGAGGAATGGGTCGACACCGAGGATAGATCATCTATTATAACTACACACAACCAAGACACCTTGCAAGGGATTGCCATAACTCTTGTACTACTTGCAGCTACTGCAGCTCATTTGACCATGTTATAGAAGATTGTCTTGTGCTACTAGCTAAGATTTAGGAAAGACGGAGACCTCGACAGAACCCGCAAGTGCAACTGATATATGTTGAGCCTCGTGGAGAAGACCCTAGATTCATTGTTATAACAAGAGGAGGTGTTCTTACAGGAGATGACAGAATGACCCAGGGGAAGACCACAAAAGATTCAGGAATCAGGAAAGCTACACAGAAGATACAATCCTTTGATGCAAAGAGAGAAAGACAAATACTTGAGGAATCCAGTAAATAATTCTGAGGATACCAAGTCTCTTCATCAAAGACAAGACCAGAAGTGAGAGAATATGGAATGCCTCTGGCATTTGATCATTCTTCTTCACCAAAAGAAGGAAAATAGGTAAGCAAGCTCATGGAATTTTTATATACTTGTATCAAGTTGATTCAGGATGAAAGTGTTGTACAAGAGTTACAAAATTTAATCAAACAATATAAGATAGGAAAGATAGACCCCTTAATGAATAAGGAAGTACACCAAATCGGTAAGAAGAGAAGGAAAAATAAGGAATTACATTTGAATGCTCAAATAGGATAATATGAGATAGATTATGTAGTCCTCGACTTAGGGTCAGAGGTCAATGTCATGACAAAGAAAACCTGGGCACTGATGGGAAAAACAAAGTTGACCTATTCCCCTATCAGGATTATGATGGCTAATCAACAAGTTGTCAGCCCATTTGGATGATTAGAGAATGTCCCTGTGGACATAGATGGACTAAGAACATTCACAAATTTTGAGATAATTGAAATAGTTGATGGCAACTTCCCTTACACTGCGTTGTTAAGAATTGATTGGGCCTTCAATAACTTTACTATTGTTGACTTAAAGAAGAGATGTATGACTTTTGAAAGATATGGCCTTAGGGTCATTGCACCTTTAGATCCAGATGAAGGTCAATGATACACAAAACCTATCAGAGAAGGATACCATGCATATGCACTAGAAAATATATATAAGCTAACAACCAGACAATGGGATTACATTAATCCTACAATCGACGGGAAACTGAGCTGGTGAAGTGAGAGCACATGTTCAAAAGACTCAGAATAAGCACTGGAGAATTGAAAGAACAAGATGTATGAAGTATCTACAAAAAGATGTGCTATATTAACCAGAGAAGTTCACTGGATTGGCACAACAATAAGTAACTTACCCACCTTTGATGGTCAAAATCCTTTAGAAACCTTCTTGTCGTACTTTGAAGAGAGTGTACCAATACAACATAGATTATTGGAAATGGATGAGGCCTTGAAAGCCACACCAACAAGATGGTGGGGGGCACACAAAAGTAACATTACAGATTGGATACAATGTCATACCCTAATGCCAGTGAGGTTCTTAGCACAAGTAGAAGGATGCAAAGTTCAGTACATAGGTTGAACTTGCCTGAAGGACCATGTGTGAAACTACAAATATTCCTGGAGCGACCTTCCGCAAGAACAATGGGTGCACAAATTCATTAATACACTGGACACCACCCCTATCAACTGGTACCTTCAAGTAGATTTGTGCCTCATCACTATAGATTGGGAAGGTATGACTCAGAATTTTGTAACTACCTTCTTAGTCAATACTCGTCAGTAGATTAAGCATTATAGATTGTGAAATAGAAGAGGGCAAATGGACAAGAAGAGGAAGAATGGACTGCGCCTCTCCAGAAATTGCAGGGCTGCTACAACATCAATGACGATGAAGATGATGATCCTAGGAAGGTGAACATCGCAGAAACAGAGGGCCAAAGAGACATGGAAGGACCCAGAGTTGAGATACCATTTATTGGACAGTTGATTAAGATTAAGAAAGTCAATATTGGAACAAAGCAGACACCAAAGTTTGCAAATGTTGGAGATTATTGGGATGCTACCACCATTGACAAAATTACAGAGTTACTGCATGAATATCAGGACTTGTTTCCAAATAAGTTCACTGATATGAAGGGCATTAAATGGCCTATGGGTGAGATGGGGATTCCTTTGAAGCCATATGCTAGACCAGTCAAATAGAGACCTTACAAACTAAACCCTAAATATAAGGAAAAATTGAAGATTGAGCTTGACACAATACTCGAAGCATGGATTAAAGAATCTGTCAAAGAGTCAGAGTGGATTATCCCTATGGTGGTACAAGACAAGAAGATAGGAGAAATCAGGATATGCATAGATCTCAAGAAGCTGAATGATGCTTGTTTACATGACCCCTTCCCTACACCATTCACATACGAAGTGTTAGATAATGTGGGAGGCCAGGAAGTATATTCTTTTATAGATGGATTTTCAGGATACCATCAAATTTGAATTGCCAAGGAAGATCGCCATAAGACCACATTTGCAATAGAATGGGGATCCTAACAATACACAGTAATGCCATTTGGATTGAAGAACCCCCCAACCATCTTTTCCAGGGTGGTGGTCGAAGCATTCAAGGAATTTCTGCATAAATTTTTGGAATCATATTTTGATGATTGGACTGTCTTTGGTTTATTGAAGAATCATATTGAATGTTTAAGGCTAATGTTGGATAAATGCAGGCAGTGCCAAATTTCTTTGAACCTGAAGAAACGCATTTTCTTTTCACCATTTGGAGTCCTGTTAGGACATATTGTATGCAAGAAAAGATTGCTGGTAGATCCATCCAAGATCGCCATTATAGTTGATCTACCCCTTCCTACATCAGTAAAATAGTTATGCACGACATTATGACACACAGGCTACTACATAAAGTTCATCAAGGGGTATGCTCAGATTACAACACCCATGGAGAAGTTTTTGAAGAAGGATTGTCAGTTTAGTTGGACAGAAGAATGCCAACAGAGCTTCGACACACTAAAATAGAAAATGGTTACTGCACCCATTCTGGTTTTCCCAGATTGGACCAAGGAGTTTCATGTGTATGTCGATGTGTCTTATGTTTATTTAGGAGTTGTGTTAGCACAACCGGGAACAAGAGAAATTGACCACCCAAGAGATTTTTCTAGAAAGAAGCTGTCAACTGCTGAGATAAACTACACCACCACTGAGCAAGAAGGGTTATCCATGGTGTACACATTACAAAAATTTCACCACTACTTTTTGGGCAGGAATTTTAAAATGTTTACTGATCACTCTGCACTGAAATACCTAGTCAACAAGTCAGTGTTCGGGGGAAGGATTGTTGGAAAATGTTTAAATAGGCAACATATGCTTGTCATTGATGGCAAGTACAACAATGAAGATAGCACGAGTACAGGAAGAATGTAACAGATAGGCACCAGAAGTATTTTGGGAAGACACTGCAGAGCAACCTCAATAAGATCAGAAGAGATAGTGCAGAGGATGTTTGGAATGTTTAACAAGTAGCGTATGCTTGTCATTGATGGAAAGTACAACAGTGGAGATGGCAGGATAAGAAGGATAAAATCCCTTGGGGATTCAGACGTACGTGAAAGCTCAGGAGGGACAACGTTGAGGAAAACAGACACAGCAAAGCTCAAGATATAGGAGATTGTAGAGGAGAAGGAAGACAGAGATCCATAGCCATTGGATATCATTCAGAAATCCTGTCAGCCGTCAGATCTGACAGGAGCTGCACAAGGTTTACCATCGGGAAAAGCCAAGGTGAAATCTCGACAGATTGAGGGCCGTCAGATCTGAATATTGACAAGAAGAGCATGCTAAAGATGAGGACAGGTCTCAGCCATCAGATCCAAGCACAGGATCCGACCATCGTTGGATCAAGAAGAACCCGCACGTCCTTTAAAGTACAAGGAGAAGCAGGCATAATCGCGATATGCGAAATCGCGATTTAATCTGAGTCGTCAGATCAAAGTTCATATCTAGAACGTTGGCTCAAATCCTTGTCGAAGTTTCGCGAATCGCAATATGGAGAGACAAAAGAAACAAGGCATAATTTGCGATATGCGATATCGCGATCCAATTGTAGCCTTTGAAACAAGTTCATATCTAGACCGTTGGTTCAACTCCGTGTCGGAGTTTCATGAATTGCAATATGGAGAGACAAAAGAAACAAAGCAGAATTTGCGATACGCGAAATCGCGAAAGCGCCTTATGCATAAGGCTGTGGTCATAGCCCTTGGTCACGGGAAGAGAAGGAGTTAGTTGCAGAAATGCTCCATCTCGGAGCTTCGCCTATCGCAACTTGGAGTGACAAGAACCTCCAACTAAGGAACAGTGAGATGCGAATTCATGATGAGATCTAGACCGTCAATACATCAAAAGATGTGGACTGTTGATTTGAGCTCCATCTCTGAGTCTCGCCTATCGTGACTTGGAGTGATGAGAATCTCCAACGAAGGAGCAGCGAGATGCGAGATCACGATAAGATCCTGACCGACAATACACCAAAAGATGTGGACCGTTGATCTGAGCTCCATCTCTGAGTCTTGCCTATCGAGACTTGGAGAGACGAGAATCTCCATCGAAGGAACAACGAGATGCGAGATCACGATGAGATCAGGACCATTGATTCATCAAGATCACGAACCATCGATCAGGGTCGATGAAGATCATAAGTTCGCAGCGAAAGTGCGAAATGAGTAAATAACGACAATACCCTTCAGAGTTAATCCAATGGTGTAGGTGAATTTGAACAAGATCGGAGGGCTACTGTTGCACGACACAGTGAAACTGCTAGTAACCATTGATGGTTTCTACAAGAGGATGCGAAGAGACTTCAGTGTGATTTCCAGAGGAGCAAAAGAGTCACATGGAATCTTCCAGTGGAATGAAGATGACTCGTGGAGGCGATTGACAGCTGGATAGGATTGAGGCTATAACTGAAACAGAGAAGGTGAGCTCGACTGTCACAGAGAAGACAAAGAGTCTCAACTGCCAGAGAGGCTCAGGAATCTCAACATAACACCCAGTGATGTTGGACACACGGGGCAAACCACCAGAGAAGCTGAAGAGTCACGATGATGATCAGATAGAGCACTCGAGAGGTGGAGGATAACGACGCAGAGTATGCATGCAGAGGCATGGCGAACATTGCATGCACAAGGTGCACAGAAGCTATAAATACACGGTACAGAGAAGAGATTGGGTTGTTGTTGCTGTTGGAGTTTGTTGTGATTGTAGCTGTGGAAAGTGATTCATGTGTGAAGAAAGAAGATAGTGCAGAAGATGAATTGAAATGAAGAGGAACTGTGCAGTGAATGGACATGGCACACAGAGGATAAAACGCAGAAGAACAGACAGCGCAAGTGATATGTGCAGAAAGGCAGTGAGGTAGAAAGAGCAGCGAGATGCAACAGAACAATGATAAGTCGGGTAAGCCATTGTTGAACATTATATCACTGTAATAAGTTTCAGAAGCAAAGATTTATATTTCAGGGTGGTTGGGAGGTGCTCGGGAGGACTGTTGTTCTTAGAAGTTCAAGTGGGTGCTTGAACACAGGGAGTTGTAGCTTCCATCTGGTTGCAGCCAGAGAAACCAAGGTGGCAGGGTGGTGCAAGGGAGAACTCTTGTTCTTACAGGTTGGTGCCTGTATGATTGGAAGTTGGTGCTTCCATCCAGTTGGTGCTGGAAACACTCAGGGAGTTGGTGCTTCCTTCTAGTTGGTGCTAGAGAAACCAGGGAGTTGGGGCTTCCTTCTAGTTGGTGCTAGAGAAACC
>ML783944.1:427835-439848 GCA_009831015.1 Picea engelmannii | reverse complement strand
TGTAAAGAATGTAACTATTACTTATCATATAAAGAAAAAGAGGTTTTTACCCTGTATGGGTTTCCTCAGGAAATATCTGTCTCTGTGTTTCTCATATATGTGACTGATGCTGAATGTGCCATTGTTTATTTCCATGCATTATTATGATCATCATTTAGTGTTTCAGCAAAGAGTTTAAAAGAAGCATAATTGTTTAAGCACGGTAACAATTGATTCACCCCCCCTCTTAGTTGTCCAACAAGGATATGAATATGTCTTATGCTATTTCAAGAATATGATTTTGAGATCCTAGTAAAGCTAGGGAGAATGAACAAAGGTCCTGACTACTTGTCAAGGATGGAACATGGCGAAGAGCCCACCAGTTTGGAGGATACACTACTTGATGCAAAACTACTAGCCATTAGAAATATTGATGACCACTTCATAGAGATAGTCCAGTTCCTATCAACAAGAATGGCACCTAGCGAGTACACAATTCCTTAGAAGAAACAGCTAGTAATGTGCGTTGTAGATTTCTCACTTATATCCAAACATCTATACAAGATGGGACCCGGTGAGATATTGAGAAGGTGTGTTATGGAGGTAGAACAACCACTGATCCTTGCAGAAGATCATGAAGGCATCACAAGAGGAAATTATGTAGGAAAAGAAACTGTGCAAAAGGTTTTGAGAGATTTTGTTTGGTGGCCTACCTTACATAGAGATGCTAAAGACTATTCTAGAGCCTGCGATGTACACCAAAGAGTTGGGAAACCATACAGAAGAGAAAAAATTCCATTGGCACCACAACTGACCCTAAAAACATTTGAGAAATGGGCCTTTGACTTTGTTGGACCTATAAACCCACCAAGAAAGCGCATAGGAGAAAGGTACATAATTATAGCTACAGAGTACTTGACCAGATGGGCCGAAGCAAGAATAGTCAAGGACTGTAGTGCAACTATAGCACCGTGCTTCATATTTGATGACATCATAACCGGGTTTGGATGCCCAAAGATCCTTATGAGCAATCAAGGAACACATTTCATCAATAAGACAGTTGAATCCCTGACTAAAGAATTTGCAGTCCACCATCAGAAGAGCATGTCATACCATCCACAAGAAAATGGGACAGTTGAAGCATTCAACAAGATTTTGGAAACAACATTAACCAAGATTTGTAGTGTGAATAGGGATGATTGGGATTTGAGAGTACCAGCAGTGTTATGGGCCTATAGAACTACTTGAAAAAAACTAACAATTCATACCCCTTTCAAGTTGGTATATGGTCTTGAAGCTGTTGTTCCAATGGAATATTTGGTACCAAGCCTAAGAATAGATGCCTTTATAGATATGGATGACCCTGGCGCTGTTCAAGAGAGGCTTGCCCAGCTGGTTGAACTAGAGGAAGATAGATTCATTGTAGGATTCCATCAACAGGTTCAAAAGGAAAGAGAGAATGCCTATTATGACAAGCACATCAAGAAGAAGGCATTCAAACAAGGTGATCTAGTACTGGTATATGAAAACAGGCTCATAAAACATCTTGGGAAGTTTAGAATGCATTGGCTAGTGCCATATCAGATTGCTTATGTTACAGAGGGAGGAGCTGTGCAACTAAAAACATTGAATGGAGAATGAAAGGAAGGTTTGGTAAATGGGAGTCAGCTGAAGTTGTATTATGAAAAGCATCTTCCTCATAGCTCTCTATAAAAGCTAGAAGAAAAGGGTCCAGGTACCAGGTGTAGTTGAAAATGGGTACCAGACACAGCAAAGATAGTCTGCACAAAGGAAAAAGAGGAGGCATCGAACAAAAAGCAGAGGCTGCACTGCGTAGTTTGAAGTCAAAGTAAAACTAAGGGATCAAATCTTAACTACCTCGGGACGAGTCACAGGTGAGTGTTGGGGCCCTGTTGGCCCTTGGTTATGGAATCAAGAGAAGATCAAGGAAGAAAAGGGAGAATTTGAACTTCACATAAGACAGTGATTGTTACTAGGTCGATGTGAGTACAATATCACGAAAGACGACGCGAAGTAAGGAAAAGAAAGTCGTTAAATGAGGAGACCGGGAATGACAAATAAGAAAGGAAGAAGGATCATGGACAAATCAACAAGAAATAAAATCCATTGTTGGATTCTTTGGAGCACTGTGCGAGAAGGAAGGAAAGACAGGCTGGTGGTTCCCTGGAAACATGGGTCAAGTTGACCTAGGGTTTTAGACACCTAGGGTTTTGGTATCTAGGTTTTTGGACACCTAGGTTTCGGCCTAAGGCTATTGGTGAGCTATTGTAATGTATAAATAAAGGTCTAAAGGACTTGGATTGGGTTGGTACAATATTTTTGTCGATCTAGTTGTATTGCTGATGTGAGTGAGTAATGTATCGAGAGAGAGAAGTGTTGAGTGTGAGAGCCTTCTGGTATTGTAAGATCTTCAGCTGCGTGCACAAGTAGGGGAGAGAAAGATAGAAGAAGAAAGAAGATTTGCTAGCTGAGAGCGCAAACAAGAACTGTATGCTTATCTTAATAAATCATAAGCACAGTTCTGTGGACATAGCCCTAGAGAGAGAGTGAACCACGTATATTTAGTGTTGTGTGTGACTCATATTTTATCTCTGTCATTGATATACTATGGTTGCATTACTATTTTATATCTAATAAGTAGATGTGCAGAATAGATCTAAGTTGATAAGTGATATATGAACGTTGTGTTGTTCTTGAGTGAGATCCACTTGACATTTCCTTTGGTTGTAGACATCTCTGTCCTGCAACCCCCTCATAGCTACTTCGGGTGAGACTACACCTGCTTTGCAGGTGTTACCGAAAGGGCTAGTAGTTAGGGCTTGTTGGTGTGCTCTTGGAGTTGAACTCTGGGTCTGCCCCTGTGCCAACAACATCTCATCTTTTAAGTGTTAATAGAATAATTTGCGAAGTGTTGTTATCACATATCTATGTCCCAAACTGGTTACAGACACCTGTGTCCTGTAACCCCCCCTACTTCTACCTTAGGTGAGACCTCGCTTGCTTCGTAGGTGTTTCCGAAAGGTTCGGTAGTCTGATTTTTGTTGGCGTGTTATTAAGCATTGAACCCTGGGTCTTCTCATGTCCCAACAAAGGTACATGCATTTTGATCTTTCGGATTTCATTTTCAAAGCTAAAGGAGGATGGGGATTTTAGAATCTTTTTAACTTCTGTGGAAGGGCTCTTAACCAATGTTTGAGGGCTTTGCACATATTTTCCTTTTCTTCTAGATGTCACAACCTCATCAAAATTTTCTATTTTAGTGGGTTGATCAGAAGTGTTAGTCTTTCCCTCTTTATTTTTGGACCTTAGGTTGTATATACTAGGATTTTCATTTGTTTTCTCTCCTTTACTCAATTCATTTAATTGACTATCCATGAGAGACTCTTCATATGAAGATTGGGTCACATGAGGAGATGAAGAGGTGTCACCAATACAATGGAAATCAAGATCAGTTTCTTCATCCTCTCCTTCTTCATCAACAACAAGGTTGTTTTGGAGAGGGGTGTGAACTTTTTGATCATCTTCATCCCTATTTCTTGGATCTCTTTGGAGGATCTAAGGGGAATTATTTGGTCTTCTGAAATTACCTCTATTGTCAGCATTTTGTGTGTTTCTATAGTTATGTTTTCCTTCAAGTTTCAACTTCTCCATTTCAGCAGAAAGTGATTTTACCAATTTTGTAATTTCATCAACCTAAGGGTGGACAACATGGGATTCATAGGTTGAAGCTTCAGATCTACCTTTCCTTCTATCTCTATTAGACTTTCCCCTAAGTTTGTCAGCTTCCAATATATTGGATTCTACTTCTAAGGCTGCATCTTTCATATGAGCTAAAGAGGTAGATCTTCTTTCTCTCAATAGGAGGCATAATTCAAGGTCAAAAGCACTGGCATAGGTAATATTGGAAGAGGTTTCTATAGGATTTATTTTAGAGGGAATATTGTTGTACATTTTATTGAATCTCTTAGAAAAGTCAGAAATAGATTCCCCTTCTTTCCTCTTAAGTGATCCAAATTATGTAATATAATAAAGGAAATCCTTTTTATCCCCCCAATGCCTCAATAAGGCATCATCCAAAGCTTCAATCACAATAATAGATCTAGGAGTAAAACCCCTAAACCATTTTCTAGCCTCACCATCAAGAATCTGTACAAATACTCTCATCCATGCATCTTCATTTTCAATGTTAAGATTATCTTCATAACTATAAAAAGATGCAAGGTGTTCTTGTGCAGTTGTGTCTTCCTCCCAAGTAAAATTGGGCATGTACTTAAGGTAGTCTCCAAATGGAAGAGAATTCATAGGCTGAGGTAAAATAAGAGGGGAATACCTGGCAACCACTATGGCATCCATCCTATTTCTAGGAATATTAGCACATGCCATTGGGTTGTGAATTGTAGGGGAACAAGGGGGAGATGGAGTTTTGATAGTTGCAAATATAGTCTAGATTTTTGGGGAAAGAGGAAACTTGGATGGAGAGGTTTCAGTTTTCAGAGGAAGATTTTGAGTCTTGGGGGAAGATGGTATAGGGTCCAGGGGAAAAGAGGTTTCCTCTTTTTTAGTCACAGTAACTTTGATAGGAGGAGTAGGAAAACCCAAAGTAGGAAAATCTTCAAGACTCTCAAGTTTTAACCACTTTACAATATCAGGAGAAACAAGGGTTTCAAAACTTTATTACTTGACTTGGGGGATAAAAGATGAATATTCAAAAGGGAAATTTTGAAAATATAAACTTCTAGAAACTTTAGTAGAAGGTAAAATAAGAGGGTTAGATATGGCTAGTGGAGTTTTAAAAGTAGAATCATGCAAATGACCAGAAGTACCTGGTATAGTAGCTGAAAATCCTTCTTGAGAAGCCTTTCCTTTTTTGAGAATATTCTCTAGGTTAGCTTCAAGAGTTTCCAGAGGTATATGTGGAGTACACCTCGTCTATCTGCCTTTGGGAGGCACAACTGAAACATTGGAGTCACCAGGTGCAAGATGCAATCTTCAATGTATTGATCTCTAATGCACCTTTAGAATTAGTATTTCTTTGTCGTTCAATCCCAAGGAAATGTATTCAATTCGTTCCCCCACGACGCCAAGAATTTTATCACTGAGAATCACCCTCAGATTGCAAGAGGATCAACCCAATAACCATCAAAATATTTGTAAATTTAATTGAGTAATTAAAGGTCAAATGGACAAAACTCAGAATAAGAATGTTTTAACTTACAAATATGGGCTAGCATGTATAAGAAAATGAGGTCTTGATTAACTTCAGTCAGTGATTTTGATTAAAATTGAATAGGAGGAAGACTTAGTGAGGAAGGTGTAAATGTATGCTATTGACATCAAGTCTTCAAGCAGCCAAGGGAAGAAAAAATCAGTCACAAGAAATTCTTGAACTTAAATTTTAAGAACGATGAAGAACATCATATAAATATTGTAATAAAACATGCATCATAGCACAAGCAAAACATCTCATTTGGATCATCCAATCATGATTACTTTAGTATAAGAGGAAACAAGATGATATAAAAAGAAACTGAATTCTATTAATCAAAATGTCTCAAGTCCAATACATAACCAGAGAATAACTTACTTAGTCAAAAAATATTACAATCAGGGAGCCCTACTCAACCATTCGAACCTCTCTAATCATTTGGAAGATGTATTTATAATCAAAAGAGGAAAGGAAACAAGTAGAGGTGTGATTTGGCCCTTCTATCCTCGGATTCTCCAAAACAACTACAATTCTAACACTTGTGCTAATAGATCTTAATAAACGACTACAATTTAGGAGCCATGTTGGAAACCACTCCAACAAGAATTAAAAGACATGCCTTCTATCTTAGGTGCATTATTTTTCAGTACCAAGTGTCCTCCAATGGTCATATGTTTATTCCAAGTTTCCACATGTGATCCTTTCTTCTCCCCACATCATCAACAATCAAGAAGGAGTCATGAATTTGAACCTTTGACTGCAAGGGCCAGTTCATAGCGCCATTCTCTGGTGCATTTGGTAGCCAATTTTTTAGCGCCCTTTGCAAAACAACTCTACAGATTCCGTAGCGCTTCCTTTGAAACAACTCTTCATATTTCGTAGCGCCACTCCTAAAACAGGTCTGTAGTTTTCGTAGCTCCACTCCTGTGTAATGACTGTGAAATTTATATAGCGCCCCTCCTAAAATAACTCTACAGATTCGGTAGTCCCACTCATGTGTAACAGTTCTACGGATTCGGTAGCACAACTCCTGAAACAATTATGCATATTCGATAGAGCCATGTTAAGTTTGGCTAGGATATTTCATAGTGCCTTAGGTAGTGCAATTGCATAACATATTGTATAGACGATTCTATAGTGCCATGGCACTACACAATCTCTATGTTTTTTCTGTGTGATGAAACCAATCCTTCAAAAACAAAAAAAAATAGTTGATGGACTAGGAACCTGTAGATGCCTATATAGGTGGAAAAATAATACTTCCTTGATCATTTCACACTTGCAAAAATAGACCACCCACAAAAATGGATCTGTCATCCCCCAACTACTTCATCAATATAGCACTCCTCCTTGTTGAAGGAAAACATCCCTCTGTCATAGCAGCGTATTTTCCCTTTGCAGGGATACTCCTCTTGACTGGAGGTTCATCTCTTTCTATTGCATCTTGTACCAAAACATTTAAGTTCCTATTGGCCAATTCATCCTTGAAATGTTGCAATTCCTCTTTGAGATTTATGTTTTGAAACTGAAATCTTTTGTTTTGCCTATAGAGGGTCTTAAGTTTCCTATGGAGAGGTAGGTATCTTCTTGCTGAAAAACTTTCCAAATCAAGGGTTTCAATGTACATTCCCATGAGCTCCTTAATTTTTCTTCTCTAATTCAAACTTTTTTCCTTCAAATGAGCAACTTCTTTCCTATCCTCCACGAGTTGTCTGATCAATCTTTTGAAAGTGGGATTACTAGGTGGAGTGTTGATGTTGATCACCTCAATAGGTTTCTCAGTGGATTTACCTTTATCTTTCTACTGAATAGAGGCTCTGTCTATTACCTCAATAGGCTTCTCAATTCCTTTATCCTTATATTGTTCTTTCCTTGGAACTGAAGCCTTGGGTAAGACTTCTTCTTCAACATCTTCTTTGAGGGTTGATGATCTACTAAAAGGCTTCCTGATTCTAATATTAGCTGCTAGAGAAGGTGAAGGGAAATGTAACCTCCTTCCCCTCTTGGCTTTGGATTTTGTGGATGAAGGGACTTATTCCAATTCAGGTGCACGAGGAGGTGAAAAATCTCTCTGTGGAGAGTGATGAAAGTCCCTCTCTTCTTCTTCAATTTCCTTGGGGGTTTCTTTTTCTGAGTAGTGGGTTTTATTTTTCTCTTCCTACTTGTTCTTGTTGGGGAAACACTGCTAGATGGAAAAGGGCTCTGCATCCTAGATTGAGGGGTAGAGGCTATATCTAGCTGTATATGGGTAGAGACAATGAATTGTTCCCAAGGAATATTCCTTTTCTTCAACTCTTCCATCATCATCTTGATCAACCCAAAGTGAAAGACACTAGTGTCCACAGCCTTGGACTTGGCTTGGACTCTATCAGAAATCTTTCACATGCTCCTCAAAAGATAAAAAGGGATATTCATTGCATCCTTACCAGTGAAATGTAGAAAGAGTCTTATATGATACTGGTATAACATGTTAAACCTTCCCTCACATGTAAAATATCTCTAGATGATCTTCAACCTTTTATTAAAGCCTTCAACTAGGTGGCTCCTAGGCAGTCCCTTAGAAAATTTTTCTTTCTGATAGTCTACTTTGAGGAAGTCATTGGAAAAGGAAACATAGTTGATCATGGATTTGAACCACCTCTCACCTATATTAGGTATCCCAGTGGCTGCTGCTATAGAAGCCTCAGATATCTCAAACTCAAGGTTTTTCGCCTTGGTCTTAATGCCATAAAAGTGTAATGAAAAATGCCTTTCTACTTCAGGGTGTCCCCTCTGCATTTTTTGACAAAAAGAGAGGCAGTCAACCCTTTGGAAAACCTCCCTGACCATTGGATCAACATCAAATAGGTGAATTTCAAAAGGTTCACTCCTGACAATACTCCCTCCCTTGTGAGACTTCTTCCTTTGAGGTGTCTCCATGGATTAAACAGGGGATCAAAAGCTGTGATGTAATGTGGGGTACTAAACAGAGGTAAATATCAATGAGAATTGACAGTAGCTAATGGTTTCTCCCTCTCAAGGATTTTGCTCCAATCACTTTGAATTAACAATAGACTGGTTTGATGGATTTTATTTTAAAATTGAGATAAAGAAACTCCGAGGAAAGGTATGCAGGGATGTACTGCTCAGTTTTATGCCACCCTAAAATGGTCATCAAAGCTTTTAATGGGTAGGGATTACTATTCTCCTCACTACCAGCATATTTTGAGATAAAACGAAGGATGACACAGTGAATAAAAGAGGCTAATGCATAGATATTTGTGAATACAAAATATGGCTCTGAAAACTCCAAATACAAAGGAATCACTAAGACAGGGGATCTGTAGTGTAGTTTAGGCAGTGACTTTATGTAGCTTAGTGTAGGCACAAGAGCCAAGTGAATGAATCAGAATTCAATATTCAGAATAAAAATGTCCTGACCACTAGTATAGGTGAAATTCAATTGGCAATGGCTATGACGTCTGTGGGAGAAGAGATACAGATGAAAATGGATGAGAGAGGATGCAGTCTATAGTGCCAGGCGCTACCAAAAGATTAGGCAGGGGTATCTTAAGACTTTTCCATGTAGATGAAAGGACTCATGGAATACCTGGAGGTCGTGGATGATGATGGAAGATATGCAACAGGTTATGGAGCTACTACATCCACCTCAACCTCCAATTCATCTCTAACAGTCGATCACATAGAGAAATATGCAGCTTGTCTGAACTAGTGATTTTAGCAGCGCTGAGCTTGGGAGAAAAATTCAAATTGATAAATAGTTAGCAGTCTCATAAATAACCAAATCTCAAATCTTCTTTTTAAAAAACAAGGGTGTTGAAAAAAATGGGAGATACGACAACAATTGATTATGGCGAATTGTGGTAAAGGACCATAGGACAAAGGTGCGCTATAGAAAATTCTAGTGAGTTGGAAGTGCCCTTTTCAAAATTTGATTTGACCCCCTTCATGGGCATAGGGACAAAATGGAAAGGATAAAGAGAATGAGTGGATGAAGTGATATGTCAGGTCATTAGGATCATGGGGTTGATTATGCTTGGTGTCAAGTCAAAATGTGAGTCAAAGAAATGAACCAAAAAAAGAACCTAGGCTAAAATCATATGTTTGGGCCAAAAAGTTAGCCAAAACCCAAGTATTTATATTTTTATACTAACCTAAGAAAATAACAAATAGAAAAATAAAGAAAACCTAAAGACTAAAGGATAAAACATAAAACCTAAAGGATCAAACACCCAACACAACTTCATGTGATAACAGTAGGTAGGGTGCCCACACCCTACAACAATGATTTATTTTACTGGTGGAGGTGACATGTCATTTCTCTGGATGACTACCCCTATGTAGGGATCGACTTCATAGGGGACCCTGGCATGCCACAACCACGAGGGACCACCTACGGGGACATAGGTATGTCAATGTTTTTAAATATTTCACTTTTTTGTATTTTTGTATAGTAAAACACAAATATTTTTGGATGATTCTTAAGTACTAAATAGACACTTGTGTGACACAGACATAGGTCTGTGACGACTAGATGAGCTTTCATGACATTGTCGAAGGCACTGGGGAGATGAGACAGTGGGAGGAGAAGCAAAGAGAATCCTTCAAAATGTGGAGGGCAACCTGTCTCATTTGATACATAGGATTTTGATGGTTCAGGTAGAGGATATGTGAGAGGCCATGCAACGGAAAGTGGTTGGTGTGCCCAGAGATTGGGTGTGACTCTTTCAGTGTCTCGCAAACATCGTAATTTGTTATCATGAAACGCATCCAGTGCCACAGGCGTAGATGCCGTGGATTTTGTACTATCGGATGTATATGTCTATTGAGGGTGTTGGCCCCAATTTTGTACTATAAACACCATATTTTTTGAAATATATATAAAACAGGGATCTTCAGCTTTACTTATATTACAATGTGTACATTGATGAGATGGTTTTCTTTGCTTTAGTTATGTGACAAATGCCAATCTAAAATGAAATTATCATAAACATCTGATACATAATTAGAACTCCTAGGTATGTGATGATAAGTAATAAAATCAATATGTCATTCTAAAAGATGTACCCATAGGAATCATCGGAGTAAATTAGGATTGTGCACATGGTAACTGTCGTTCAACTGACATAATACTAACTGGGAATCTAGGAGAACCTCTAAAGAGTGATTACCATGTGAAATATCATCACGCAAAAGTTCTATAATGACACTATATTCATCCACATTATTCGTGGATGGACCTAGGCATATGCCACCTGAAGACACCAGTAGACCCTCAGATGAGTAAACCACCCAAGTGGTAGAAGCCAATTTCCATGTATGACGACTGGCTCTGTCTATGAATCCTAAGTAGACTGAAGACTCTGTTGACATCTGTCAACCAAGGGAAAACTTGATAAGCAAGTTGAAGACAAAAATTAAAGGGAAAAGATATATACACTAAATTACATTAGTTGCAAGATACCAGATATATAAAATATGCAGAACAGAAATGAAATGCTAGAAATGACAGAATAATAGTAAAATATCCAGCATAATATTCACAATACACAGAAATGATATACAAAATAGCAACAGAAATAACAATTTGAATCAGATAGCAATGTTCACAGGCCTCTTCTAGGGGGCAACCTCCAGTCGAGCAGCGCTCTATTACAATAATCTCCAAGCTAGGGTTTTCATACCCTCGACCCTTATTTATACTAAATATGTCTATTAAGAGAAGCATCTAGGGGAAGATCCTTCTAGAAGAGGAAGCTTCTATTAGGTTTTCTTACATCCGCCTTATTCTATTTTATTGAAAGGTCTTATTAATATTGACCTTTATTACATCCGAATACATTGATCTACCTATGTGCGGGTTAGGACCTTAACATGTCCGCCCACTTAAAAACAACCTTGTCCTCAAGGCTTGAGATGTGGAAACTGCTGCAGAATGGTAGTTGGTTCCCAAGTGGCATCTGTTGGAGTCATATATTTCCACTGTACTAGCACTTCCTTGATGGTTCTCTGACACAGGCGACGCTCCCACTGGTCCAAAACTACTTTTGGTTGTATCCAAATGGATCCTTCTTCAGCTAGCTCTGGAAGGTTGGTTTGAATTTGGCACCTGGTTCCAATCACCTTCTTCAAGCATGAAACATGAAAAACAAGATGTAGCTTCGACTGAATGGGCAAAGATAATTGGTATGTGACTTGTCCCACATGCTTTAGAACTGTGTAAGGGCAATAAAATTTGGGTGCTAGATTCTGACACTACTCGGCCTTGAGGGAATTTTTCTTATATGGTTGCAGTCGCAGAAACACCTGATCCCTTTCTACAAATTGACGTTCTGAGCGACCTTGATCTGCTTGCTGCTTCATTCTATTCTAGGCCATGACCAAGTTCTCTTTAAGGGTACAAAGGATATCCTTTCGGACTGTAAGTGTTTGGTCGACCACCTGGACCTTCGAGGTACCCGGTAAGTATGAGAGAACTGACGGTGGCTTCTGTCCATACACTGCTTCAAAAGGAGTCATACGAGTGGCTGTAGGGTATGTAGTGTTGTACCACCATTCAGCGAGGGGTAACCATTGAGCCCACTGGTGTTGTTTTTCAGATGCAAAGCACCTCATATAGGTTTCCAAACACTTGTTGACGACTTTCGTTTGACCATCTGTCTGTGGATGATAAGTTGAGCTGAGATGCAATTGTGTGCCTTGTAGCTTAAACAGTTCTTGCCAAAAATTGCTTGTGAAAGTTGGGTCTCGATCAGAAACAATAGAGTTTGGCATGCCATGAAGCTTGAAGACCTAATCCATGAAAAT
>ML783944.1:394327-423775 GCA_009831015.1 Picea engelmannii | reverse complement strand
AGGAGGATAGACCGTACCCTTAGTCGTACTACCCGACTACCCAGGTACTAGAGAGTATCTTCCCGAGTGCTATTCTCGGTGACACTATAGCAGTCCGGCGGCCGATAGGTTTATCTACAGAGGGCTTCAGGAAATCTAGGCCAATCTGTACACAGGTGTTGTCTGATGCTCTACCACTCGAAGGGGTACCAACAGGGGTTACAAGGGTGGCCAACAGATGTGCACTTAAGAACCACTTGTATTTCCTGCGTGTATGAATCCCTCAACTGCGGGTTTATGCGCGTAACGACAAAACTCTGTGGCTTAAAGACGCCGGAATATGTCTCTACCCTGAAAAAAAAAAATACCCACAATTTCTGCCAAGGAAAGTGCTCTGATACCACTTGAAAGATACCAGATATATAAAATATGCAGAACAGAAATGAAATGCTAGAAATGACAGAATAATAGTAAAATATCCAACATAATCTTCACAATACAAAGAAATGATATACGAAATAGCAACAGAAATAACACTTTGAATCAGATAGCAATGTTCACAGGCCTCTTAGAGGGGGCAACCTCCAGTCAAGCAGCGCTCTGTTACAATAATCTCCAAGCTAGGGTTTTCATACCCTCGACCCTTATTTATACTAAATATGTCTATTAAGAGAAGCATCTAGGGGAAGATCCTTCTAGAAGCGGAAGCTTCTATTAGGTCTTCTTACATCTGCCTTATTCTATTTTATTGAAAGGTCTTATTAATATTGACCTTTATTACATCCGAATACATTGATCTACCTATGTGCGGGTTAGGACCTTAACATTAGTATACAAAGATTTATGCCCAATATTGGGGCTCAAGAGTAATATATTTTCAAGTAGAGCCCATTCTTGGGCTTGGCCAACATATTCCCTTCATAATCTTCTAACTCATAGGCTCCTTTTTCTAGGACATGTCGCATGATATAGGGACCATGCCACATGGGTTTGAACTTTCCTGTCCCCAACGGTTCTTTGGCTTCATCATATAAAAGGACAAGGTCACCCTCAACATATAACTGAGGACAAACATAATTATCATACTAGACCTTGACATGTCTTTTGCTCACCTCGATAGTCGTATAGGTGTCTCGACACTGTTGGTCAAGACTCCTTAGGTGTACAAGGCGTCACTCGACATCAGAAGTGTCAGGAAGGAGTGTGTCTGTCAACTTAAGAGAAATGATTTCTCATTCAATTAGTAATATTGACTCCACATATGTACTAGCTATAAAGGAGAAAATTCGATGGCAGTATTGACTGAGGTTCGGTATACCCAGAGTGCGGGATATAGCATAATATTCCAGTCAGATTTACTCTGGTTGACAATTTTCTACAAAATAGTCTTGAGAGACTTGTTTACGACCTCTACCTATCCATTTTCCCAGGGTTATTAAGAAGAAGAATGATCATGCTTAAAGCCTAGCTTGGATGCTATCTCTTCCATCATTTTGTTCTGAAAGTGACTACCATGATCAGTGACAATCTCACTCAGGATACCGAATATGGAAATAATTTGATTGAATACAAAGAAGGTGACAATCTTCCCATCAGACTTAACTATATACATGGCCTTGACCCACTTATTAAAGTAGTCAAAGGCCACGATAATGTGTTGATTCCCCCCATCTGAAGTTGGGTTGCAATACACCAAGTCCTCCCCCCACTTGGTGAAGAGACCAATGGTAATGACTGGGTGAAGAGGGGTTAGATGCGAGGGCCTTTTATGAGTGAACACCTAGCAGGGGTGACACTTCTTAGCCACTTCAACACAATATCTAAAGATAGATGGCCAGAAATAACCAGCTCGCAAAATTGATTGGGATATCACAAGCCTGGATAGATGACCACCACAAGCCCCATTGTGGAAATTGTTTAGAACTGACTCGGCTTTGTCTTGAGTAAAAAAATGATGTGGGATATTGTCTATTCCTCAATGATACAAAGTGTCACCTATGATAGTGTATTTCTTATCTTGGTATCATACATGCCATCGGTCATCTCGTGAGAGATTCTAAGGAAACTTAATAGTTTGAAGATAGAGAACAATGTCTCCATACTAGGGGTCGGACGACGAGACAAGGAAAATTTGTTCGACCAAAAATGAATCAACATGGATAACATCCTCATCCAATTGTGGGAAGTTGGATATTAACTCCACAAAGACTAGCGATTTCTTAGATTTTGCAAAAGAAAAATCAAGATCAAATTCTTGTAAAATGACAATCCATTCATTGTATTTTCCCCCTATGATACGCCTGGTAAGGATGTATTGAAATGGGTTGACATCGAAAACCACAATAGTCTTGCAAAGAAATATATAATGGTGTAAACGTTGGACTGCGTGAATGACATCCAAAGCTATCTTTTCAACGTGAGAATAATTGAGCTCAGGACTAACTAATTTTCAACTAATATAGAAGATGACGTGCTCACGGAGCTCATCATCCTCCTAAACCAAAACCATACCAATTGTCTCCTCGGACATGGTGACATAAATTAAGTAATCCCTACTCTAGTTAGGATACTTCATCAAAGGCGTCGATACCAGAGATTTCTTCAAATCATCAAAGGACTCCTAGGCTCGCTCATCCTAGATAAAAGGGGCGTCCTTCTTCAAAATACACATGACACCCTTAGTAATATTGGCATAGTTTACTATAAATTGATGTAAAAAGTTAGCTTTCCCCTGTGTTGATGGGTATTAAATACCTTGATTCAACAGTAGGAACCAAACCCGCCACCGAGGCCCAATTATACTCTGCAACGTTTAACAATAGAATGATTATCCAGATCTTGCGATCCAGCCAAATTATCGATGGGATTTGTGTTTTATTGTGAAGGCTCTTCCTTCAGTTAGGACTATTCTCTTCTGTATTTTCTCTTGGATGGGACTGGTATGAGATATGCAAGCCAGTATAAACCAACTTGACAACAAATAGGATTAAGTTTTAAACTACCGGGGAAGAGGTTGAGCTTGGGATAACCCACTGCTCAAGCATGCAGACAACAATTTTATACCACAAGCCTAGTACTAATACATTAACCATCTGAGCATCCAATTATTGTCTGAGAAAATAATTATCAAAAAGAAATCACATATGCAATAAGATAATGGAAAGCAAAATAATTCATCTACCATAACTATTCATCACATAATAACACAACGATTCATCTTCATCATTAAAGCAAAGAACATCAAAACATTGTGCCAAATAACTTGACAACATAATTAATTTCTCTTACTCATTACTACATCATTCATGAAATAAGATAGGAAGTAGTTCTTCTCCAGATTCAATCACATGCATTTGCTGAAAATAAGTTGTCTCTGGTCCAGAAGGACTTCTCAATTCATAGAAGCTTCAAAATAATTCTTAACAACCAAAAAGAAAGAGTTCTTACACCAACCATCGACCCTTAACTATTTGGTCGATGTATTTATTTATAATGTAAATCTTAACTAAAATTAACGGCTAAGTACAGTTTAAGAAAAACAAAATTCGCCATGTGGCATCATCTTCTAACAGTTTCTTTAACAGTTAGCCCAAGATATCTCTTGAAAAGGGTGTTTTCTCTCGTACTCAAACCAACCGATAAACAGTTCTTCACAAGTTTGGGCCCATGAAAACCTGTGTTGTTCCATCGGAGCCGTGTGTATTCCCCTGATGTCCATCACATGTGCTCGGTACTTTAATAGACTGGAGTTCAACTGTTGTAGCATGGTTTGGTCTTTGATTGTATGTTCTACAAAACATTGCACTTGCCCTAGTCTCTCTTCAACTATCTTTGCGAGCTCTTCGGTCCATTGCGAATCTAGTTTGGCATGCAACTCAACTATGTTTCTCAGGTCGACGAAGTTGTCGAGGGTGACTAACTCAGGGAGTCCAATATCCTTCATCACTTTATTAATTTTATCCCAGTGCTTCTTGCATCTGATCCACTGCTTTTGTATTTCTTGTTGTGGGTCCTGAGACATCTTAGCCTAGTACTCGGTTGAATGCTTCATGCGATTAAGACTACTTTTTCCTACCGTCTGAATGCCATGTTCTTCTTTGTCTCGACCCTGTTGGAATTCCTCAATGTACTCGAGTCTTTATACCATTATCTGCACCCTTTCATACCATTTCTCCATATCTTTGCATGTCGTGAGTTCCATGAGAGTGTCCTCCTAGAAATCAACTATTTTCACAGTTAAAAGGTATCTTTCTTTCTTGAACTCATTGTAAACTTCTTCGAACTCACCTTTCAGGTACATAGTGGTCTGCGTGGTGCCTTTATAGTATTCGTCCAGATGATGCAAGTGTTAGAGCTCATTTAGGGCGTAGACTAGTTCCTTTTCATCTCTTTTGGCTCTGTCCAGGGTGGCATCCAAGAGTGCCTTTCCCACACCGATAAGGTCAAACATTCGGGCATCTGCTGTGTTTATCAAGTTCTCCTATGTAGTAACCAATATGGAGTGATCCAACATGATCCTTCTTTTATTTTCAGTCCTTTGAACGATGGCCTTTCTCTTTTTATCATAGGAGATCACATAGATATCTTCTACCTCATCTACCAGCTCTAGTATCTACTTATCACACCATGTGAGCGTGTTTCCTAGGCTGTCGGTGGTGTATACTTGTTTAATATTGGGCTCTTGAACTTCCTCGCTGTCCCTTGTAGGCCCGACCTCTACCTGTCGATCATCAAGGATCTGAGTATTGAGCAGAATAGAGATGTCGAGCATAGAATTTTTACTTACTTGCTCATTGGCCACATAATCATTGATTTCCTTTTGCAGGGATTCTTTCTTTGGCTCATTTGATTCTAGCTTGTCCTTCAGATCTGTTTCGGTTTCCATTGTATTGGGTCCCTTTGTTTCAAGGCCACTTTCGACTTATGTCTCCTTTTGCAGGACCTCCTTTGTTTGAACTTTGGGCTCAGGGGAAGAAGTCTTCTCAAGACCTTTTTCCTCTTTGACACACATAGGAGTGTCATGAGTTGACTCTGGGCTCTCATCCTTACTATATATAGTTATAATATTTCTCAAAGGATTAGGCGCACATGTTTCTACTAACACTCGACCTGTCTCTGGTTGAGTCATCCTGCCTCACGATGGTCTTACCAGTGATGAGGTGGATTCTAGGCCATATGAACCATTTATGTTACCCAGGTTCATTAAATCAAAGTCATTTATCCCCACAGGTATCTCGTGTGGGCTATCAGTTGGAAGCCTTAGCAACTTGATGGGGTCTAGGATATATCGCATTTGACCCATTATCTGTAGGTATTTTTGGTACATAAGTTCCCCTCTCTCCCATGCATCCTGAACCTTGGGAGAATTCCTTTATTGTGCAGGGGTTACCTAGGAAACCTCCACTATTTCAATGGCTCCTTGAGGGGCTTCCACCACTTTGGTTGGTCCAGATGTTATACTTTCTCCTCTGGCCCTAAGGACCTCTTGAGTCATCTGTTCCAGGATTGTTCCTTGCTCATCTAAGCTCATAGCCTTGGACTTGGTTGCCTTAGTGTCAGCCATTCTCGCCATTACTTCACTCCAGTCTTGAGCATTCTCGGTGAAGATCTCATCTTCAAATCTGTCGTGAGCATATGGCCGGCAGGAAGATACTTGGGATGCATGCTTTGGTACTAAACCTTTTGGGCTGTTCTTGCAAAAGCGACCATTCGAGAATCAAAATTCCAATTGTCTTAACCCTTCTTGATTTTCCTAAGCAATGTCTTTTACTATGTAGAAACCAACGTGGAACCCATAAGGTATGAAGGCTCACTTCCTATATTTTATGAGAGTAGCATTATAACCCTACAGGATGGTCTAGTAACAAATTTCCCCGAATACCAATCAATCGGGGACATACACAGGTAATAGATGTGGTGCTCCAATGGCATCGAACACCCTGATATAGGTGTTGCGTTCATCGACATACCAGTTGCCAACTTTGGATATAATCATTTTAGCCACATCTGACAATATTGAGCACTCTTTCTGAAATAGTAAAGAATGAATACGCATTATAAATTGATTGCAAATGAGAGAGTAGGATTTCTTGTACCTGTTCTCCCACAAAATGTCAAAATATACATGAACTAGGAGCTCTGAGGGATGCCAGTTTAGGTTCATTCATGGGAAGGTATTTCTAGCACAAACGACATCCAATAGATAAGAGGTCATGTAAAAGGATGGGGTTTCTCCCTCTTTTGGCATCCAATCCTGTTGTATGCAAGTGCTCAGTTGTTTGGAGATGATGGCACCCCAGTTGAAGATTGTGCCTGAAATGGAAATTGTATAAGCTAGAGGCATCCAAGCCTTTGAAAAATGGGAGAAATCTTTCTCCCCATGTAATTTTCAGAAAAGAGACATCATTTATATGTACGGCTCCCTTAGGTTGGTCATCAGATACTAGCCGGAAGTCCGGTTTTTGAATTTTTTGTCTTCCCTCCACCACGATGCCATAACTTTGTTGGTGTCATGTGTTTCATAGAAACTTACAACAAAATCAGTGCTCAGCCTCTCTTCCAGCTCCCTGATCTTGTAGTAACTCATAACCTCTAATGGAAAGAAAACCCCAATGCACTCGCCATTAGCGTCATTAATAAAAAAAAATTGTGTATCAGTGTGGTCAATGAGCCATTTTAGGAGCTCGATGCAAGGAAATACCAGAGTCTAGCTTTCCACCATGTGTATATATGCCCTACGGACATTCGGGATGACTTCATCGTTGAGTTTCCTCATATCAGGGTCGTTGTGTGGGGTATATTCGACGAATGCCTCCTTCTTGATTTTCTTGAAAATTTCTTCCCAGCGCGAGAATACCGTCTTGGTCCCAATGTTCGCCTTTATGTATCCAAAGGCTGGGGGCTGAAAAAAATATTTCTTGGTGACTATTTTGATAATGGGCACTAGCTTAGGAGAAAATTCCAATTGTATGGCGAACGCTGGGGTGGAACCCTCTCCTACCTCTACTTCCGGTAGCTTTGGTTCTCTTGGGGATTTCCTAGTGGTGGGTTTCTTCGGCAGCATCATTCCTGTAGTTAAAAAATGATGCTTTAGGCATGTGTATAGAGTAACATTGGATGAAAAGGTATGAAATGAAGCATAAAATATCCATGAGCCGACACATACCTGTACACTTGCTAAAATTGTTTTTTAATACTCACTGGACTTTGGAATCTTTGTCCGGATCGCTCGTCTTGCTCCTTTGGGTGCTCTAAACTTCTTTGCACATAGAATAAGCTCATACACAATGACTAAAAGAATATAATGGGAGAAATTTATACCATTCGTATCAAACAATTAATACAAGTAATGGATGCAAAATCAAACAACCTATTGTCAGATCTCTGCAAATAAATTTTATGTTTTTTTACAGTGGAGGTGCGGAGGGAGATGCGTTGTATAGGCGGGCTCAAATGGTCCTTTTGATTTATGCACGAATTAACAACTAATGCGAGATCCTGGAGTTAATTAACTTATTGAATGCATCGTATCTAGCGTGTCTTAGAGCTAAAACGTCCCATCACACAACATTTCTCAGTGCAAAGTTCGAGAATCGGCTACTATCCTTGTGTATATTTTAATTGATACCCTCTTGATAAATACTTACGACGCCGAAGGTATCAGGGATCGACGATCAGGGATAGTTCAAGTGAATAGTTTCTTGGTGGGTTATCATTTTGTAAAATCCCAATGCTGACAACATTTCAGAGGTCGGCGATCAACGATATTATTCCTTTACTTGCATGACGCTTATTCTTTTCGTTCCTTCCTGATACCAATAGAGATCAGTCTTCGACGATATTCTTGCTAAAGTTCATTCACAGAAATGAAATACTTTCTTTCGCCAATACTGATGAAGATCGACGCTCGGCTATTTGGTTTTCACGAATAGTTCTTATTGTATTTAAGTCTTCCCGATGTCGAAACCCTTAAGCGCATCTAGAGAAGATTTGACTGTCAATTCTTTAATTAAATGTTAGTCCCTTTTAGGTTTATGACAATTTTTACATGCTCAAGTGGACTTTAAAGACTCAACATGAGAACACAAAATGATAAACAAAGGAAACAATTTTCATACTAAAGTGGAAACAGACAGTGCAAAGGATCAAGTGGTACCCAAAAAGTAAAAACTTGACATAGAAGTTTTAGGGTGTGTTGAGTGCTCAACAAATGGAGATTCACTGAGTGAAAGCAGGATCTATGTTCCTTCTCCAAGGTTCGGTTGATATAGAAGTTGATGGAGAAACTTGATTGGTTTGACAATCAGAGCCTCTTAACTTTTTCATTTAAAATTCTCTGGTCAATGCTTTCGGGCCTGCCCATGAGGTTTTATCCCTTTTCCTCCTTCGTTTCCTTTGACCTTGACTCATTCCCCTTTTTACAAAAGTTTAGAAAAGTATTCACTGTCATGAAGCCTTTAGTTACCTCTACTCACTTTCTTCAATGTCATTTTGCTGCCAGCAAGCCTCCATAACCCCAACAAAGTCACCTCGAGATCACAGACCTTGCTCCACTGCCAACGAGCATCCATAGCCTCGGTGGAGATATCTGCATACCCTCTCCTACTATTCGTTGTTTTGATAATATCAATTTTATTTCAGCATGATGCCCTAAGCAAGTGGGAGAGGAGGATGTCTGTTTATTTGCAAAGTGATATGGTTAAGGTGGATTCTTCACTATCTCTGTCTTCTGGGTTCATGTAGTCCTTTCCAACTTTCCTTATTTTCCTTAAGGTGTTACCAAACCACGAACTAGACACTTTTTCCATTTCTTCAAAGTTTTTCATTTGCTCAGGTTAGATAGAGGACTCCTCAAAGTAACCGCAAGTTCTCCAATGCTTCTCATGTTTGTAAGTAAGCGACAAGTTAGAAACTGAGTTCTCTATGTTGCATGATTTTAAGGCCAACCATTTTCTTGCGAGACACACCTTCAAAAGAATAGAAAACCAGAAAGAAAAGAAAACAATAAAAAGAAGCATTTTGCAATCGTGAAGATACTCAACAAAGAACATAAAACACACATATTTATTATTACTTCTTTTTTTTTGAAATTCTTATTGGAAATATTGTTTTAAGCCCTGAACATTCACTGGAAGGGCATTAGTTTCCCCCCTTAGATTCTACAACCGATAAGTTCCTGCCCCAATCTTTTCAACCACTTGGAAAGGTCCAAGCCACAAATTTTGAAACTTAGAATGCTTCCCTTTTGGTTCATTTTCTATGTCCCACTTTAGGACCAGGTCTCCTACTTTGAAGTTTTTTTCTTTAGCCTTATGCTTATCGAACCATCTTTTCACTATCTTTT
Organism: Picea engelmannii; assembly: GCA_009831015.1. Taxonomy (NCBI): domain Eukaryota; kingdom Viridiplantae; phylum Streptophyta; class Pinopsida; order Pinales; family Pinaceae; genus Picea; species Picea engelmannii. The sequence continues at coordinate 414,453 of ML783944.1, read as the reverse complement.
GGTGAGATAAGAATTTTGACTTAGCCTTTTCTCTCTCTTCTTCCAGCATGAGCAGAGTGTTGATTCTTTGTTGCATGGTCGACGAAGGTTCTTTGCTAGAATCTTGTGCTAGTTGAAGAGAAGGAAGATAGAGCCCATTTGGGAGGATGGATTCTTTCCCATAGACCAAAAAGTACGGATAATTACCTATAACTTCTTTGGGTTTGACTCTATCGGCCCATAGAACATTATGGAGTAGATTATACCAATTTCTTTGGTTATCTGCAATCGTCTTCTTTAATATTCTCTCTAGGTTCTTATTAGTTTATTTTGCCACATTGTTTCCTTAGGGATAATAATTTGCAGAGTACTTAATCATGATTCATTTATCCAGAGAAAAATCCTTCAATAGGGTGGAAGAAAAATAAGTTGTATTATCAAAGACCAGGACAGAAGGGACACAAAACCTTGTGATTAGTTGTTGTTCAATGAATTGGATTACTACTTTATCATTTACATGAGTCAGAGGAATGGCCTCTTCCCATTTCGTGAAATATTCAATGGCAGTAAGAATGTACTTGTGCAGTTTTGAAGATCTAGGTGTAATTTCTCCTATGATATCCAACCCCCATTGCTCAAAAGGCCTAGAGACAGTTACCAGTTGGAGTCGGATTGTTGCTCTCTTCTCCCTCCCAATGCTCATTTGACAAGTTTTACAGTTTCTAGTGTAAGAATGAGCATCCTTGAACAAGGTGGGCCAATAATTGTCAGCTCTCAGAATCTTATGAGCGGTGGTGTTTCCTGTGAAAGTTTACCTGACAGGGCCATCGTCGAGCTCCTTAAGCAATTTTCCTGTGTCTTCATGTCCGAGAAATCTTAATAGTACTCCATCATAGTTGATCTAGAAGAGTACTAAATTTATAAGGTGATACTTTGCATATTTTAACCTGAGGGCTCTCTTTTCCCTAGGGTTGAGGTTTTCCGGACAAGTCCCGTGGTGTAGGACATAAGCTAAATCCTTATACTAAGAATCTTGTCCTGGGGAGATGTATGATACTTTGCCACACCATAGTGCCATTTCTCTCTCCCATCCAGAATCTTCATTTAATTGGTCCTGGGATTTGGTGTTGGCATATTTATTATGGGTAGACAGAAGGCAAAGTATTTGTTTTTCAATGATGGCAAGCTCAACCCGATGATGACGAACAAGAGAAAGTGGCAAGACTAGCAGTGCAATGATGATTGCATGGAAAGATTAGAAGCATAAAGTCCATTTCATAGTTTCAGATATCGGGATTTGGAGGAGTCAAGAGTCAAGACTCTTCATCACAAGAGTCCCGAAGTTGTGAAATGCGAAACGCAAAAATCCTGAAACAGGCACATCAAACCACAACTTAATATCCATTTTGGAGTTTTGTATACCGGGAGTTGGAGGAGTCAAGAGTCGAGACTCTTCATCAAAGGAGTCTCGAAGTTGCGAAATTTGAAACATCAAAATCCTGAAACAGGCACATCAAACCATGACTTAATCTTCATTTCTAAGTTTCGGATACCGGGAGTTGGAGGAGTCAAGGGCCAAGACTCTTCATCACAGGAGTCCCAAAGTTGAGAAATGTGAAACGCCGAAATCCTGAAAGCAGGAGGATCATCCATCTTCAGGAAGGACACGTGGTTACAGATCAACATTTCGCTGACTGAGAGGTCAAAGGAAGGAGTTCCCTAAACTCTCAAATTCGTGATATGCGAAATCACGAATTAATCCGAGTCATTGATCAAAGGGATATCCTATACCGTTGATCAGGCACAATGAAGGCTCGTGAATTTGTGAAATGATCCTGGTCGTTGAAGCTAGAGGACACATGCCGAAAGATTGGCATTTCACTGACTAAAAGGTCAAAGGAAGGAGTGCTCTAACCTCTCTAACTCGCGATATGTGAAATCGTGAAATAATCCTAGCCGTCGGATCGAGGATTGATCTGAACCATTGATCAAACACGACGAAGGCCTGTGAAGTTTCGAAATCACGATAATATCTAGACCGTTGGGTCCATAGGACACATGGAGAAATATCGTCATTTCACTGAATGGAAAGTCAAAGGAATGGGGTTCCCTAACCTCTCGAACTCGCAATATGCGAAATCGCGAAATGCCGAAATGCTAAATTGTGAAGCACCTTTTAGCATAGCCTTTGGTCACCACTGGTGGTCACGAGAAGGGAAGGAGCTAGTCCAGCTAAGATCTTTTTTCAAAGTTTCAGGGATCGCGACATGGAGCATCAATATATCTCATTACAAGGAATGTAGAAATATCGAAATGCGAAATGGTGAAATCAACGCGAGACCTTGTGCTTGTAATCCAAAAGTGTTGGATACTTGGAAATCTGATCGAAGAGATAATGTTGCTCTTCACGATTAATTGTCCAGTTATGATTCGGTTATCAGAACCGAATCATGGTTCTTGGACGGTTGGCATTTTAGTTGTTGAAGCATTTTTCTAGGGATTGGAGGGGTAACTAAAGGGGTTGTAGTTCATAAAAGAAACACGTAGTGACTATGTGTGGTTGGTTGTTCTGACTGAAAAATGAGTTGAACTGTAGAAAGGTAAAATTATAGTATGCGTAGTGTGAAGAAAGCTCAGAGATAAGGAACATAAGCTGAATAGAGGAGAAAAGGTGAAGAGAGTAGAATGTGCACATATAAAAGAGCATGAGAAGGAAAAAGAAAGAAAAGATAGAAAGAGACATCAAGTCAAGCCAAGTATGAACAGAGAAAAATAATAGTGTAGCAGAGAAGAATTGCAGAACAATGAAGAAGTGGTAAGAATTGATTTATCTGTGTTGTTGGTTATTCAATAATTTATTTGTAATAAGGGTGGTAGGGAGGTGCTAGGGAGGATTGTTGTCCTTGAGGTTCAAGTGGGTGCTTGAACACAGGGATTTGTAGCTTCCATCTAGTTGCATCCAGAGAAACCAGGGTGGCAGGTTCGTGCAAGGGAGAACAAGTGTTCTCTATTATACAGGTTGGAGCTTGTGTAACTAGAAGTTGGTGCTTCCATCCAATTGGTGCTGGAACACTCAGGGAGTTGGTGCTTCCTTCTAGTGGGTGTGATAGAAGCCAGAGAGTTGGTGCTCTCAAACATGTTGGTTCTTGTATAAGTGGAAGTAGGTGCTTCCATCCAGTCGGTGTTGGAACACTCAGGGAGTTGGTGCTTCCTTCTAGTGGGTGCTAGAGAAACCAGAGAGTTGGTGCTCTCAAACAAGTTGGAGCTTGTAAAACAGAGGTAGTAGCCTCACATTGAGTTGGTGCTCAATTATAGATGATGTACAGAACTTAAAAGACTACCTATCATTTCGAAGAAGGAGAGGTTTTCTCCCTTTATGGGTTTCCTCATGAAAATCTGTCTCTGTGTATATCTTATGTGTGACTGATGCTCATTATTTATGTTTTCCATATGTTGTATAATATTGATGATCACTTGAAGAAATATTAAGAATGTTTTAATAGACTTAAAATTGTTTAAGCACAATAACAACTGATTCACCCCCCCACTCCCCCTCTCAGTTGTCTTAGTAATTTCAACAAATGGTATTAGAGCGGGTTCCTTTTATTTAAAGGTAGATTTGTAAGATTAAACATGACAAGTCATGAAGGGACTTCAGCCAGTAAGCCTCCTCTGTTTGATGGAACAATTTTTTCCTTTTGGAAGGTTAGAATGAGAACATACCTAATGGCCTTAGGTGTTGATGTTTGGGATGTAGGAGAGACTGGATACATAAAGCCTGTTGTGCTAGCTTCCAAAGATGATAAGTTAGAATTCAACTTTAATGCTAAGGGAATGAATTCTATCTTGAATGGACTTGCAGAAGCCGAGTTTGTAAAGGTGATGCATCTTCAAACTGCCAAAGAAATGTGGGATAAACTTATTAGTAACTATGAAGGAAATGAGAAAGTAAAAGATGCCAAACTTCAAACATTTAGGTTGAAGTTTGAACAACTAAAGATGAATGAAGATGAAATAGTTAGAAAGTATTTTTTAAGAGTTGAAGAACTTGTGAATACCATGAAGGGTCTTGGTGAGAAGTTTGAAGAATCAATTTTAGTTCAGAAGATTTTAAGATCTTTGCTTGATAAATTTAATCCAAAAGTCTCTGCAATAGAAGAACGAAATGATCTTAAAACTCTGTCCATTGATCAACTCCTAGGAACTTTAACTTCATATGAAATAAGAATCAACAAAGATAAATCCATTACTAGAGAAGCATCTTTTAAAGCAGACAAGAATAATGATTCAGATTTAGATCATATTGAGGAAAAAATTGTGAGAAGGTTAAAGAAAGGATTAGGAAAATATCAAGGCAAGATTCCCTTCAAATGTTTTAACTGTGGTAAGATAGGTCATTTTGCATCTAGGTGTCCCCATCAGAAAAAGGACCAGAACAATGATGATGGAAAGAAGTACAAATTCAAGAAATATAGTAAGAAGAAAAGTTTGTGTGCAAATAATGACAATTCCTCAGAAGACATTGATAGTGATTCATCATGTGAAGACAAAGTGAATGATTTTATGCTTATGGATATGGGAGATCTTGATGATGAACACACAGGAGGTGAAATGTATGATCAAGAAGATGTGGTGGATATGGAAGGTGAATTAATCAGTGCTTTGGAAGAAATTGACAGACTCATATGTAAGAAGAGAAAACAAAAACAGTTGTTGAAGTAGTTTAAAATGAATGGTGAAAAACCTGATGAAAACTTTTATCTTCTACATTTCTCTTCATGTCTATGATCTCGTTTGACAATTTATTAACCATGCATTGCATATTTTATGTATCTCCATTACCCTTGTCAGGAGTCTGTTAAGTTGGTTTCCCCAACGGTCTAGTCAAAAGGAGTCCTCTCCTGGGAGGAGGCTAGGCTTCTTTCTTTACTAGAGAGGCCTGGCCTTATTTACATCCTCTCATCTGGAATTCTATTTTGTTGGCCTCTTCAAAATTTTCTTCCAGGGTTTTCTTGGCGGCCCTTTTTACAAACATAGAAATAGAAACTGGGAGCGCGTTAGCATAAACCTCGATTTGCAACTCCTGAGTTAGTTTTTCCACATGCTGGAATTTGTTTAAGATGGCTGTGAATCTTTGATTGAAATATTTGACCCTTTATTTCAGACTCATGGTGGTTGTGAACAACTCATCCAACAAAGCTCCCATAGTAGTTTCCTCCGCAAATGTACCTATAAAATCTTTCTGGAACTTGGTCCAGCTAGTTATAGATCCTACTAGCAGAATAAAATACCACATGGAAGCTGAATTTTAAAACGTGTAGGGGAAACATCTGTAGACTACATCTTCATGTTGGACGTTCATAATTTTGATCGCGAGTATGAACTTCTTGATATCATATTCAGGAAAACCTAAAGTCTCAGGGTCGTACTTGGCAAGCAGCTTCTCCGGGTGCCAGGAAATATTATGTACTCGTCTGGGGACGACCATAGCATCTCCAACCAACCAATGTTGGTTGTTCTGAGGTGGGATTTCCCTTTCCTCCTCATGGTCATTATTACCTTCCATATCTTCGGAATCCGAGTCGATATCTTCTTCTTCCGAAAATTTGTATGGCTTAGAGACATCGTCGACTGGCATCTCAGGGATAAGATTCAAAGGGTGTTCAATTTCGATGATCACAAAGTCTATTAAGTCTTCTATCGTGTGTATGAAAACTTCGTCGGGAGTATTGACCACTGGTCTACTTATTTTTTTTCTTCGAGGAAGTATCAGAGCTAAGGGAAACACACCAATCTGTTAGGCGTAGGCTCTTGCGAGTCGGGGAACAATTGTTCTTCCTCGAGCTGGGGAGAGTTACTTGTTTCGGGAGTACTCAGCGTGTGTGGGTTGTCTTGTAAATGACTAGCCATGCATGTGGACTGTTATGAATCTGTAGATTGTTTGAAAAACTATATAAAATATATATTCATCCATTCATTGTCAAGCCCTCCTTCTAGCGCCAATTCTGTTGATGGGTCTTAATTCCCTTGATTCAAAAGTAGGCACCAAACCCGCCATCGAGGCCCAATTAGAATCTACAACATTTAACAATGGAATGGTTCTCTAGATCTTACAATCCGACCAAATTATCGATGGGTTTGTGTTTTCTTCTGAAGGCTCTTCCTTCAGTTAGGACTATTTTCTTATGTATTTTCTCTTGGGTGGGACTGGTATGAGAGATTCAAACCATTATAAACCAACTTGACAACAAATAGGATTAATTTTTAAACTACTAGGGAAGAGGTTGAGCTTGGGATAACCTGTTGCTCAAGCATGCAGACAACAATTTTATACCACAGGCCTAGTACTAATAAATTAACCATGTGAGCATCCAATTACTATCTGAGAAACTAATTATCAGAAAGAAAGAACATATTCAATAAGATAATGGCAAGAAAAATAATTCATCTACCATAACCATTCATCACATAATAACACAATGATTCATATTTATCATTAAAGCAAAGAACATCAAAACATTGCACCAGATAACTTGACAACAAAATTAATTGCTCTTACTCATTACTGCATCATTCATGAAACAGAATAGGATGTAGTTCTTCTCTAGGTCCAATCACATGCATTTGATGAAAATAAGTTGTCTTTGGTCCAGAAGGGCTTCTCGATTCATAGAAGCTTCAAAATAATTCTTAACAACCAAAAAGAAAGAGTTCTTACAACAACCATTGACCCTTAACTAATTGGTCGATGTCTTTATTTATAATGTAAAGCTAACTGAAATTAACAGCTAAGTGCAGTTTAGGCAAAACAAAATTTTCCACGTGGCGTCAACTTCTAACAGTTTCTTTAACAGTCAGCCTAAGATATCTCTTGAAGAGGGTGATTTCTCTCATACTCAGACCAACTGATAAACAGTTATTCACAAGTTTGGGCCCATGGAAGCCTATGTTGTTCCATCGAAGCCACGTGTTTTCCCTTGATGTCCATTGCATGTGCCTGGTACTTTACTAGACTGGAGTAGAGATGTTGTAGCATGGTTCGGGCTCTGATTGGGTGTTCTGCAAATCATTGCACTTGCCCTGGTCTCGCATCGGCCATATTTGCGAGCTCTTCATTCCATAGTGAATCTTGTTTGGCATGCGACTCGACTACGTCACTCAGGTCGACGAAGTTGTCGGGGGTGTCGAACTCAGGGAGTCTGATATCCTTCATCACTTTATTAATTTTATCCCAGTTCTTCTTGCATCTGATCCACTGATTTTTGATTTCTCGGTGTGGATCCCAAGACATCTTAGCCCAACACTCAGTTGATTGATTCATGCGATTAAGACTACTTTTTCCTACCATCCAAATAACATTTTATTCTTTGGCTTGACCTTTCTAGACTGCCTCAATGTACTTGATTCTTTCTACCACTTGTTGTGCTCTTTCATACCATCACTCCATATCCTTGCATGCCGTGAGTGCCATGAGATTTTCCTCCTAGAACTCAGCTATTTTTGTAGTTAAAAGGTGTCTTTCTTTCTTGAACTCATTGTAAACTTCTTCGAACTCACCTTTTAGGTACAAAACGGTTTGCGTGGTGCCTTTATAGTATTTGGCCAAATGATGCAAGTGTTTGAGATCCTTTAGGGCAGTGGTTAGTTCCTTTTTGTCTCTCTTGGATCTACCCAAGGTGGCATCTGAAAGTCCCTTTCCCATGCTGATAAGTTCAAATGTCTGGGCGTTTGTTGTGTTTATCAAGTTCTCCTCTATAGTAACCAAGATGGAGTGATCCAACGTGATCCTTATTTTCTTTACAGTCCTTTGAATGATGGCCTTTCTCTTTTGATCATAGGAGATCGCATAGATATCTGCTACCTCATCTACCGTCTCTTGCATCTGCTGATCACCGCATGTGAGCATGTTTCCTAGGCTTTCGGTGGTGTATACTTGTTCAAGATAGGGCTCTTGAACTTCCTCGCTATGCCTCGTAGGCCCGACCTCTACCTATATCTCATTAGGGATCTGAGTATTGAGCGGAATAGAGACGTCGGGGACAAACTTGTTGGTCACAGAACTGTTGATTTCCTTTTGCGGTGATTATTTCTTTGGCTCATCCAGTTCGGGCTTGTCCTTTAGATCTGGTCCAGTTTCCATCGTATTGGGTCCCTTTGTTTCGAGGCCGCTTTCGGCTTCTGTTTCCTTTTGTGGGACCTCCTTTGTTTGAACTTCAGGCTCAGGGAAACAAGTCTTCTCAGGACCTTTTTCCTCTTGGACACGCACAGGGGTGTTGTGAGATGACTCCGGGATCCCATCGTCACTATATATAGTTAGAAGCTTTCTCAAAGGATTAGGCGCATGTGTTTCTACTAACACCCGACTTGTCTTTGGTTGAGTCGTCCCGCCTGTCGGCGATCTTTTCGATGATGAGGTAGATTATGTGCCATCAAACCTATTGATGTTACCCAGGTTCATTAAATTAGAGTCGTTTAGCCCCACAAGACTCTCCTCTGGGATATTGGTTGGAATCCTTAGCAACTTGATGGGGTCTGGGATATCTTTCTTCTGACACATTATCTTTAGGGAATGTTGGTACATAAGTTCCCCTCTCTCCTGCGCATCCTAAACCTCGGGAGAGTTCCTGTCCTGTGCAGGGGTTATCTGGGAAACCTCCGTTGTTTCGATGGCTCCTTGAGGGGCTTCTGCCACTTTAGTTGGTCTTGATGTTATCCTTTCTCCTCTATCCCTGAGGACCTCTTGAGCCGTTTGTTCCAGGATTGTTTCTTTCTCATCCAAACTCATAGCCTTGAAATTGGTTTCCTTAGGGTCATCCATTCTCACCATTACTTCACTCAATTCTTGATCATTCTCGGTGAATATATCATTTTCAAAATTGTCGTGAGCATATGGCCAGCAGAAAGATACTTGGGATGCATGATTTGGTACTAAAAATTTTGGGTCGTTCTTGCGAAAGTGACCAGTCAGGAATTGAAATTCCAATTGGCTTAACCCTTATTGCTTTGCCTAAGAAGTGTCTTTTACTATGTAGAAACCAACATGGAACCTGTAAGGTATGAAGGCCCACTTCTTATCTTTTACCAGAGTAGCATTATAACCCTGCAGGATGGTCTGGTAACAAATTTCCTGACTACCAATTAATCGGGAACATACATAGGTAACAGATGTGGTGCTCCGATGGCTCCAAACACCCTGATATAGGTGTCGTCCAGATACTAGTTGCCGAATTTGGATATAATCCTTTTATACACATTTGACAATCTTGGGAACTCTTTCTGGAACAGTAAAGAATGAATACACATGATAAATTGATCGCAAATGAGAGAATAGGATTTCTTGTACCTGTTCTCCCACAAAATGTTGAAATATACATGAACCGGGACCTTTGAGGTATGCCAATTTAGGTTCATTCCTATGAAGGTATTTATTGCATAGACGACTTCCAATAGATAAGACACCATGTAAAAGGATGGAGTTTCTCCCTCTTTCAGCATCTCAGCCTATTGTATACAAGTGCTCAGTTGTTTGGAGATGATGGCACCCCAGTTGAAGCTTGTGCCTGAAATGGAAACCGTATAAGTTAGAGGCATCCAAGCCTCTGAAAACCAGGAGAAATATTTCTCCCCATGTAATATGCAGAGAAGAGACATCAGGTATATGTACGTTTCCCTTATGTTGGCCATTGGATAGCAATCGGAAGTCCATTTTTTGAATTTTTGTCTTCCCTCCACCATGACGCCATAACTTTGTTGGTGTCGTGTGCTACATAGAAAATTACAATAAAATTAGTGCTCAGCCTCTCTTCCAGCTCCCTGAGCTTGTAGTAACTTTGAACCTCTTATGGCAATAAAACCCTGACACACTCATCATTGTCATCGTTAATCAAACATTTTTGTGTCTTAGTATGGTCAATGAGAAATTTTAGGACCTCAATGCAAGGAAATACCAGAGTCCATCTTGCCACCATGTGCCTATACTCCCTATAGACATTCGGGAGGACTTCATCGTTAATTTTCCTCATATTAGGGTCATTGTGTGGGGTATATTCGGGGAACTCCTCCTTCTTGATTTTCGTGAAAAGTTATTCCCAGCGCGGGAATACCGTCTTGGTCCCAATGTTCTCCTTTGTGTCTCCAAAGGCTAGGGGTTGAACGAAATATTTTTTGGTGACTATTTTGATGATGCGCACTGGCTTAGGAGAAAATTCCAATTGTTTGGTGACCACTAGGGAGGAACCCTCTCCTATGTCTAGTTCTGGTTTCTTTGGTTCTCTTGGGGATTTCCTCATGGTGGGTTTCTTCAGTGGCATCATTCCTTCAGTAAAAAAATGATCCTTTAGGCATGTGTACAAAGTAACGTTGGATGAAAAAGGTATGAAATGAAGTGTAAAACATCCATGATCTGACACATGCCTGTACGCTTGCTAAAATTATTTTTTAATACTCACTAGACTTTGGAAGATTTCTCTGGATCACTCGTCTTTCTTCTCTAGGTGCTTTGAACGTCTTTTCACATAGAATAAGCTCATACACAATGACTCAAAATAATATAATGGGAGAAATTTCTACCAGTCGTATCAAACAGTCAATACGAGTAATGGATGAAAAATCAAACAACCTACTATCGAATCTTTGCAAATAAATTCTACATTTTTTTACGGCGGACGCATGGAGGGAGATGCATTGTATTGGCGGGCTCAAACAATCCTTTTGATTTACACATGAATTAACAACTAATGTGCGATCCTAGAATTAATTAACCTCTTGAATGCATCATATCTAGCATGTCTTAGAGCTAAAATGTCCCATCACACAACATTTCTCAGTGGACAGGTGGGGAATCGACTATTATCCTTGTGTATATTTCCATTGATACGCTCATGACAAACACTTCTGACGACAAAGGTATCGGGGATCAACGATCGGGGATAGTTCAAGTGTGTAGTTTCTTGGCATGTTATCATTTTGTAAAATCTCGATGCCGACAACATTTCGGAGTTCAGGGATCGGTGATATTATTCCTTTACTCTCGCAATGCTTATTCTTTTCCTTCCTTCCCAATACCGATGGAGATCAGTCTTCGGCGATATTCTTGTTAAATCTCATCTGTAGAAATGAAAGACTTTCTTTCGTCAACACCAATGAAGATCAACGCTCGACTATTTTGGCTTTTACGAATAGTTCTTATCATATTTAAGTCTTCCCAATGTCGAATCCCTTAAGCGCGTCTGAAGAATCTTTGACTGTCGATTCTTTAATTAAATGCTAGTCCCTTTTAGGGTTATGATGATTTTCACATGCTCAAGCGAACTTTAAAGACTCAACATGATAGCACAAAATGATAAACAAAGGCAGTAGTTTTCATACTGAAGTGGAAATACACAGTGCAAAGGATCAAGTGGTACCCAAAAAGTAAAAAATGGACATAGACTTATTAGGGTGTGTTGAGTGCTCAACACCCTATAAACCTTGAAGTTGTCGAATAGTGCGTGGGGGAGGAAACTGAAGTATTGCCTCAACCTTTAACGGATCTTCCATGATCTCGGTCTCAGATACTAAAAATACCAAAAGACATCTAGACCTAATGCAAAAGATGCACTTATGAGTGTTAAACCAGATTCTATAATAATGACATCTTTCAAAAACTAGCTGAAGGTGCTTAGAGTGATCCACTCTCTCACTAGAGTGAGCAGCAAGATCGTTAAGATAAGCTTCAACTATATGCTTAAGATCATGGAATGCGAAGGTCATGGCACGTTGGAAGGTTTCTCTGGTGTTTTTAAGGCCGAAAGGCATCTTCCGGTATGAGAAAGTACCCCAAGGACAAATAAATGTCATCTTGTGTTGAGACTCAAGTTTAATTTGAATTTGGTTATAACCTGAAAATCCATCCATGAAAGAAAACACTTTGTTTCCTGCACACTCATCGAAAATCTAATCGATGAAAGGTATCGAGAATTTGTCTTTAGGACATGCCTTGTTCAGGTCACGAGCGTTCATGCATACACCAATGGTTCCTTTCTTCTTATTCACAGGAATGGGACTGGATAACCATTCAGTTAAAGGAATCGGGTAGATGAAGCCAACATTAAGTATTTTCTCTACCTCTTCCTTAATAGCAGGGGCCTTCTAGGGATTGACACCTCTAAGACATTGTTGAATAGTCTTAGAATCTGGATAAGTTCTAATCTCATTTTCGACAATATGAGGGTCGATTCCTGTCATCTCTTCATATGACCAAGAAAATACATCTCGGAATTCCTTGAAGAGTTCGGTGTAAATTAGGATTTCTTCTTGCGAACAATCTACACTAATATGTACATTTCTATCTTACCAGGGGTATGAGAGATATCGATCGTGACGTTAGGAGAGATACTCTCCATATTTCCTTTGGCATAATTGTCGTTTGTATCAAGTGGAACTACAATGTGACTGACTATCTCGCTCAAAGTAGATCGAAAGTCATCTTGTTCGATTCTAGCAAGCTCTAGGAGAAAAAAGAGCAATGATGCATATCATCCCAAGGTTTGTCAGAACCATTCATGGATTTGATGATGGCTTCATCTAAGGGAAAAGTCTCATTGAGGAAGTCATGCAAACAATACAAAGAAGTGGCCCACACAGGCTTAAGAATAGGATCCTCCTCGTCAGTCAGCGAGGTAATAGGGTGGGGATCGGTGGAAGAGTCAAGTACAACTTGATACGCAATCTATACTGTCAATAGTGGCATGGAAATTCCATCATGTTACTGACCTTCACAAGATGAAGTCAAGGAAGGTAGGGTCCAAGGATCGTTAAAATAGGAAGTGCAGAAAGGAATGTACCTCTCTGAAGAAACAGGCCTACTAGACATGGCATAAACATGGTGAATCGGTGCCATGAAGTCAAAGGTACCCATAAGGGATAAATACATTTCGACACCAATATTCTCAGTTGTCGGTTGAGAATTGTTGACCACGAGGATCAACGGTCCAATAGATGCATTGGGGCTATCATATGCAAAGGATAACGGGTCGATTGTCATGATCTTCCCATCGTGAGGAAAACAAAGAGTGTGAAATACAGACTATATGATGGAAGTCATATCATAAGTCCAATTGCATCCTAGTAACAAGTTATAATTGAGGGGTTCATCAACCACCTCGACATCCACCTCTACCGTATTACTACCTAAATCTAATGGAAAGGCAGGAAGAATACCGTGAGGATGGAAGGAATGACCATGAAAAGTGGTCAACATGGTTGGTGATTGAGAAAGAGTCGGAGAGCCGAGAGGTTTCCAATAGATCAGGGGCATAACACATGTTGCAGTGCCTTCATAAAAAACTGCACATTTGATGGTATACTTTGAGTACCCCACGGGGATTTGGAATTCCACATGGTAAGGCAAGTGAAGCTTCACATCCATGACATCAAACTTGATAAATTTTGATCCATATGGTCTAGAGCTCCTAACACAAATAGAAAGGCATTCCTCTATGAAGGACATGTTTGGAGTACCTCCAGAGCTGACATCACACAAGGGGTTTGACCCAGGTTGTCAATAATAGAGTAATTTTGGGCGGCTCTAGCATTTGGATTGTGGGTAGAGCACTTGAGTACTCCTTTCGGAATACGAGGCTACGGATCTAGTTATGGATCTAGTTTTTCAATTTGCAAGTGCATCTCCGGAGGAGGAGGAGTATATTCTAGACTAGGTACAGTCTGTGAGGAACTGTAATTGTGAGTCTAGGTGGCTACATTAACCTGAGAATTCACCATATTGATACACAAATAGTCACCGTCTTGTGTCGGTGGGTTTTGAAGTCGACCGGCAACATTTCTGACATTTGAGGAGCTCAAGGCCATGTGTTGGTTATGTGGGAAAGGATTCGTCAGCACGATGGGCAGTAGAGATAAGAGCCTCGTAGCTTCCACAAGTTTGGGGCATAAATGAGTAAGATGATCGTCTATACAAAGATGGGAAATTTCACCTTATTCCTTTCTCTCTCTCCCTCTGCAACATTATTATCTGTCTTCTCATTATTACCATTATCCTTGGGTTTATTATTATTCTTCCCACCCTTACGATTATTATTATGTCCTTTCTTCTTATTCTCGCCTAGTTGTTGGTTACCATTTGGGTCAGTCGACGATTGCACAAAATGTACATCCGTCGAATGGGTGGGATTGGAAGACACAGACGAAGATGGCCCTCCTGCAGACTAGTTTAGAGAAAACTTTTTCAAATGTCTTGTCATTGAGTCTGCGTGTTTTACATTGGCGGAGCCTACAATGCAATCAGGATGAAATCTGATCTTTTGTCTAGGGTCATAGGTTGAACTCGATGCATTCGGAAGAATGTGGTATAACATCCTATACTAAGTGTATATAAGATCTAACTACTGGGCTTTGAATATTGCTTCTTCCTCAGATGTAACCTCGAATTTAGAAACATCCTTCGAGATATGAGGCTACAAAGACTTAAGGAACCATTCTAAAAGAAATTATGGGGGTATGGAGGTCTTAATAAGCCTCTTTCATCTATGCCACTCCTGTATGTGATCCGAGATATGAGTGGTTGTGTCCTGGCATAAAGTTGATAGAAGTTCTAGGCCAACATCGTAATGAACCAAAAATTGGAAGTGGTTAAGGAAGACTATCACCATCTGACTAAAGGTGCCATATGCCCCCCTAGGTAGCTTGATATACCATTTCATAGCAACTTGAATGAGGGCGCATTGAAATAATCTTAGCCAAATGGAATCATCATTAAGGGAATTCGAAGAGCACCATAGGTGAAAGGTGGTGACATGATCACTAGGATCCTTGCCATTCTTACCTTCAAATTTCAAAATGTTCAAAGGAAGCTTGGTGGGGATGGGGAGCCATGTAGGATCATGACACACAGGGTTGTTCATCAACTTAGACAAGTCTGGTATATTAAGTGTGGCCAGAAAAGGGAGTTGGGGTTGTGGCATGTAGCCCCAAGCTCCCTGGAAAGATTGTTTTTGGGGAACTGCAGCCCATCCAGAGTTCTGGTAAGCACCATGGTCTTGTCCCAGATTGTAAGACCCTCCTATAGGTTGATTCATAAAATTTTTGTTGGGAACCATTCTAGTAGGAATTTTCTAATGGTGGTTATAAAAATTTCCCCTAGCTGGAGTGGCTCCGAGTTGGGGGTTTCCCAAGGTGTGAAACTGCCCTGCTATGGGTGTGAATCTAAAGGATAGAGGTGGATTCATCATGCCAAATGTGTTGGTTGTAATCAACATTGAGGAGGTGAGGGTATAGGATGGAACTTGAGCATAAGCTTGTCTAGAAGGTTGGATCTTGACCCAGAAGCAAGAGGATTAGACCTAGGGTTAAAAGAGGGAATGCCTCCCATAGTAGGAGTCATTTGAGGGATATGAGAGCCACCAAATGAGAATGGATTATAAGGAGGAGATGTGCCCCCAAGTCCAATTCTATTATTAGGGCCAACAACTATGATGGAGTTTGAAAACTGTGAAGTAAAATTCGACATACCATAGGAAAAAGGACTAGAGTCCATAGGGATGGAATGACAATTATATCCCGGTGAGTGACCAAGAGACCCAAATGGGTTCATGGAAATAGATTGAGCATTCACTATAGGACGGGCAGCAGTGATGATATGTGCCTCCAACACTACAACCATTGTGGTTGCAGGAGTCGAAGGGGTGCCATTAACTATAGTAGGTGTGGGAGTCAAAGGGCTCCCATTATTTTGTTGACTTAGTTCAGTACTCATCCTTTTAGAATCACAAGTTTGAGCAATGGAGGTGTGTGTACCACGTTTAATAACTCTACACCTTTTAGAAGGAAAAGACTCAAAATCCGGTGGTAACTATAACAAGCGGCGAGACCGACGGGGAAGCTGGTCTGACTCCATGATGACTTAAGATTCAAATACAAAAATAAATCCTAAGTCCAACTAGTAATCAAAGAGCACACCAAAAATAATCAAATGGTCAACGTGCACACAAACAGGATAAAGTGGCTGAAAGGGGCCTCCCTCCCTAAAGAAGGTATGTCTCTCCCAAGAGGGGCCTGAGACTCCCTACTAAATATTAGAGGTAACAGAATCCATTATAAGGGCCCTTGTGGGATTAACAACTAGTCAGTCAGATTCCCCCCATAGAGGTAATCCTCCATAAAGGATGTGTGTTTTCCGACCCTTATCTAACCCAAAGTACCTGCAAAATAACCCCTGCAAGTAACCTATGTGGCACCTAAGTCAAGAAACTAAGCAACCACTATACAACCGATGCACATGTGAGCAGTCATAAGTCAGGTCCACTATATGGGCATGGTAGAAAATATTGAAACCTTGAAAGAACTGCCTCTCATAGAGGTAAGGGAACTAGCAATATCCCCAGAAAATATCTCTAACGCTAAGAAGGTATCGGGGGAATATCCATTCAACCAACCTCGCGCGACCTCGTGATTAACTCCGGTGTAAGAGGAGCCTCCTGATATTACCTATTATACAATGTATTTATCCACTCCCTTAGTCAGACACATATGTTGATTTAATAGCCTAGGAGAAGTTTACTGACAAAGTACTATTCGAAGGAACTAAATCCTAAGCTATTTTGTGCACCCTAGAAAATAAAATCGTTACTAAACAATTTTAAATTATAGCATTAATTTTAATGGTTGTGCTTACTCAAAAGGTATGGTGGTGAAACTAGTGATGTTATGACTCAGCAAGTAAATTAAATATGAATACAATGCAAAGTCCTAACTTAAATTTTCAATGAATGATATGCTTCTTAAAACAATGCAATTTTCAATTTCAACTCTGCAATTCTGAATAAAAATGCAATCTTTATTTACATGCACTTAAGCTAAATGACAAATACTCAAAAGATAAAAATGCCAATCAATGTAAAATGCCTAATATTTTTGTATTTTCAATATAAGAAAAATGAAAATGCATGGACTAAAAAACAACTTGATATATAAAGACTCTACTATGTATGGAAAGAGAAAACTCAAGTAGGATACCAAGGAGCAAAACACCTAGCCCAATGTACAAGTACAATCAAAATAAAAAGATGATGAGAAAGGCTCCGCCCAAAAATTCAACCAAAGACATGTTTCTTGCCATCCCATAGACACTTAATAGTCACTACAGAGACCCAAGAAGACTCAACAATCATCAAAACCTACCCAACAACCACCAAACCCAGAAAAAAAAGAAAAAAAGGTTGATGTAAATGACTGTTCAAGGGAACATAGCATATGTACGTAGCTTGAAGAAGGACATCATGTGTATATACACGACTGTCAAGAGAAAACCTCCATATATGTTTCAAAAAAACAGCTAGGCAAAGGAGAAGGTTGAAAGACTCAGACCCAGAGTGAACAGAGTTTGTCAAGCAATGATACGACAAGAAACGTAATATGAATGAGAGAAATATAAGGAGAAAAACACTCCAAACCCCAAGAAAGAACATTCAATCCCCAGTATGGTCACCAATTCTATTATGAGGAAAATATTTCTATGGCTAGGGGAAAACCACAATAGACGGAAATGATTGCACAAATCAACTCTATTCCCAAGTATGCTATATAAACAAATATGCTAGCAAGACAAGATAAAATGCCTACCTCATCTAGACATTCGATGAAGTCCATCATTGAGCACTCAACCCAAAGAAATACACCTACAACTAGTCCTCAACAACCAAGCAACGCAAGAATATGGTGATAATATATGATGTTAGCACATTCAATAGCATAATCCATTAACATACATAACAAATACTCCCATGGAATAATAATTTGAATATTTGCAAGATATCAATTGGACAAGAAAATAGTATTTCTATTAAGATATGATCAACAGAAGTGAAAAAGTTACCGACTTTTGTGTTGACACGGTTCAGAACCGAGAAACTAAGTTCCTTCCAGCTGGGCCTCCACCACCTCAATCCTCCACCAAAGGAAATCTCATGTAAGAGAGACAATTGAGTTCTCACTCAATAAGGGAAGATCTTGGGGGCTGAAAACCATGTTCAGACTTAAAGGACAAAGGGATGTAGACTCAATGTGAAGTGAATAAATCCTCCAGAGTAACTTTTCTCTCAAAGTTGAATTCTTTCTCCTCTTTTCCATTGCTCGGAATTGGCTCATTTATAACCTTCAAATGGAACTGAAGGGCCTATTCAGATCATTTCCAGTATATGGAAGGCCAAGGATCATTGATATCCTATCTTGACATGGAAACCTGACACCATTTTTCATTTTGGGGCACATTTCCCGATGTATGTGTGTTGTAGTTGTGAAACCTGCATATATGCATGTTGTATAGTAGGCAAGGTGTGTATATGTGGAAAAAATGTATTTTCATCTCTAGGATTTGCAAAAAGGGATAGAAAGTCTGCATAGGGAAATGGAAAAGGGCCTTCTGTGCAAGATTGCATAGGGTGAGGAAAATCTTGCTATAACAAGGGCGTGGAAGAGGAGGATTTGGAAGAGGTCGAGGACCAGTAACATGTCATAATTGTTAGAAACATGGAAAAAAAGCAAGGTATTGTCCATTACAACTTGCGATATGTATGTATTGTCGCGTAGCAGATCACAATATAAAATATTGTCTGATACTGTTGGAAAAGATACAAGAAAAGAGGAACCAGAATAATTAGAATGTTTAATGGATTGTTGCAAAAGATAGAGATGATGGGAAGAATATCAACATAGTTACTCTCAGAGTTACCAGAACACGAGAAAATGCAACAAATTAGAATCAAGACCAGTACTAGGGGATCAAGAAGAATACAACACCCCAACAAAATTTTGATGCGCAGAAAGAAAATGAGACATTCAAGAAAGCCAGACAAGAGATCTTGAAGGAGAATATTTCTTCCACTTTAGGAACAAAGCCAATAGATAATGTGCCAATATATGACATGCCTCTTCAATTTGATCATACTAGCAAAGATCAATCTTCAGAAAAGGTCGGTAATTTAAGAAACTTTTTGGTATCTTGTGTGAAGTTATTGAATGATAAGTCATCTCTGCAAGTGTTATAAGGTCTGTTAGAAAAATTGAATTATGGGGAAGAATGGATAAAGACAGTAAATCATGTCCATAGGAAGAGAAGAACAAGTAGGCAGTTCAGGTTAAGTGCAAACATTGGAGATTTCAATATGGGTGACATAATATTAGATTTGGGGTCTGAAGTAAATGTTTTGCCTAAGAATACATGGGAAGCTATGGGAGAACCTAAATTGGGGTATTCACCTATTTAGTTGAATCTGGAAAATTAGTATAGAGTGGTACCAATTGGTAGATTGAAGGGCATACCAGTAGATGTAGATGGTGTGAGCACCATAGAAAACTTTGAAGTGATTGACATAGTGGACAATACTACACCTTATCCAACATTATTAGGACTGGATTGGGATTTTGATAATCAGGATATTATTAATTTGAAGACCAGGAAGATGATTTTTGAGTAAGGAGAATATAGAGTTATAACACCTTTGGATCCTTCATAATGGAAGATATGTTGAACCTGTGACATAAAATTTCATTACAGAAGACATAAAGAGTTGTATAGAACTATCACACGAGAAGAATATTAAATTAATCCAACTGTAGATGGAATGTTGAGTTGGAGAAGCATTAGTTCTTATCCTCCAGACTTTGACATAGGCCTATAAAACTAGAAGAAGTGACTACATGAACTATCTTCTAGAAGATGCGCAATAGTGATGCAGGCACTGAGATGGGTTGGTACAGAGGTAAGAGAACCTCCTACTTTTTATGGTCAAAATGATTTAGAATAATTTTTAAGCACGTTTGAGATAGAAGTTTTGGAAAATTAGAGATTATCAGTTTTAGATATTGCATTGAAAGCAACACCTGCATGTTGGTGGGGGACTTATAAGGAGAATATCAATGATTAGTATCAATGTAAAAGACTACTGTGCGTCATATTTGGCGCAGAGCAGGAGAATAAATATGTGCAAAAATATGATGGAATGGGACAAACCAGAGAACATATAGACAAATGTATAACCCAATGGATATTGGTACAACCAAAGGAATGGCCACATCACTTAATTTATACATTGGAATGCATACCAAGGAACTGGTACACAGAATTGGAACTGCTCAAAGGAACTATAAATCAG
>ML783944.1:333032-367828 GCA_009831015.1 Picea engelmannii | reverse complement strand
TTTAGTTTACTAAAATATCATGTTTAAGTGTTAATATTGATGTTAGACAAGTGTAGACAATGTCAGATTTCCTTGAACATTAAGAAATGCATTTTCAATGCACCATTTGGGATTTTTCTAGGGCATGTGGTGTGTAAACAAGGTATGTTGGTTGATCCTACCAAGATTAATGTCATTGTTAATTTACCACCACCTAAGTTAGTGCGCCAATTAAGAGCTACACTTGGTCATACAGGCTATTACAAGAATTTTATAAAGAGATATGCATAGATTATTGCGGCTATGGAGAAATTGTTAAAGAAGGACATCAAGCTTCAATGGAATGATGAGTGCCAACATATTTTGGACATATTGAAGGAGAACATGGTACTTGCTCCAATTTTGGTGTTTCCAGATTGATCAAGAGAGTTTCACGTGCATGTGGATGCATCTTCAATAGCACTTGGAGTAGTATTAACACAACTAGGAGAAGGTGATACAGATCACCCAATAACATTTGCAAGTAGAAAGTTGTTAGATTCAAAAACAAATTACAATACAACAGAAAGGGAAGGTTTGGATATGGAATATGCATTGCAGAAGTTCAAGCATTACTTATTAGGACAACATTTCAAGATGTTTACAGATCATTCTTCCCTTAGATATTTGGTCAACAAGCCAGTGTTGTGGGGAAGAATATGTAGATGGTTGTTATTATTTAAGGAGTTTGACTTTATAGTAGTTGTGAAACCTGGAAGATTGAATGCAGGGCCAGATCATTTGTCCATGATAACTATTGGAGAGGAACCAAGAAGTTTGGAAGAAAACTTTCCCAATGCTCAACTCTTTTCAGCTCAAATTGTTGATGAATATTTTGCTGACATTATTGAATTTTTTAGTAGAGGATTTTCCCCAAAGGAATTTAATACTGTGCAGAAGAAGAATTTGGTAGTTAGAGTTGCATACTATCAACTTATTGCAGGACACTTGTATAAGCTAGGTGAAAATAACATTCTAAAGAGATATGTTATGGAACATGAATGACCTATCATTTTGGAAGAAGCACATGAAGGAATAGTTGGAGGAAATTGTGTAGGAAAGGATACTACATAAAAGATATTGCACGCAGGAATTCGGTTGCCAAAAGGTCATAAATATGCAAAGGAGTATTTTTATAATTGTGATGTCTGTGAGAGAGTTGGAAATCCATCCGGGAGGGATGAAATTCCATTTAGACCTTAGGTAACTTTGAAAGTGTTTGACAAGTGGGAAGTAGACTTTGTAGGACCAATTAATCCACCAGCTAGAAGATCATGAGAAAGATATATCATTACTATGATAGAATATTTAACCAGATGTGCTGAGGTAGCAGCAGTGAAAGATTGCATTATGAAGACTGCAATGTAATTCCTATTTGAACAAGTAGTTACAAGATTTGGATACCCTAGAATTCTAGTGAGTGATCAGGGGACTCACTTTATCAACAATACCATCCAGGAAATGACTGAAGAATTTGAGATACATCATCAGAAGAGCACTCCATATCATCCTCAAGCTAATGGAACCATGGAAGCATTGACTAAGATATTGGAGAATGCCTTAACTAATATTTTCAATGTTAACAGGGAAGATTGGGATTTGAAGATACCAACAATATTACTGGCTTATAGAACAACATCCAAGAAGTTGACAGGGTAGACACCTTTCAGATTGGTGTATGGATAGGAAGCTATAGTCCCTTTAGAGTATTTGATACCTAGTATGCACATTAAATCCATTACAAATATGACATAAACAGGTGCAGCTCAAGAAAGATTATCTCAACTCATGGAACTTGAAGAAGACATGATTATGGTTGGTTTCCATCAAAAAGTACAAAAAGAAAAGGATAAATCTTGGCATGACAGACACATCAAGAAGAAGAACTTTAAGGAAGGAGATTTGGTTCTCCTCTATGACAGTAAATATTTGCAGCACCTAGGGAAGTTCATAATGCATTGGCTAGGGCCATATGAGATAAAGTCTGTCACAGATGGAGGTGCTATGCATTTGCAATACCTATCAAGCAAATAAATTCAAGGTTTGGTGAATGGTAGTCGACTAAAACTATATAGGGATAGTTGACCGAAGAACCCTTAGTAGATTTCGTGCAAAGAAGTAGAGTTGTATATATTGTATATAATAGGAGATAAAAGAAAAAGAGAAGAAAAAAGTGGGAAAATGAGAAAAAGACAAAAGGAAGTAGGTAAATGGATAAGTGGTAGATAGACAGTTGGAGGATATAACATGAAACAGAAGAAATAAAGTGGTATGACAGAAATGGAAAAAACAGTTTGATAGAAAATGGTGGATACAGCGCCCAGGGACGGAAAGCGACCAGAAAAAAGAAAAACAGTGAACGAAAAATGGGGCATGTCAGAGAATTTATGACAACAAGTATAAAAGTAGGAAACTTACACATCAAGACACATTATGTCATTGAGTAAATGAGATCTAAGGAGAAAAAACTAAGTGTGAGAAAGTATTTTCAGAGCATTCATCAACGATTCAGAACAGTATTTTCAAGATTCAGTAGCATGGCATCATGGAAGGTTGGAGCACCCAGCTGCACTATAAGAAAGACTCGTAGCACCATTAGAGCACCGCAGGAAAAAGTACCAGAAGTTGAAAATCCTAGTCGACAGAAAGGAGTCATAGATGTGGACACAATTCCATCACCTAAACCAATGAGTCCAATAGTTGTCGAAGAGAAAGAACTAGTAATAGATGTAATGGATGTGGATGTGAGTGTTGATGAACAAAACCCCAATGAATAACATAATTGTACACAACATTTGGGTTTGGGAGCGACGCAGTAGAAAAATAGGGAAGATGACGAGATAACTGAGTTAGACAAACCTAGGGAACATGAAGAAGAAGTACATAAGCCTATTGTAGAGACAACATCAGAAAAAAAAGAACAAGTACAAGTTGAGGATATAACAGGTCAACTAGATTCTGACGCGAAGGAATAAGTGTATGTGCACCAGGAAGTAGGGCCATCCACCGGGACAAAAAATAGAAAGGGGAAATGGTTGGTGCAAAGGTCACCGTGCAAACAAACAAAATTCACAATAGCATTACCATGCATAAGGAGTGACAATCCTTCCTAATGTTTTAGGATGCATGGATAAATTAAAGTATGTAGACCACAACATTGCAGATAGAGATAAGTTCCAGGAATTTGTGTCACGGGTGTATATGGAGAGCAAAGGAACAAGTTTTTTATGAGTTCCAATATTATAACCAAAGCAATGGATCACAAGGTTTTACAATACTGGCATAATGAACCTATTAGAAATCCCACATTTTGGGTGTGGTAAGGATGTTAATAACTGCATCAAAAAATTATTGGCATTATGAAGGTTTTATTTTGATGGATAGACCAATATCAATTGATGTAGATCTCATTGTAGAAATAACAAGTCTGCCAATTGATCAAGAAAAACCTTAGCAATACTTAGATGAAAAAACTAAAGAGAAGGCTTTGGCAGAAGAAATGAAGAAGAATTTTATCACTGATAGGGGATCAATATGCTTAATAATCAACAAGATCAACGAACCCATGAAAATATTGGAAACTAATTTAATGGCATGTAAATTATTGAGGAAGTTTCACAAGGAGGAGGGACCAATAGGTTTCATAGTCGCAGCCACGCAGTGCACGAAAGGAAGATTATTAGGTTCAGATCCATATTTATTGAACTGATTTTTAGATGACTATAAAGATGCAAAATATCCAGGAACATAATTCCACTATTCATGGTTGATCATACTTATAGTTTTGGTGGGTTGGGGACACCCCAAATATAGTGTATTTTTCCAAAGGATTGGAAAGTGTCTCCCAACATAGTTTTCTACTTCGTGGAACAATTCATACGTGAAGATGAGGAAAGATAACTCTAGTATATTGGTGATGTATTTTGATTAAATACATGAGAATGTGGTTGAGACATAGAGGATAACACCAGAAGTGGTGGAGGAACACAAACACATGGAAAATTTTCAGGTGTCAAGGTACAATGTATCGATTCAGGAAAAAATGGATCCAAAGAAGAACTGGCTGCAGATGAGTTACTACATCACAACAAATGAAGTTCAATGGGCCATGAAATAATGGTTGGAAGAATGGAAGCTACCATTGGTTTCAAAGAAGAAATCAAAAGTAAAGCAACCAGTAAAAGCTGGCACATCGCAAAAATAGAATATTTCGATAGCTAATATGAGGAAGGTTGTTGAGCATGCAAAGGATACAAGAGGGAGTGAGACAATGAGAAAACCTAGATAGAAGACTATTCCAAAGCCAGTAGCGCAAGAGAAGGATCACACTGAAGTAACCAATGGAGGAGTATAAAAGGTGAATAATGTTCCCGTATAGGAGGAACTCAGAGGAGGCGATGTATCATACTTGGAGGTATCAACAAGTATAGCACAAATGAATAATATTCCTATGAAGAGAACAATTTTACATGCACTAGGAAAAAGAAAGAAGATGAAGGCACACAAGAGCATCCCATAGCTGACATTGATAGAAGATGACATAGATTTAGTTGTTGAGAAGGTGCAAGACCGTGCAGCAGAAGTGTGGTACGACACTGAGAAGAAACAAGAATAAATCATCCATAAGTTAACATAATTTAAGGATACATTGGCACAACTGCAATTGAATGTAGTGAAATAGAAGGAACAAGCACAACCACAACATATTGTTAAGGAAAATTCAGTTCCAACGAAGGAGACAGTCCATATTATAGTATCGAGGTGCGAAATTTTTTCTATCACTCAAAATATGGTGCAAATGGATGAGGAAATATCATAGAAATAGATAAAGGACATCGACCACTTGGACTTGGCATTGGCCAAGGTCCCCACAAAAGCATTTTATAAACTACAAGTTAGTGTAGCATAGGAGATTCAATCGAGAGCGCATGTGAACATGGCGGATTTACAAGCAACTAAGGCACTAAGTGACACACTGAAGATAACCCTCAACGAGATGAATGTTGAGAAGGATTAAGAAAAGAAATGCATGGACTAGATAGAGTAGTGTGTAGAAGAAGTATTTAAGTCAATTCCTTCCAGTGAACAGGAAGGGGAACATTTATAGAGAGAGGAGAAGATTGGAAGGATATCACAAACCATGAAGATCTATAAGAGCCATATCAAAAATATGATTGCAATATTACAACCAAGCACACCACCAGATTTTATATCATAGAGAGAGAAGGAGGTAGTAGGGAACATGGAGAAAATTGTGCAGAACATCAAGGAAGTCATGGAGTTATATGATAGAAGTGTGCTATTATGGACAAGTCTACAAGAGGACAAAAAAGTTGTAGGATTTGGAACAAAAGGAAGATATATTGAACACAATTGCACAGGACTTGAAGAAGGATAATAAGGAAATGAACATATAGGACAGGATGAGGTGCGCACAAGAGTTAAATAATTTACAGGAAAAACTGAAGAGTGTACAAGTAGATAAGCAGCTGAGACAAGGTCAGTTGGAGCCACTGCAGGAAGATGTAGAAAATATGTTGACAGAGATGGATACAACTAAGGAAAAGATGGAAAACCTTAGGTTAGAGGCTAAAGAAATGATGAAGGAACATATCATTGCACATAATGTGGAATCTATTGTAGAAAAGAGCACACAGGTGCAACCTAAAATCGAAGGGGTCACAGGAAAGTTTCAGGAACTAGAGAAGTTAGTGTGTGATGCAAACATTGTCTGAGTGGATCGAGACGAGACACATGTGAGTGAATGGGGCCTGTTGGAGCATGATATGTTTGGTAAATACACAACAATAATGGAAGGAAATTACAAAAATGACCAATAAAGGAGAGCACACCAGGAAATAAGGAAAAGCAATGCGTCAAAAGGCAGAAAAGAAGCGCGTCGTAAATTAAGGAAAAGAACCGCGGGGAAAGAGGGAAGTAGAATAAGGACAGTGTGATGAGGAACAATTGGATCAAGGACCAGCCATGCACAGGAGGTTGAAATGTGGACAAACCTAATTGACTTAGGGTTAGGGTTTTGGTCATAATGTAATGGGTTTTTACCCACATTTTGTAGTATAAATAGATGTTGTATGAGGTATCTAGGTTATCTTATTTTATGGTATCATGTTTTGAGTACTTTCTGAGCGATGAAAAAATATTTTTGGTTGAGAGTTGTGGAGCTAATATTGATTCAAATGGGTTGTAACTGAGGGTCAGGTTGTAAGTTGTGGAGCTTGGTGTGACCTGGTCATTCTCACACCAACTATTATTTGTAATGTGCGCAATGCAGATATTTGATGAAGAATAATAAAGAAGCATAATATCTTTGTGGACGTAGCCCAGCGGGGGTGAACCACGGTAAAGCCTGTGTTATTGTGTGGAATGATTTTTTTATTCTTTGAAATGCTTATGATGATGAATGAATGAATGAATGAATTTGTTAAGGTTAATTTACAGCACGCACTAGATTAGTTCTGATATTTACTACAGGATGAATGTTAATGGTTAAGAAATGGTAGATTTGGATAATGAAGTATTGGAATAGTAGATCTGATGTATAATGAAAGTAGAAACCATGTTTGACATCCCCAAAGTAGCATCCCTTCCACAGTTGCATACATTTGGGTCTTGTAATCACCCCTAAATCCATCTCAGGTGAGACTGCATTGTGCACTTTGTGTGCAACGTTTCTTTCTGGTCTCCAGAAGGGTCGATGGTGTACAAGGTTTTGTTGGAAACCTAAAGTAGAACCCAAGTCAAGCCCAAACAACCAACATGAATAAATTGAGAATTTAAAACAATGAATAACACAAATTGGTGAGTTAGTATCATATACCTTAACATGTATATCAGCTTCACCAGTTTATGCATTGTATTTGAAAGAAAAGTGGTTAAGATTTCAGATAGAAGGAATTGTCTCCAATAGGCTTGTGGATTTAAAAAAAACTAGAAGGAAATTTTTCAATATGCATTTACCCAGTCCACAAGAGAGAAGAACTTTACTTTTTGAATTTTATCTTCATAATTATTTGATACCTGATAATACCATGTGGAACCAAAATCATTTCATTGGGGATGTGAATTTAAGAAAATTTTTATTTGTTTTGGAGAATGAATTGAAAAGGGCCCATGAGAAGGAGTTGTACGAAGGAGAGTAATCCACAATTCCATTATGGATTAGGCCAAAGGTAGCTCACATACCTAGTATTTTTAAAATTCATAACAGAATAAAGGTCGATCCAAGAATTAGAGAAGTAATGATCAAAGTACAGAATGAAGCAGTAAATGAATTCATCAGCTTCTAAAACAATTAATAACACTTAGTAATTACAACTTGTAGAGGAAGGAAAAATTAATTGAGTGATACACTAAAGATGAAAGATCCAAACTATTTATCAAATATTTGTGCATCCTTGTATCACAACAGGTTATATGCAAATCTTGTTAGCGAATTCGACCTTCAGTGGATTGGCCTTTGATTTAAATTCCCCATGATATTGCACCCAATACTATATTACAAAGACAATGATGTTTTCAATAAAGAGGAGGAAAGAAAAATATGGCAAATGATAAAAAAAAATTGGAGGATTCCATGCAGAAGGTACTAATACACAACTACTTCCCTATTATTTTAGAGAGACCTGTTCCACACATCATGTTCAAGCAATATCTGTGGATTCATATTAGTTACACAAGGGATGTGTAAAAGGCTAAGTTGGGGAGTGTTACATTTATTTTCCACTTGATTGCCAGATGAATATTCTCTAGAGGTTAGCAAGATGAAAAAATGAGTTATGTCACTTTTCCCTTGAGTATACACCATCCTTTTTCCTGGTCATGAGATTTCCTTTGATATATCATGACCCAAATTTATGGTCACAACTTGCTCTCCTGCAAATCACAACTAGTCACATCCTACAAGAATGCAGGGTGTGACTGGGTCTGTTACTCTCAAATTAGGAATAGTTACAATGAGATGGGATCAAGCTCATATTTCTCGTAATTTGACATCGAGAATATTGTTATTTTGAGTGTCTAAGAGTTATCCACCATCTCATCTCTTTAATCCTATATATTGAGGGTCTCTCATGGGAAAAAGGGAGGAAAAGAAAGAGTAAACATATAATGTCATACTGATTACGAAGCTTGGGAAAGGAAATTGGGAGAAGATTCATCAAACTATTTGTTTGTAAGTTGTAAGATTTTTGCTTTATTAATAGAATATGCACATGCTTTTCCCCTCTAATTCATTGTATATAGTGATTTTAGTATTTATAGAGAGTTAATATTTCATGTCCTTATGTCATATTATTGGATCTATCAGTGATTGATACATGTTACATTTGATCTCGTGAGAGGTGTTTGTTGCTATTCTTTTGTGTGTAGATCTACGTTCATGAAAGTGAAGGACATCTTCAAGGGAGTGAATGACCAAGGAACGTGCATGGAAAACTGTCAAACCAATGATTAAGTCCTCTACTCTTTGATATCAGAGATTGCTTCATGTATGATTTGGATCTAGGAAATTATTTTTCTTGCATCTATATTTTGTCTTATGTCTAGGAAGAGCCTAAGGGAGGTAACTCCTACATGGTGCATTTATCCTACAACAGACTGGTGATTCCACTAGGGAAGTCATTACTGTTATTTAGTTTTCTTCCTCAACTTTTGAATTCATATTCTCAAAATCCTTGCATGTTTTAAGCCCCAAATTTTGTTTTCATTGTATCCATAAGTATTTTTTGAGTCTATTTGAGAGTGTTTAGTCCCACATATGATAGATCTGCCTTAGATATATCAGTTTTTCACACTTGTATGATCGCGGTCATGGATTACCCATGTACACAAAGTGGACACACACTTTTTGACCATCCATTGCACCACTACAATAGTGACCACCTAAAAATCACACTAAGAAGTGTGACCAATGCTCGAGGTCGCTAGTCTCTCTATGTATAGACATGACTGATCGCTCTATCTTAAGTGGAAAGGAACAAACAACCACTAAAAAGATGTCTTTTCGAGGGACATCCTTCAAATATAGCCCATATATGCTTTCTGTGTTTTGTTATCATCTCACAAGTCTTTCTTAGATCTGTTTCAACAGTTATTGCTACAACCTTTTTCAAGTCATTTGATCTTTTTTTTAGCATTGAAAGATTGAGTTTTTTGTGTTGAAGACATATTTGTGATTGAATATTTTATTCCTTGGGTACTTTTTTTATTCATCTTATTTATATTTTGAGTTATTTGCAAGTGTCATTGAATCCTTTCATTTCGATTGAAAGAAAAAGCAAAAGAAGAGTCTATTTTGAGTTTTCATGCAATATGGAAAGAAGAAAACAAATTTTTTGCATCCTACTTTCATAGTTGGAGTATTTTGGTACATATTTGAAAGAGCTTGTCTTTGTTTGGGATTTCAGGGACATTAATTTGATATTTTGGCATTTTAATTTTCTCCATTTGATAAAGAAAAAGTAAAATTTGCATGCTATTGGGTGTTTATCTGCATTAAGAAGACCAATATCTCTTCTCCTTCCTTTATATGGAAATCATTGAAAGAGAAATATTTGCATTTCATTATTTCTTCATGGTTTTGGACTCA
The DNA here is from genome assembly GCA_009831015.1 of Picea engelmannii. Lineage (NCBI taxonomy): Eukaryota > Viridiplantae > Streptophyta > Pinopsida > Pinales > Pinaceae > Picea > Picea engelmannii. The sequence continues at coordinate 358,203 of ML783944.1, read as the reverse complement.
AGTCACCACATCATTAGTTTCATCTTCGTACACCCTACTGAGTAAAAAAACCATTAAAATTAATGAACATACTTAATAAAATTAATTAGACATATTTTGTTTTATAGAACACCAACAATAGTATAAGGATAGGACCTTTGGATTAGGGTGAAGTGAGTAAACTATCCAAGGTTATTAAATGAGACAGTATAATACTAGAGAGAGTAAAACTCCCTTAGTAGCAATTAGCATTAGTCAAGAAAGATCCTCTCATATAGGAGTCAAACACAAGGTCAAGTGAAGTGATCGGTTGATATTTCCCTTCTTACGTTTGCCTAGTGGGACCATAGAAAGTTGGTAGCTTCGAAGAGTGGCAAGTCCTCAAGGTGACACCACTTCTTCTTAGTTTTTGGGTCATGCATTTGTGTCCAACATTCCTATTCCCATTTTATAGCCTTGAATGTCAACTATCCCCCCTTGACCATTCATTGTGAATTGGTAGAAATAATAACCTCTCCTAGGATTCCACACAGATGACTGCAAGGGGGATTCCTTATGGTACCGGTGCCAGACATTCAATATCATCTTCAGCAAACCAGGAGGGTATTTTCTTGCAGGATATTACTTGCACCTTGGGGAAATGTTGTGTGATTATTATCGTAATTGTTTCTCATATCTTCACTAATGGATTGATATCCCATCTTCGGAATATCCTTTCACTTACTGTTTTCTTGGTTGATTAACTTTATATTTCTTAGGGGTTTGTTATTTCGACATTCGTAGTGTTCTTTTGACATTCGTAATTGGATTTTGGGATCATTAGTTCTGCTATACTTTCATCATGGTCGACCAAGGTCTTGAAATATCTCGTAAGGTGCAAAGGTTGGATCCTAAAGAACATTGTCTTCCACAAAACCCTTATAATGAAGGAACTATTAATGAAGAGGATTCTTCTAAAATTAGGAGCGTAGCTCCCTCGAGTGACCATCATGAAGGGGTTGTCGAAATCATCAAGGAAGGCTCTGTCCCTCTTGCAAATCACCCTTTCACTAGTCCTTATAACCCACTACTTGTTGAGTTTCCTTCAACAAGTTTTATTGATTATTTTTCTTCTTACTTCTTACCACCCGGTATGTACAGTAGGTGATCTTATGGAATGGATGCAACATCGCCTAACTATATAGATATTGAGATAGCTTCCTTGACACACATCGCCACTACTAGAACTTCTCCTTTGTGGGGAACATCATTGACTCATGTTACCCCGTCACAACATCCTATGAACATAATGTTTGTTCCCACCTATCTAGTTGCACATATGTATACACCAAGAGCTTTACTTGGATGTTTTATACCTTTTCCCTTTAGTAAGTTGGCCAATAGTGGTGTTGCCTCAGGCCCTGTGACAATTTTATTTTTTTTCCCTTCCATTCAAGTAGGTAACCCAATGATAATCACACCAATTGTTCATCCTACACAAACTATTTAGATGGGAAGTAATTCTATACCTCCCACTAGGAGGGAATTCCAATTGGGGGAAACCCTTATATGTAGGGCCCTATTCAACAAGAAGGAAACAACCAGCATGGGGGAAACAACCAGATGAGAGGAAATAGACATATTGGGGGCCACAACCATTTTGGTGGAAAATGCTCACTGGAAATCAACCACAAGCCGAGGGGAAATCCATTCCAGCAGACCCCTCCATCGCTTCTACTTCAAGCCCTACAAGGATTTATACTAGACTACCATATCTAGAAGTTTCCAACACTCCATGGGGCCAACCTAATCCAATGATAATCTGTCCACAAGGAGCGTTTCCTATTCAAACCATGAACCCCATGTTTCCTAATGCCCAATCCTCCCAACCTCAGTATATGGGAGGACCACCAGGTTTTACAATGCCATCACAACCTATATATGGTCCTACTAATACACCGATGCCACATCCATACTACTAGTATTAGCAACCAAATCGAAAAATTCCCTTTTTTTCTACATTAGATCTATCATATTTTGTAGGTTTTACTAACTATCCCATACATCATGCCCCATTCTAGTCACCAATCCCTTCCAAACCACCCTCTGATATCCTGAAGTTCAATGAGAATCCTGGAGAATATCCTAACAATCATATAATGACCTTCTATATTTGGCATTCTTCTAACTCCTTGATGGATGATTCCATTCAATTAAGAATTTTTCAGAGAACTCTCACGGGCTCGACAAAAAAATGGTATATTTAGCTACCGTGAAACTCCTTTCTCGACTTTAATTCTCTTTCTATGGAATTTATGACCCATTTCCATCTGTTAATATCGTATGATATTGGTACCAATATTGTAACCTCACTTAGGAAATCCACCTCCACTCATATCTATGTTCATATTCATGAATGGAGTTAGTGGTGATGGTTGATTAAAGATACAATTCTGGACCAACTCCTGGTAGATTGATTTACTAAGTCACTCTTTCCACACATTGCTAGAGATGTCACCATGGGAGGTGTTGTTACTAAGGAGCAAGCAATCAACCGTGCTCAATATTTGGAATTGGTATATTCCCAATCTGACACACTTTATGATCTGATTCCTCATGCTCCTCGATCATTGAACGATCCATCAAAGCCAACCCTAGAAGCCCATGCCAATGGCATGATAGGTTCCATGGAACTACAGTCTATGACCCAATCGATTGGGAAACAAGGACATCAAGCCTCCACCCCATCCTCATCCTAGACTAGTACAAATACCAAATCTACTCTCTCTCTTGCACAATCCTCTGAGGTGAATGCAGTTCAATCCACTTCATATTAGGAACCCGGAGTTAATAAGAAAAACAAGGGTAAATACAAAAAATATTTTAACTAGAAGGAGAGTATAGAAACCTAAGACCCTGATGTTGGGGGAAAATACAAAAGAAAGGAAAAATATCCTTGCATGGTATGTAAGGAGGACCACTTCACCAAAGACTTCCCTCGCCTTGTTGAGGTTCATCAATACCTCGAGTGAAGGGGGTATCCTTCCCAACCAATGGTATTACCCAATCCTCCCTCTCCCCCCAACAAAAATAAATGGTAGCGAAATTCCTTGCACCCCCACCCATGGGAAATGAAAATTCCTCAACCACAAACATCATGATAGTTAAATATATCGTGGAACTATCCACTAGAGAGAAGAGATATCAATTCCAATAAGGGGAACCTTCATCTAGAGATCCTCCATCGACTGCACCACCCAATGGCCCTCTCACATTAGAGAAACCAACTTTTGAACCTACAATCCACCCTCCAAAAGGGGTAGTTCGACGAACTACCCACAATTTGAATTCTCGAGAAACTCAACACTATATCATAATGGAATATCTCTCCCAAGAACCATGTGCCATGTCAACACTTGAAGTATTGAAAATTTGTCCTTCACAGTGGAAAGCCTTGTTATCATCCATAGGGGGAATCGACCCTTCAGAGTCAAACATTATTTCCTTTGACATAGAATAGAGTGAGTTGCGCCTCTCACACCAACTAGCATTGCAAATCATAGTTGGTTGTATTAACAAGAATATATTTTGTATGATGATCAATGAAGGAGGGACCACTTGTATTATGTCTTTGACATGTTGGAAATCCCTTGGTTCTCCTCATCTCACCACATCTCAAACCATCCTAAAATATTTTGATGGACATTTTTTTAAACCCCGTGGAATTCTCATCTCTCTATCCATTGAGCTTGGGGGAAAGACTGTCTTCGTAGAAATTGAAGTGGTAGACACCACACTCGACTATAATCAACTCTTGGGTCTCACTTGTCTCTATGCAATGAATGTTGTTGCATCAACTATATTTCATGTCATACATTTTCCCAATCAAGGAAAAATGTTTACCATCGACCAACTCGATGATTGCACACCTGATTTGCAAGCTAATCCTAACACCAATGTGTCTTTTATAGAAAATTCTTCTAGAGGGTACAAAAGTGTTGATGTAGGTATCTTCAAAATGTTCATCTCTTATGGGAATATTCCCACTTCCTGTACCTGATACCACCCATATCGCTCCTATCAACATGATTTTCTCATCTACCAGTGGATCCCTCTGGTCAGTTGATCCTTGGGTGGCACCTTATCCTGAGGATGTTGATTCATACGGAGCTTACATTCTGATCATCGTAGTAGATATTGTCGATCTAACAATCCCATGAGCTTCTGTTGATACTGGTCAACAAATCCATCCTCAAGTGGAGTGTGATCAACCTTGTCTTCCCATATGGGTTGTTGACTCTCTCAGCTTACATGATTTCCTAGATACTAAGTTACTTTCAGAAGAGGCCATCCTCAAAGTCATGGATTCCATTAATAAGCCCAGAGAGGATGAGCATCATCCAAAATCCATCCCCACTAATTTAGAACCAAAGAGAGTCAGCATGATGAGTTTCAACCCGAGAATGGGGGAATTTTCTGGGGCATCCATTGAAACCCCTAGTCTTAGCCCTTTTCCTCCTTGGATTTCATTTTAAGAACTTGCCAATGAATTCTCTGCTACCCCTTCCATCAAAGATTCACACTTCGTACTCCCTTCATGACTTTATGTATCCCATCAATGAGCTTCCACAGCTCATGAAACCACTCATATTGAGCATCTTCATAAGAAGAAATTTATTCCTATATGGGATGGCCTCGACATGGTGAGCCATATGATGTCGATAATTGTTGAAGGTGAATCCCCCTACAGACAAATGGATTCCCTCTTGTTATCTAAACTTTTAAGGCTAAGACAAAAGGTGCTTAACATGGACACTGACTTCCTTTTATATCTAATCAAGATAATGAAAGAAAGAGAAGGAGAAAGATATGTACCTTATGAACAACATTTTTCCTTGAAAAGTCCAGGCTGAGCTTCAATTCTGACCTCCTTGATAGGTCCTACAAAACAAAAAAAGATACAATGGACTTCCTACTCTACTGAGATTATCTCAATCCTAGATTCATCTACTACAGACAAACTCATATGGAACAAGTACAAGTTTGAAATAAATAGGCCAAGCATTGATTATATTAATGAGAACTAGTAAAAGTACTTACAATCCTTTGAATCAAGGTGCAGCAGCCTCTTCCATTTCTCCTTGTCCAACCCCTTTTCTCAATCAATCTCCATTGATGGATTTGATAGAATCTCACTCATGAGATCATAATTTTGATGTGATTCTCCCACTTCATTCTCTATCAATACCACTTATAGGATCATAAGTTTGGTATCAATCTCAATTTTCCATTCTGCCTTTCACCATGAGAAGGCCTCCTTATATAACCTTGGAGATGCCCAACCACTTGATAGATATTTGGGATGAGTTGAGGATTCCTCTCCTTCAGTTGAGGATCTCTCCTAAGATCATGCCTTGACCATCTATTCGAATCCAACTACCTTCAGGATTTGAGGGATTCTTCCCTAATTTGCCTCAACAAACCTAGAAACTTTTGAAAAGAGGGTAGCACTCCCCCAAAGGGGTGTACAGAGCACTCCAACACTCCCTAGAGAGGCTCAGGGTGCGTCAGTTCTCCCTAACAATGGGTAGGGGAGCGCTCCTCTCCAAAATTCAATTTTTTTGTGGTTTTCTCAATGAAAAAGGTCTTGTACTTCTTGCCAAGTGATGTTTCTTCTTCCAAACTATCCTTTAAGGTGTCTTAAGTGTCTTCATGATTTCATTATGGGCACAACATAGAAAGGATGGTAGCATAATGTTTTTGACACTTGCAACACTTATAGTCAATATGCGACACTTGTGGACAAGATGTGACACTTACAACACTCGTAATGACGACACTTGCGACACTATCGAAGTGAGTAATTTTGAGGTGTAACAAATTGCCCCCCAAAGTATGAAGTTAGAAGACGATGATGAATGAAGTACTTTGTAGACTTTTTGAGAAAGGGTATGGACGCAGAGAGACTGGAAAAATATGCACACAACCATCAAACAAATATTATGACATGTTTCAAACCCAAGGCAGGCATACCTATGCTTGAGTGATAAAGAGTTTTTAGGTATGGCTGCCATAAAATACACTGCGGATCCATAATTATATTGATAAAATGGTATAGCCATTGCAGATACAATGTGGATCTATACTCCTATGACCTGATTTGATCATAGCCACAAAGAATACACAGTGGATCTACAAGATGACAAGACATAACCACGACCATTACAAAGTGGATCTATGTAATACTATATGTGTCATAGTTCAAGAGAACTCCTTCGCAACCTGGGAAAAGTATACATAAGAGTGATGACTCAACCCAGGGTCTTCTTAACAATCCCGATGTAGTGTGATTCTAACCATGTGAATAGATTTCCTAATGTCGAACATGGTAGAAACCACTTGATTACCGATCGATGATGTAAACTGTTAACAAGAGCAAGGGAGATCACCATTGATGTCAATGATTCCCAAGGTACTCTAGTACATTCCAATGAATGTGAATGAATGAGATGAATTCAAACATCCGTGGAATCATCCGTTCAAAGGTCAATAATGTAAAACCACTATCGGACATAAGGAGGCCTGCCATTGAGGCATGCAGGTCCCGAGGTACTAACTGGTTTTTAAGTCTAGTTCCTAGATAATGTGTTGAAGTCGACAGGAATAGACTCATCGAAGGAGGGCCTTGATGTATCCCCCATCAACAACACAAAATGGACACAGAGATGTAATCGATAAATCAAATGAACATGGACTGACATGGGTATTGAAACAAGATATTTGTGATGGCTAACTCTTGAGGCTGATACTTCCCTTGAACACTAAGGCACATCAGCGAAAACATGACATGGACCAACACTTGAGGATGCAGTGGATGTTGTGACTTTTATCAGGTGACTCAAAGGAGTAAATGAAACTCAAAGGATTGGCTCAGTGCAAAGGTTCAATGGATTAAAATATGTGCAAAGACAAAGTGTCGTGTTCAAGGGCGACCGTAAGAGTGACTGGTAGTGTCCTCAAAAAATTTCTGGCTTGCTTATTTCAATTTTTCCCCCATCTAGATAGACGAGTACCTCTTTTTAATTTAACAATCTTGAGGAGGGTAACACATGATCGATATGAATCACCTTCGGTAAGTCCTTCTTCCTTTTTTTAACGAACTGAAATAAGTAAGGGTTCTATCCCATATGGGCCCTTCAATGTATGATTGTTTAACGAGTCCATAGAAGGTAAAATTGATGGTTTTTTATATTTAGAGCGTCTGAAAACAACTTAAAGACGACTCCAATGTTGTTCTTTTTCATAATGTTAGTCTTGCGAGGCTGAAAAAAAGATAAATTATCACTTGAAAGACGCCCTTTCAAACCTTTTAACGAGTGGGAAAGGAAGCAAGATCACTCAACAATCTTTTCATGTTTAGAGAGTCTGAAAAGAGTTCAAAGATGACTCCAAGGGGTTCCTTTTTCATATAGCCATGCGAGTCCAAAAAAGTGATAAAAGTCTACTTGGTTACATTCTCATGTTTTTTCGAGCATGAGAAAGAACAAAGATCAAAATCGGTATGCCCCCAGCTTGAAAGTTGATGATTTAACTCCAGAATGATCATCAAAGTCTGGAGACATGCCCTCCAAGATTCAATTCATTCATCGACTTTGAGGTTGTCACCAATTTCTCTACTAGATGGAGAAAAAGGATAAGAGTGGATGAAAATAAGGTTCAAGAGAGGTGATTGTTTCATTTTTTAATGAGCTTGACACAGAAAAAAGAACTATGCTTGGGGCTCCGAATTCAATTACCAGATTGTTGTTTCATTTTTTAATGAGCTTGCTACAGAGAGGAAAACTATGCTCGTGGACTCTTCTTGATCATGGCTTCCAAGAGAATACCGCTCTGGAAGGATACCATGTCAAGGGACAAAAATCGGTCATGGCTTCCAATAGATCTTCACTGGATGGAAGAAAATCACTCTAGAAGGAACACATGTCGAGGGCCACAATAGGGATAAGGAGATCAGGTTCCAAAAGCCCTACCGAATATATCACCATATCAACTACCGAATCCAAATCGTCGGAAGTTGAAGGCATGGGAGATGATGTAAAATCAACATCAGGAGGGGATATAGACTGTATATCTGCCCAAATTTCTTCACAAGGAGGAAGAAAAGAGGATCGATGATGGTTATCATCCCGAGGTATGTCGTCAATGCTCAACATTTCCATGATAGATTCATCCGAGGGAAAAATTGGGGAAATGTAATCGATTACAGATGACAAAGAACTTAACCGTGATTACATCGAGGAACTGTCGGGTGAAAATAGATGTTGTTCATCCAACGAGGGAGAAGTGGATTGGAAAGCGTATGATGTTTCATCTGGACTAAGTGGCACAATGTCACCAAGTGCATCGAATTCCAACGGACTAGGTACAATCCAAGGGTTAGATGATTCCAAAGATTGATAAGTTGCGGTCGAAATCATATTGACAGTGGAAATATGATGTGTAGTCGGTGGAAGTGGTGTAGGAAAGGTACCCATGAGGCTAGGATATTTCAATAAGCCAACACCAACGCTTTCGTACGTGATCTTGTGGTCTCCCAAGAAAAGAATATTGTTGGTAGAGGGAGCGCGAGCATCGGTTGTGAAAAAATCCAACTGATCAACAGTAGCATTTTTTCTCTGATGAGGAAATTGTACACATTGAAAGACCGACGAGGCAATGACAGTCATAGCATAAAACAAACTTCTTCCAAGTAACAAGTTGTAATCGAGGGGAGTATCGACTACCTCGACATCAACAGTGACAGTTTTTCCACCCAATTGGATGGGTAGGGACTGTAAAATCCTGTGGGGATGAAAACCTCGCCCATCAAAGGTGCGTAACATCGTTGGGGATTTGTTAAGTGTAGGTAATTTTAAACCTTTCCATCATGCTAAAGACATGACACAAGTTGAGGCTCCCTCATCCAGAATAGTTCGGTGGATTTTTTGATTGTGAACAACAACATCAACTTGGAAAGCAAGTTGGTGGGAGAGTCGAGACGCATAATTTTCTAGGTTAAACATGATATGGTTGGACAACTTAGGATAAATAGAGCCAAAGTGGTCAATAGCGTTCTACGTTGACTGGGGCAGTGATGTAGAACTTCTAACACATACATAGCATACGGTGATTGAGCCAAATCTTCAACAATGTTGTAATTTTGGGTGGCACGTGAACTAGGATTAAAGGTAGCTTTGTGGATAGTGATCTTAGGAGGGCGTAAGATAGAGTCGAATGTAGGTTTCTCAATATGAAGTGGTCCAGACAGAGGATTAACCAATGGAGGACTAACGGAGGATGGTGATGGATTCGGTAAAGTACTGGTACTATTAGTGTCCTTTTCTTTGTCATGGTTACCTGGTGTGTCGTATGTCTTAGAGTGAGTGTTCAAATTAATCCCATTAAACATATAAATATGTGCACTCATTGAGGCCTCATCATGAGGATGTCTAGAACTGCCCCTAGGAGAGGGGGTTTGAGCAACCATGGATTGTTGTTGTGGAAAAGGATGAGTAAGAACAATGGGTTCTGAATTTCCCTGGAAACTTTTGGCCACTTCATTGCAATGTGGACAGTCTCGAATGTAGTGATCATCACCAAAAATGATACACGGTAATTTCAGTTTCCGTTGTGGTTGCTTTTCGGTAGCAGGTTTTTGAGATTGATTTTTTGGTTGTTCATTGTTATTAGTATTTTTTGATTTATTCTTTGTCTTATTCTTACCTCCATATTGTTATGAAGGGGAAGATTGAAATGCAGTCACCTCAGGGATTTGAGTTTGGGGGGAGGTAGAGGAGAGTGTGGTCGATTGGGAAGTAGATTGAGTTTTGACAGAACAGATAACACCATCTGCATGAGATGAGGATGACGGCTTGGATGGATCGGTATTAGCTTGAGCAACATTTGGAAGAAAATCATACAAAGTACCAGATTGGGAATAAACCAAATCCAAGTACTGAGCCTGAGCAATGGCTTCTTCCTAGGTGATCGTGCCACCCATAGCGACATCGCGAAAGATCGGGGGTAAACGTGATTTAGTAAACCATTATGCCAATAATATGTCAGGAATGATTACCTTGATCATCCTTTGTCATCGTCTCCACTCATGAATATGGTCAGAGATATGCACAGAGTTAGTTTGACAAAGGGAGGTCAAGAGTTTAGTACCCATATCGTAGTGAATAGGTAGTTGAAAGTGTGTGAGGAAAGACATGGAAAGGGAATTAAAATCATGAAAAGAAGCACGTGGTAGTTCAATACACTACTCTGTTGTTGAGCCCGTAAGTGTTCGCTGGAAAAGACACAAATGTACAGAATCATCCATGAGGGAGTTTGATGAACACAACAAATGGAAAGTCATCACATGGTTATTTGGGTCTTCTCCAGATTTTCCATCAAATTTTGGAATATCAGAAGGAATTTTAGCTAGAATGACTGGCCAAACCGGTGAATGAAAAATAGGATCATTACTTAACCAAGACAAGTCTGGGAGATCCAATTTTGCAAGGAAAGGTAGTTGTCGGTTAATTTGCGGATGATACTGGTGTGGCATAGGGACACAAGTAGGACCATAAAATTGGTTAGGTGGATAGTTGTAACCAGTAGGTCCTCCTACATATGGTTGTTGCTGGCCAGGATAAGTAGGATTTGATGAAGGATGAGAAACATTTGGATAACCTGGTGGGTTCTAAGCATTATAAGTTGGGTTATTTGCTTGCCCGTAAGGAGGATAAAATTTTTCCCTTGAGGATGGTAGGGAGTAGATCCTGAAGGTGGATACACATTAGACCCATGAGGAGGATAAGGTTGTTGTCCCTGAGGACCCCAGGTGGTGTTTGGGATGTTGCCCGGATAAGGTTGTCCATAATATGTTCCGGAAGGAACAAGATTCGATACTCCTCCTTGTGGGTTATGATATGAATTCCCCCCAACATGGGGTTGGGTGAAAGTTCCTCCTAAAGATACTCCCCAGGGTTGTGAAGGGTTTCCAACAAATGAAGGTTTCCCCCCTTCCAGCGGTGGATTAACGACCGGGGTATGAATGGCAAAGGGAGGTTTCCCTCTAGGAGGAGCATTAAAAGGGGATTGTCCCCCAGGAGGGGTAGGACCACCATAGAATGGTGGTCCTCCAGGAGGGATAGGTCTGTTAGATGGTGGTTTCCCTCCAATTGGTTGTATTTGGTTGGCAAGGGTTTGTATTCTCGAGTGAAAAGATGTCCCAACAGGATCGTGCGGAACATGTGGAGTTGTAGAGTGAAAGTTTGTAAAAGAGGGGTTAGGGATTGAAGTGCCTTTGGAATGAGTAGAGGTGATGAGTCCAGCATTAGGATGGACTTTTGTTGACGTAACAATAGGATTAATGACCTGATCGATGGGGTAATTCATAGTTTGACCGGATGGTCCTATTTCACCAGGAGGGTCATGAGGATGAAAGGGTTGTTGAAAGGATTCGAAATGATCATAGAGATTGCATCCTGATGAAGTCCTCCATACAGAATGAGTAGGTGTGGGATTTGTATCTACTTCAGTGCTAGGATGAACAAGAGTCCTATACTCATCACCAAATCTTGGTTCTGTGGATCCCATATATGTTTCGGTAAAATATTTCTCCGACAATCATGGGACCTCTTCATCTATGACGTTCCCAAGGGAGTCTAAACGAAGAAAAAGTGGTTTTAGAGGGGTTACCCACAAAGATGTAGTGTGAGGAGTGGGATTCTCAATTGTAACCAAAGTGCCTTCTGATTTATCTAACGGAGGAGCAACAACACTTCCAGCGTCAAATTGATTTTCTACCTCTCCACGGTAGTTGTCTTCTAGAGGGTTAGGAGGTAAGGGTTGGTAGCCTTCCAGAGGAAGCCCTTGAATCATACGTGATCGACGAAGACCTTTATCTTCAACAAACTCAATTTTGGAGAATAACAGTACATGCTAAAAATCTAGGGCCAACTAACAAAAAGAAATAGCATACACTAATAAAATATAGGAATCAAAACCAAGCAAACAAGACTTCTCTCGATGATCATACTAGTTGGTGATGAAATCCAACGTCGTGTGACCAAGTCAAGAAGGGGCTAGTATATGGTGGAACAGTTACAATGGTGACCTGCTTAACGGACTTTCACCTTGGTGCAAGCTTCCACACAGTAATTGTGGATTTACCCTCCAAGGAGCCCGAGTAAGTTTGACCAATGTCTGTCCCAGATATAGTGAGAATTCTCTTCACTGTCACCTCATTTAAGTACCTAAGGATTATGGAAACTACGAACTCCAACTCTCAGTCAGCCCCTGGTTGGGTACAGTCGACAGTTCGATTCGAACGTATGGGTAGGATAACAAGTCTGAAATCAACTCGAGAGGCTCCCACACATAATCGTGGGTATACCCTCAAGTGACCCCCAATATACGATCTGACCACTACAAAAAGTTAAACCATAGAGGGATAATCTCCGTAATTCACCCGAATACGACCTCGTGTGTAGCCCCTGTGTGAGAGGGGGATCCTAGAAAGCCTATACAACAATTGGATTTGACTCTCCCTATCTCAAGATGCTAATGTTTGTTTTGAAAACTTTGGAGAGTTGTACTCACAGCCTAATCCAAAGTGATAATCCTAGTCTAATGTTGGTGGAAGATCCTAGAAACAAAAATGTTCTAGATAAATTTTAATTAGCGTTGATTTTATGGCTGTTCTTTACTCAAAGGGTGCATGACAATGAATCTGATGGTATGATGACTCAAATCCCAAAAAAAATGTGTAAGAAGATGATAAGCAATCCTGTCTTTCAATGAATGGCTATTTAAGGGAAAGAGAGAAAGTTGTTTTCACTATCAAACACTAAGATGCAATGTCCTTATAAAAGTGTTTCTCAATGAAATCCAATGCAATGCTAAAAATTTCAGAAATGCCTTCTAATATCCAAACCAATCACTAAAATATGTTTTTTTTTCTTATATGTGAATGATAATCAAATGTAATACTTCTAAATGTCAATCAGACTTCAAGATTAAACAATTAGAAGCAAACTTCACACAAAACAAAAAATACACTCTCGTCGTGAAATAGACAAGAAGGACAAAGATAACCAAATTGCAAACAAGAACCAAAAACCTCAAACAAAATAGAAATGATGGAAATTTGACCTCAAAGATCAAATGAAAAGTTCACGGACCTTTGGATTTCCTCACAAAAGTTTTCACTCAATCAGATAAAGGAGAAGAAAACAACAAGTTAATTGTAGGTCAGCAAAGACAAAGAGTTGTTGCAAAGCAAGGGAAAATGTCAAAAATCCAAGAAATATATGATGAATTCTCAGAAAGAATGGTGTTTTAAAGCCAATATCAATATGGATTGACAGTATGGGACCCTGAGCAAATGCCAAAACCCAGAAATAGCTTCAAAAAATGTAAATTTTGGAGAATTTCTCACAAAAAAGGGGATAGCGCTCTGGTATAAGGGGCACCAGGGCGTTTGATCACTCTGTGTAAGGCTACAAGGGAGTGCTTGCGCTTTGAAAGCAATAAGGGGGGAGCGCTCTGCTCCAAAAACTCAGAAAAATGTCCAAAAACTCAAAAAATGAAGGAAATTCAGTCAATCAGGGTGATCCTGATGACATAATGAGGCAATCAAACCATTATAAGGATCAAAATGACAATATGGAGTAGATCAAAGTAGTGGGAAAAGGGCCAAAACAAGATCTAGGAATGGAAACAAAAATCAGAGCTCCTCCCCAATGGAGTTGCCATTTTTTGTTGAAGGTGAATTCCTCTGTGGACAAGTGGATTCCCTCTAGGTCTCTAAACTCCTAAGGCCAAGACACAAGGTGCTTAACATGGAAACTAACTTCCTTATAGATCTAATCAAGCTAATGAAATAAGGAGAAGGATAAATATATGTACCTTATGAACAACGTTTGTCCTTGCAAAGTCCAGGCTGAGCTTCAATCTTGAGCTCCTTGATAGGTCCTGCAAAACAAACAAAGATACAATGAACTTCCTACTCTACTGATATTATCTCAATCCTATATCCATCTACTATAGACAAACTCATATGGAACAAGTACAAGTTTGAAAGAAACATGCTAAGCATTGATTATATTAATGAGAACTAGTAAAATTACTTACATGCCTTTGAATGAAGATGCAGAAGCCTCTTCCAGTTCTCCTTTTCCAAACCCTTTGCTCAATCAATCTCCACTGATGGATTTTATGTCATCTCACTCATGATATCATAATTTTGATGTGATTCTCCCACTTCATTCTCTGTCAATACCACTTATAGGATCATAAGTTCGGTATCAATCTCAATTTTCCATTTTGCCTTTCACCATGAGAAGGCCTCCTTATATAAACTTCGAGAGGCCCAACCACTTGAGAGATATTTGGGATGATTTGAGGATTCCTCTCCTTTAGTTGAGGATATCTCCTAATATCATGCCTTGACCATCTATTCGAATTCAACTACCTTCAAGATTTGAGGGATTCTTCCCTAATTTGCCTCAACAAACCTAGAAACTTCTGAAAAGAGGGTAGCGCTCCCCCAAAGGAGTGAACATAGTGCTCCAACACTCCCCAGAGAGGATCAGGGTGTGCTATCACTCCCTAATAGTGGGTAGGGGAGCGCTCCTCTCCAAAATTCAATTTTTTTGTGGTTTTCTCAATGAAAAAGGTCTTATACTTTTTGCCAAGTGAGTTTTCTTCTTCCAAACTATCCTTTAAGGTGTCTTAAGTGTCTTTATGATGTCATTATGGGCCCGACATAGGAAAGATGGAAGCATGATATTTTTGACACTTGCAACACTTATAGTCAAGATGCGACACTTGCAGACAAGATGCGACACTTACAACACTCGTAATGATGACACTTGCGACACTATCAAAGTGAGTAATTTTGAGGTGTAACAATAATGGCTCATGAGTTCATCGATTATGAAAAATATCCTTGGCCTGAGTCTAACAATGGGCTCTACTTTTCATAAATTATTGATATGTGTAGTTCGTTGTACATAGGTGTGTGGTGTGAGTGCCTTTTTATTTGTGTACTTTATATCCAAAAAATCAAAAAACATTTTCTTTTTGGGATTCACTATGCATTTTGACCTTTGAATCTACTTTACATGTGTTGAAAGGATTCCAAGGAATTTTTTCTTACAATGATGGGGGCATCCATTGAACTTGAGGTACGTGTTCCCAAACTGGCATATAGGGATAGGTTCTACCCTGCATTTCCCACTTTTCATTATTAACCATCCATACTGCCAGTACTATGCCTTAGGTTCAAGCCCGACCAATTGCAACATTAGCCCCTCTTTTTTCACATCATAACTGGGTCGGTAGGGCCTCCCCTTAATGGGATCCCTATTTAGCACCCCTATTGTCATTCGGTACCAATGACATGCTTCCCCGTAGTCTTGGAATCCCTCCTTTATCCCTGCCATGACTTGAAGAATGAGCCTCGTTTTCCTTTGTACATATACTCTCTGGCCATATCCTGGGGGGGAGGTTCCTGATCATTTTTATTGTTGTTTAAATGGTCACACTTTATTAGTATTTTTGTATTGTTTCTTATTGCTGCTACATCACCATTTTCTTCTATTCCTTATTGCACCACAACCATGCTTGACCACTAGCCATTTATTTTCTCCCATTTTACAACACCCCTGGACAAGAACTTTTGTTACGAGTGGTCATCATTTGTCATGTTTTTTTCATAGTACATTTCTTAAGTCATGTTCCATGCACACGAAAGTTCATTGAAAACCACTCGTTCTCCAACCGAACTTACTATCACCCCTTTTTCGTGCTCAGTAGAAAACCATGACAAAGGTACAACTTGGAGTCTCCTTTAAGCACTTTTCAAACTCCCTAAAGTAGTGATATTTTTCCTTTCACACTCGTTAAATGGATTCGAACGGACGTCTATTTGGTGTAAGTTTAACCCTTTTTCGAATCGGATGGACTAATTATGAAAAATGAAATACTCTAGTCAACCTTGGCTAGAAGAGTTCTCCCTTGTATTTTTTATACTTTTTTAGAATCGAGGGACTAAATTTATGAAAAATAATACCTTTGGAGTCTTCTTTAATTTATTTTCAGACTCTATAAACATGAAAATACCACTGAAATTACCTTCTCTGGACTAGTCAAATTATACATTGAAAGAACCATATGGGATCAAACCCCTCTTTCGTCAGGTTTGTTAAATATGTGATCAGGGACTCATCAAAGATGAGGTATATTGAGCATTTTTTATCCTTCTCAAGATCGAAAAAAAACAAAGGGGTACGCACCATTTATGGTGGGGGGAAAGTTGAGGGGTTTTCAGTCTAGTCATCTTCACAAATGGCAGCCATACATCAAGTCATCCTTGAACAACGTGCATGTTTTACATCTATGTACCACAGTTGGTTTATCCATTACCTTTTAATCACTACCATCTCCATGAGTTCTTAGACTCCACCGACTGCTCACTTTTCCAGTCTCCCATGGTGAGTGTTTTGGTCATTACTGAGTCAATGATTCCAATTCAAGTTATTTGTCATGTCGTTTTTTTCAAGGGAAGTTCACCTGTGTTGGCCATTTTCAGTCCTTCAACCCATTTATCCTGACCATCCTTGATTCAAATATGCTATATGTTTTACACCATCTACCTTTGTATGTTTCATGTCGAATGATGGGGGATACATCAAGGCCCTCCTTTGACGGATTTCATCCTATCGACACCAAATCATTATCTAGGATCAAAATCTAGAAACTAGTTAGTACCTTGGGTCTTGCAAACATCAGTGGCAAGTTCCCTCACATTCCCAATAATGGATTTACATCATTAGCTCATGCTGAATTCATCTATGAGTGTTATAATACAACTCATATCTTCACACTCACTAGATTTTACTAGGTATCTTGGTGTCCATCATCATCATCGATGGATTCCCTAGTGTCTATTAACGGTATCCATTAATGACTGGTAATAAAATAGTTTCTACCATGCTCGACATCATCTCATCTATTCACATGCTATAGATTCATACCATTCAAGGTTTGAGACAAAGACCTTGGGTTGGGACCACATCATTCCTTTACAACATCCCATTCCAAGTTGTGATGGAGTTTTTCAAGAGTTCTGTGGATATCGCTCAGACATCAAGTCATCTCACTAATTTGTATATTGTGACATAGATCCACATTTGTACTTGATCATGTCTATGTTCTCACTTTTTACATGGATCCATAGTGTATTAGTTCGAGGCCATGATCTAGTCAGTTGCATCATGCATGGATCCACAGTGTAGTGTTCTTGGCGGTTATGCTTAGTTTCTATTACTAAGCATGGGTATGCTCGCTTCGGGGATGTTCTTCTTTGTGCAGGACTGATGCTATATTTTTCACATCTTCCTTTGCATAAATGTCCATAACTATTGGTCATAAATTATTTCGGCCATAAAGAACCTATTCTGACCTCATACTTTAGGGGGCATCTGTTATACAATTATTTTCCACCTAATTACCTAATGGATATTCTCTAGAGGTTAGCAGGATGAAACACTAATTTATGTCACTTTTCCCTTGAGTATACACCATCCTTTTACAGATCATGACCCAAATTTATGGTTGTTCCTTTCTCTCTTGAAAATCGTGATTGATCGCATCCTGCAGGAATGTAGGGTGTGACCAGATCTGTTACTCTCAAATTAGGAATGTTTACAATAAGATGGGATCAAGATCCAGTTTCTCGTAATTCAACCTTGAAAATATTTTTATTTTCAGTGTCTTGTTGGAAAATTTCTTATTGTCATTGATGTCAACCCAATTCATTAGTTTTTGACACCACAGTTGATGAAGGTATTTGGACATGAAGGACAGTATAGATGAATATAAAACACCCATGGATGGATAGTATATGTCATGCCATTTCTAGTGGTAGGTGTCATGTCACGCGGATCCTCATAGTTGAGGAGAAATGATTTTTTGAAGATGACAAAGTGAATTGAAGAAGGAAGTATAGGTCAACCCTGAAGATAATTAAATAAAATAATTACAAAATGAGAAAGTTCTAGGTCGGACCTAATTTCAAAAGTCAGTGTCATGAAGAGTATAAATACACATCAAAGAAGATCTCATAATCATCCAGGCAAGTGTGATGGAGCTAGCATAAGTGGGTCTCCACTTGTGCTAGGAGTATGTATGGAGTTCAGCGTGGAGAAAATCTGAGGTGACGAAGTATGAAAGGCCCAGAAGTTTCAGAATTGCAGAAACCATAGTTTTCTGAGGGTGTACACATGATTATAAGATGACAGGTAGTGTACATAATTGGTCTGATAAGAAGACAAGTAGCATACATACGTGGGATGATAAGAGGACAAGTAGCGTACCTAAGAAAAAGATTGAGGAAGTTCTAATGAAGGCACATCTTGGTGATCTCTAGTTCATATTTCTGTGTAATGGTTATATTCTATTGATGGTTATATTTTGATGTAAAGGTTTATTATATCTTATATATTATTTGGTGGAATGAAGGGGAAGGATAGAGGGTTTAACACTCTCTTGATCTTGGAACTTGTATCTTCCTTTGGAGGTTTAACCCTCCCTTGAACTTGGAATCTGTAGCTTCCCTTGGAAGTCATTACTTCTCTTGAACAAAAACTTATGATTACTTCTCATATATGGTGCATGGTGTATCTCTTATACTATTATTTATTTTTCATTGGATATTATTCATTTCTCGTTGGATATAAGATGAATATATAATCTGATTGAAGTATAAGTTTAAAAAGTGTTTAAAATTGTACTTGATATTGATTCACCCCCCTCTCAATATCAACAATTGGTATAAGATCAAGTTACCTTCAATATAGTAAATAACCACTAGAAGGAAGATCCTGAACAATGATGGAAGGGTAAGGTCACATTCCAAATGGAATTCCACCATTTGATGGAAAACATCCACTAAAATTAGAAAAATACCACCCAATGTAGTTATAAATATATAGATACTACTATGAGGGATCATTAGATGCAGTTGTCAAATCTGATGTGCCCACACACACACATGCAAAGAATATAACACATACCCAACATTCTCCCACTTGTTGTTTTCTTTGCATATAGGGGTCCCAATATTATATAGTCAAAAATCCAAGGCAACAATGCCCATTGTTACTCTACACCAGGAGAATTTTTTTGTGCTTACAGACTTTGTCAATGAATCTGCAACATTCTTCAAAGTGTCAACCTTTTCCAACAACACCTTCTTTTCCTCAACCATGTCTCTCACAAAGTGATACTGAACATCAATATGATTTGTCTTCAAATGATAAGTTGGGTTCTTTGCTAGGAAGATTGCACTCTGACTGTCACAATCTAATCTCACTGCATGTTGTACCAACCCAATACCTGAACACAATCTTTGTAACCATACCGCTTCCTTGCTTGCATGAGTGGTTGCCATGTATTAAGCTTCTGTAGTTGAGAGTGCCACTACAGCCTGTCTTTTGCTCATCCAACTGATTGATCCTCCAAATAGGTTAAACATATACCCACCTGTAGATCTTCTGTGATCCAAATATCCAGCCCAGTCTACATCAACAAATCCATGTATGTCCACCACTCTGTCCAATCTTGGTCTTCCTTGGTAGCACAATCCATAACTGGTAGTGCCACGAAGATACCTAAAGACCCTCTTTACTGTTGTCCAATGCTCCTTCCCTAGTTTTGACATATACCTGCTCAAAACTCCCACTGCATGTGCAATGTTCAGTTTAGTACAGACCATTGCATACATCAAAATTCCAACTGAACTAGCATACGAAACATGGGACATGTCCTCTTCTTCTTCCTGTGTCTTGGGACATTGATTTGCAGATAAATTTACACCTATAGGAATAGGAACCTTGACTGGTTTACTTCCATGCATATTAAACCTCTGCAATATCGTCTCAACATATTTTCTCTAATTCAACCAGAGTTTCCTGTTTGCACGATCTCTTTTAATCTCCATTCCTAGAATGAAGTTAGCAGCACCGAGATCCTTCATGTCAAATTCGGAGGATGGCTATGATTTCACCTCCTTAATAAAATCCATGTTATTTCCTACCAACAACATGTCATCAACATACAACACTACATAAATGAAGTAATTACCAACCTGCTTGGAATATACACAGTGATTAGCCTTGCTTCTTACAAATCCCAATCCAAGGATGTATGTATGAAACTTTTGGTACCACATCCTAGGTGATTTCTTCATACCATATAGTGACTTCTTTAGATTACAGACCAACTCTTTATTTCCCTTCACTACAAAGCCTTCTGGCTACTTCATGTAGATTTCTTCTTCCAGATCCCCATGTAGGAATGTTGTCTTCACATCCATCTATTCCACTTCAAGATCAAAAGAAACAACAATAGATAAAAGAAATCTAATAGAAGTTAACTTAGCAACAAGAGAAAAAATCTGACCAAAGTCAATTCCCTCTACTTGGGAATAACCTTTTGCTACTAACCGAGCTTTGTATTTCTCCACTTTACCTTGTGCATTAAACTTCTTCTTGAACAACCATTTTCTACCAACCGATTTTCTTCCAGCTAGAAACTCAACTATATCCCATGCCTCATTCTTATCCAAGGCATCCATTTATTCAATCATGGCCTTCTTCCAGAATTTACTATCCTTTGAATTCACTACTTCCCTGACAGTTTTGGGATCATCATCAGTAATAGATAAAGAAAAATTGGAACGAAAATCAGGTCGACTATACCTTTCTCGCTGCATTCTATCTCTCACTGATCTCCTCAATACTGGGGTATAAGGTTCTTCTTCTTCTTATTCTGCTTCCTCTTCTTCAGATGATTCAGATTTTGCATCATCCAACTCAAGCTATATTTTCTCAGGTTCATCTTGTGTTGGTAGGAATTCCTGTTTGGAAACAAATTTTACCTCTTTGAAAACAACATCTCGACTGTAAATAGTTTTCTTGGTTTATGGATTCCAAAGATTATAACCTTTCACACCATCTTTATAACCAATAAAGATACACTTTTCGGCCTTTTTATCTAGCTTACTTCTATTTTCTTTTGGAACATGTACATAAGCATCAAAACCAAACACTTGGAGATGTTGAAGAGAGGGTTTCTTTCCAGACCATATCTCGTGTGGATTTTTATCATCCAACGTTGATGAAGGTGATCGATTAATCAAGTAACATGTTGTACCCATTGCCTCTGCCCAGAATTCTTGTCCTAACCTAGCACCATTGAGCATGCTCCTTGCTTTTTCCATCAGTGTCCTGTTCATCCTTTCTGCAACTCCATTCTACCGAGGAGTGTATGGAGTATTCTTCTACCTTTCTATACCACACTTCTTACAGAATTCTTCGAATTCATTTACACATAATTCTCCACCATTATCTGTTCTAAATACCTTTATTTTCTTCTCTGCCTGATTTTCTACCGGAGCCTTAAACTCTTTAAATTTATCAAATACCTCATATTTCTTTCTAAGAAAATAAATCCATGTGTTCCTTGAAAAATCATCTATGAATGAAACATAATAAATAGATTTACCTAGGGATGGAACAGGAATAGGTCCAAACACATCACTATGTATCAACTCTAAGATCCCCTTTTCTCTTGTAGCACCAGATGGGAATCTTACTCGATTTTGTTTACCATATATGAAATGTTCACAAAAATCAAAATCCAGAGTGCAATTAGACATACCTTCAACCATACCTTTACTGTGTAGTGTTCAAAGGCCCTTTTCTCCAATATGACCCAGTCTTTGATGCCACAACATGGTCTTCTTTTCTGGGATAGTATTGGTCTTGTCTCCTTCATTTCTCTGCTCAAGGACAACAGAACTGTTACAACCATTAGTATAAGTGCTTCCCAACAACCTATACAGAGTTCCACATGGAACTCCCCTCATCAACACCATTGCTCCTCGTACCGTCTTGCAAGTGTTCTTTCCAAATATAGTATCCACTCCTGCATCATCCAAATTGCTTATAGATATTAGGCTCCTGGCAATTTTTGGAATGTGCAGAACCCCAGGGAGAGTTCTAATCCTTCCATATTTTAGCAACAACTTAACCCTTCCACGTCCCATGATTTCTATTGTCAAGTCATGTCCTACGAATAAATCACCACCATCATATTTTTCATATTTAGATAACCATTCCTTATGAGGCGTCATATGTTATGACGCACTTGAGTCGATCAACCATACATCATGGTCTGCATGTGTACTTATAGATTCCAGGTAAACATCACCTCCTTCTTCAGTGGAGGTTTTCACCTCCGTGGAAGAGGTACTATCAGATCCCTTTGGTTTTTCAACCTTCTTAGACTTGCAATCTTTCTTATAATGCCCTGTTTTACCACACTTCCAAAATTTCCTCAAAGATTTTCCTGGAGAATTAGATCTACCTGTAGATTTAGATCTCCACCCTGAAGGCTTACTAGGGTTCCTGTCTTGGGTACGGCCTCTTACTAATAAAGAATCTATGTTTTGACCATCCATTTTTTTTCCCCTCATCTCTTCAGATAGAAAGGATGCAACTACATCCTCATACTTCAATGTAGATTGAGTGGTACTACCTATTGCTACAACCAGATTATCCCAAGAGTCTGGCAAAGAACATAACAAAGTAATACACTTATCTTCTTCTGCAATTGTAATATTAACAGAGCCAAGTTGACTTACCAAAGTATTAAGGGCATTTAGATGTTCTGTCACAGAATCTCCATCTTCCATCCTAAGATGATACAACTTCTCTTGAAGAAACAACTTGTTTACCAGGGACTTTGATTGATACAAATTCCCCAACTTATCCAATAGTTCTTTGGCTATAGATTCTCTCGAGACATTCAACAATGCTGAATCTGCCAGGTAGAGTCGAATAGTCCTCCTTTCTCTTCTTTCCAACTTCTCCCAATCTTCCTTCGAAATACCAGTAGGTGGTGTACTAGTAGTTTGTGCACTAGTAGGTTGTGTACCAATAGCATGTGTGCTAGTAGATAGTGTACCAGTAGGTTATGTACCAGGATCCACAACAATCCATTGTTATTTGTCTACAAGAAAGTCCTCCATATTCAACTTCCATAGCTCAAAGTTTTTACCGTTGAACTTCTCTATCTCGATTCTATAAGAACTCACCATTCCTCTTTCTACACTCAAATCACCACTGCAAAATCTCCCACTAAACCCAGGTTTATCACAGACCCAAGATAAACTTGATCTATCAAGACTGAGCCAAACCCTCAACAACAAAGGTGTCCCTCTGAAGCACAAAACGAGCTTTGATACCACATGTAAGTTTTGAACTTGTGAAGTAAAGAAATGAATATAGATTCTTAGGAAAAACATAATTTAATCAATGGCTCATACACAAAGTACACAAAGATTTTATACCGGAAACCCTCAACTGGGAAAACCTTTATTATATTCATTATCCCGAATTTCACCATTCACTATATAATATATACAATGTTTTTAGGTATTTCGTAGATACCAAAACCTTAATCCCTAAACCGAGATTATTTTTAGTAAACTGCTACAAATAGAAAAATCCGCTAAAAATAGTAAAATTTGCTAAAAATAGCAAAAAACCACCCAACACAGTTATAAATATGTAGATACTACTCCGAGGGATCTTCAGATGCAGTTGTCGAATCTGACATGCCCACACACACACATACAAATAATATAACGCATACACAGCGAAACCGTGGTGGGCCCATAACCCCATGTAAGTTTTAAACCT
Source organism: Picea engelmannii (assembly GCA_009831015.1). Taxonomy (NCBI): domain Eukaryota; kingdom Viridiplantae; phylum Streptophyta; class Pinopsida; order Pinales; family Pinaceae; genus Picea; species Picea engelmannii. The sequence goes on along the minus strand of ML783944.1, from coordinate 334,444 downwards.
GTGAAGTAAATCAATGCATATAGATTCTTAAGCAAAACATAATTTAATCAAAGGCTCATACACAGAGTACACAGATATTTTATACCAGAACCCCTCAACTGGGAAAACCTTTCTTATATTAATTATCTTGAATTTCACCATTCACTATACAATATATACAGTGTTTTTAGGTATTCTATAGATACCAAAACCCTAATCCCTAAACCAGGATTATTTTTAGTAAACCACTAAAAATAGAAAAAAACCGCCCAACACAGTTATAAATACGTAGACACTATTACGAGGGGATCATCAGATGCAGTTGTCGAATCTGACATGCCCACACACACACATGCAAAGAATATAACACATACCCAACATTCTCCAACTTGTTGTTTTCTTTGCATACAGGGGTCCCAATATTATATAGTGAACAATCCAGTGCAGCAATGCCCATTGTTACTCTACACTAGGAGAACTTTTATGTGCTTACAGACTTTGTCAATGAATCTGCAACATTCTTCAAAGTGTCAACCTTTTCCAACAACACCTTCTTTTCCTCAACCATGTCTCTCACAAAGTGATATTGAACATCAATATGCTTTGTCTTCAAATGATGAGATGGGTTCTTTACCAGGAAGATTGCACTCTGACTGTCACAATCTAATCTCACTGCTTGTTGTACCAACCCAATACCTGAACGCAATCTTTGTAACCATATTGCTTCCTTACTTGCATTAGTGGCTGCCATGTATTCGGATTTTGTAGTTGAGAGTGCCACTACAACCTGTCTTTTTCTCATCCAACCGATTTCTCCTCCAAATAGGTTAAACACATACCCACTTGTAGATATTTTGCAATCCAAATATCCAGCCCAGTCTGCATCAACAAAGCCATGTATGTCCACCACTCTGTCTAATCCTGGTCTTCCTTGGTAGCACAATACATAACTGGTAGTGCCACGAAGATACCTGAAGACCCTCTTTACTGTTGTACAATGCTCCTTCCCTGGTTTTTACATATACCTGCTCAAAACTCCCACTGGATGTGTAATGTCCAGTCTAGTATAGACCATTGCATACATCAAAATGCCAACTACACAAGAATACAGAACATGGGACATGTCCTCTTCCTCTTCCTGTGTCTTGGGACACTAATCTGAAAATAACTTTACACCTATAGGAATAGGAACCTTGACCGGTTTACTTCCATGCATATTAAACCTTTGCAATATCGTCTCAACATATTTTCTCTGATTCAACCAGAGTTTCCTATTTGCATGATCTCTTTTAATCTCCATTCCTAGAATGAAGTTAGAAACACTGAGATCCTTCATGTCAAATTTGGAGGATAGCTGTGATTTCACCTCCTTGATAACATCCATGTTATTTCCTACCAACAACATGTCATCAACATACAACACTACATAAATG
>ML783944.1:314860-332982 GCA_009831015.1 Picea engelmannii | reverse complement strand
TAACATCCATGTTATTTCCTACCAACAACATGTCATCAACATACAACACTACATAAATGAAGTGATTACCAACCTGCTTGGAATATACACAGTGATCAACCTTGCTTCTTACAAATCCCAATCCAAGGATGTATGTGTCAAACATTTGGTACCAAATCCTAGGTGATTGCTTCAGACCATATAGTGACTTCTTTAGCTTACAGACCCACTCTTTCTTTCCCTTCACTACAAAGCCTTCTGGCTGCTTCATGTAGATTTTTTCTTGCAGATCCCCATGTAGGAATGTTGTCTTCACATCCATCTATTCCACTTCAAGATCAAAAGCAGTAGCAATAGATAAAATAAATCTAATAGAAGTTAACTTAGCAACAAGAGAAAAAATCTCACCAAAGTCAATTTCCTCTACCCAGGAATAACCCTTTTCTACTAACCGAGCTTTGTATATCTCTACTTTACCTTGTGCATTAAACTTCTTCTTGAACAACCATTTTCTACCAACCGATTTTCTTCCATCTGGAAAATCAACTATATCCCACGCCTCATTCTTATCCAAGGCATCCATTTCTTCAATCATGGCCTTCTTCCAAAGTTTACTATCCTATGAATTCACTGCTTCCCTGACAGTTCTGGGATCATCATCAGTAATAGATAAAGCAAAATTGGAACGAAAATCAGGTGGAATATACCTTTTTGGTTTCCTTCTATCTCTCACTGATCTCCTCAATACTAGGGTATGAGGTTCTTCTTTTTCTTCTTCCTCTTCTTCAGATGATTCAGATTTTGCATCATCCAACTCAAGCTCTATTTTCTCAGGTTCATCTTGCGTTGGTAGGAATTGATGTTTGGAAACATCTTTTACCTCTCTGAAAACAACATCTCGATTGTAAACTATTTTCTTGGTTTCTGGGTTCCAAATCTTATAACCTTTCACGCCATGTTTATAACCAATAAAGATACACTTTTCAGCCTTTTTATCTAGCTTACTTCTATTTTCCTTTGGAACATGTACATAAGCATCACAACCAAACACTTTGAGATGTTGAAGAGAGGGTTTCTTTCCAGACCATACATCATGTGGAGTTTTATCATCCAATGTTGATGAAGGTGATCGATTGACAAGGTAACATGTTGTACCCACTGCCACTGCCCAAATTTCTTGTCCTAACCCGACACCATTGAGAATGCTCCTTTCTTTTTCCAACAATTTCATGTTCATCCTTTCTACAACTCCATTCTGCTGAGGAGTGTATGGAGTAGTCTTCTGCCTTGCTATACCACACTTCTTATAGAATTCTTCGAATTCATTTCTGCAGAATTCTCCACCATTATCTGTTCTCGATACCTTTATTTTCTTCTCTGTCTGATTTTCTACCAGAGCCTTAAACTCTTTAAATTTATCAAATACCTTAGATTTATTTCTAAGAAAATAAATCCATATGTTCCTTGAAAAATCATCTATGAATGAAACATAATACACAGATTTACCTAGGGATGGAACAGGAACAGGTCCAAACACATCACTGTGTATCAACTCTAAGATCTCATTTTCTCTTGTAGCACCAGATGGGAATCTTACTCGATTTTGTTTACCATATATGCAATGTTCACAGAAATCAAAATCTAGAGTGCAATTAGACATACCTTCAACCATACCTTTACTGTGTAGTGTTCGAAGGCCCTTTTCTCCAATATGCCTCAGTCTTTGATGCCACAACATGGTCTTCTTTTCTAGGACAGTATTGGTCTTGTCTCCTTCATTTCTCTGCTCAGGGACAACGGATCTGTTACACCCATTAGTATAAGTTCTTCCCAACAACTTGTACAGAGTTCTGCATCAAACGCCCCTCATCAACACCATTTCTCCTCATACCATCTTGCAAGTGTTCTTTCTAAATAAAGTATCCACTCCTGCATCATCCAACTTGACTATAGATATTAGTCTCCTGGCAAGTTTTGGAATGTGCAGAACCCCAGGGAGAGTTCTAATCCTTCCATTATTTAGAAACAACTTAACCCTTCCATGTCCCATGATTTTTGTTGTCGAGTCATCTCCTAGGAATACATCACCACCATCATATTTTTAATATTCAAAGAACCACTCCCTTTGAGGAGTCATATGGTATGATGCACCTGAGTCGATCAACCATACATCATAGTCTTCATGTGTACTTGTAGATTCTAGGTAAACATCACCTCCTTCTTCAGTGGAGGTTTTCGCCTCTGTGGAAGAGGTACTATCAGATCCCTTTGGTTTTTCAACCTTATTAGACTTGCAATCTTTCTTATAATTCCCTTTTTTACCACACTTCCAACATTTCCTCAAAGATTTTCCTGGAGACTTAGATCTACCTGTAGATTTAGATATCCACCCCGAAGGCTTACCATGGTTCTTGTCTTGGGTACTCCCTCTTACAAATAAAGAATCTGTGTTGTCACCATCCATCCTTTTTTGCCTCATCTCTTTAGATAACAAGGATGCAACTGCATCCTCATACTTCAATGCAGATTGAGTGGTACTACCTATTGCTACAACCAGATTATCCCAAGAGTCTAGAAAAGAGCATAACAAAGTAATACACTTATCTTCTTCTACAATCGTAATATTAACAGAGCCAAGTTGACTTACCAGAGTATTAAAGGAATTTATATGTTCTTTCATAGAATCTCCATCTTCCATCCTAAGATGATACAACTTCTCTCAAAGAAACAACTTGTTTACCAAGGACTTTGATTGATACAAATTCCCCAACATATCCCATGGTTCCTTGGCTGTAGATTCTCTCGAGACGTTCAACAATGTCGAATCTGCCAGGCAGAGTCGAATAGTACTCCTTGCTCTTTTTTCCAATTTCTCCCAATCTTCCTTCGACATACCAGTAGGTGGTGTACTAGTAGTTTGTGCACTAGTAGGTTGTGTACCAGTAGTGTGTGTTCTAGTAGATAGTGTACCAGTAGGCTGTGTACCAGGATCCACAATGATCCATTGTTCTTTGTCTACAAGAAGGTCCTCCATATTCATCTTCCATAGCTCAAAGTTTTACCATTGAGATTCTCTATCTCGATTCTAGAATAACTCACCATTCTTCTTTTTGCACTCAAATCACCACTACAAAATCTCCCACTAAACCCAAGTTTATCACAGACCCAAGATAAAGTTGATCTATCAAGACCGAGCCAAACCCTCAACAAAAAAGGTGTCCCTCTGAAGCCAAAAATGAGCTATGATACCACATGTAAGTTTTAAACCTGTGAATTAAAGCAATGCATATAGATTATTAAGAAAAACAGAATTTAATCGATGGCTCATACACAGAGTACAGAAAATTTTTATACCGGAAACCCTCAACTGGGAAAACCTTTCTTATATTCATTATCTCAAATTTCACCATTCACTATACAATATATACAATGTGTTTTAGGTATTCCATAGATACCAAAACCCTAATCCCTAAACCAGGATTATTTTTAGTAAACCGCTAAAAATAGCAAAAAATCATCCAACACAATTATAAATCCGTAGATACTACTACAAGCGATCGTCAGATGCAGTTGTTGAATCTGACACACCCACACACACACATGCAAAGAATATAACACATACCCAACAAAGCTCACATTCCAAATGGGATTCCACCATTTCATGGAAAACATTATGCATACTGGAGCAACATAACACAAACTTACTTGAAATATTTAGGAGTGCATATTTGGATCTTAGTTTTCAATGGCTATACAGTTCTGAAAACCACTCCCACTGATCTAGATGAGAAGAAATTAATGAGTTGCAATGCAAAGTCCAGACATGTTATTCTTCTAGGATTGACACCAATTATTTCTAGCAAGGCGATGAGCTACAACACAACTAAATAGGTATGGGACAAACTTAAAAGTATCTATGAAGGTGATCCTAAAGTCAAGCAGGTCAAACTTGAATGACATAGGGAACAGTTTGAAAATTTGAATATGGATGAAAAGGGAGATATTGCATCCTACTTGCTTGAACGACAGAGGGAATAGTTTGAAAATTTGAATATGGATGAAAATGAATATATTGCATCCTACTTACTTAGCGTGGATGAAGTTTTCAATGTTATAAGAGGATTAGGAGAAGAGATCAATGAATCCTTGGTTGTACAAAAGGCGTTCATATCACTACCTCTGAGATATGATGATAATGTCTCTACCATTGAAGAAACTAGGGACTTGACCAAAATGACAATGGATGAATTACATGGGTCTCTCATAGCATATGAAATGAGAATAAGTAAAGAAATGTACCAGTCAAATAAGGAAGAAACCTTTAAATCCATAAAGAATACAAATGACACAAATTGTGACCTTGATGAAGAAGTAACAAATTTTGTAAGAAGGCTCAAGAAGGGAACCGACATATACAAAGGTAAATATCCTCTCAAATGATTTAATTGTGGTAGAGTAGAACACATTGTTGAAAGATGACATTATGAAAAAAAAAGCTTCAACAAGAAAAAGATTTTCTACTCCAAGGATGATGGTAGCTCCTAAAATGAAAGTGATGAAGAAGAAATGGATATAGGAGAAGTCCTCTTCATAACCCAAGAAACCCAGAATGATGATCAAAAGAGTTCTAAAGAATAAGAAGTCATTTCTAAAGAAGAATCTGATGAAGAAACAAGCTTTGATTCTTTTTGGGGATACAAAGACAACATAGAAAGTGAACACAAAGAAGAGATTCTTGAAAAATTGAAGCATGCTGAAACTAAAAATAGCAAGCTCAGAAACACAAATAGAAGGCTAAGAAGTGAATTGATTAGTTGTGAAGAAGAGAATCATAATCTTGAAAAGACGATTGACCACTTGAAGAAACAATTAGAATATTATGAGAAATTGAAAGAAGAATTGGATCACACAAAAAGGGAGCTAATATTAACAATAGAAAAATTGGAGAAATTTGAAAGAAGCATTGAAAAGTTAGATGAAATACTTAGAAGTCAAATGTCACCAAATGAAAATATAGGAGTAGGATACAATGACAGTTTGAAGAAAATAAAACAAGAGAAGGAAGATGAAAAGGATGGAACCAACACTCCAGAGTAAGTTGAAGAACAACAAGAGCAAGATAGAAGACCAAAAATAATAAGAAGTGAGACATCAAGAAGACCCTTTCTCATCAAGCATGAAAGAAATCAAAGATCAAGACTCAGAAGGTATGATACACCAAGAAGACCCTCTTCCATCAGGTATGAAAATATTTTTCTTGGTCATTGCTATACTAGTGGAAATTTTGGACACAAGGCAATTAATTGCGGAATAAATGAAAGGAAAAACTATGCAAGATACATGAATGGTGTAAATAGTATATATGGAAATGTTCGTGATTTTTTCAACAGAAATTATAATCCATTTGATCCATTAATGGATCAAAATATTGTATGCTACAAGTGAAATAATATTGGTCACAAAACATGAGATTACAAAGATATGAAGGAAGATGATCCTATGCCAAATGTGCCCATACCAACTACATTGCGGAGAAGGAAAGAGATTCTAAGCAATGAATATTTTCAAATAAAATTGATCACTGAAGAATGTAAAGAAGAACATGAATGGTACATAGACAATGGGTGGTCATCACACATGACTGGGGATCAAAACAAATTTGTCATCTTGAAGAAAAAGGGTGGAAATGTTGCATTTGGAGATAAATCATCAACCAAAATACTTGGAAAAAGGGTTAGTAAATCTTGAAAGTGAAAATGTAAAATCCAAAAATGTCCTATTGGTTGAAGACCTAAAGCATAATCTCCTCATTGTTAGTAAAATGTTTGATCAAGGATACACTCTCACGTTTGACTCCTGAAGATGCAAAATCATAGAACAAGATTCAGGAAGACCGGTTGCAACTGTTACAAGAAGACCAAGTAACATATACATCCTAGAGAAGGAGAAGAGAAAGAAGATTGAAGACACACGAACAAGTTCAAAGAAAGAAAAAGACCAGAAGACCAGAAAGAAAAATAAAGTACTATTAAGTTCCATATTTTCAGGGGGAGAAGCCCCAAAGAAGAGAGTCACATTTTTCCATTGAAATCAGGGAGAGAAGCCCCACCCTTTTCCATTGATGTCAAAGGGGGAGAGAAACTAGGAGCATGGTGACAGGGGGAGCATGAGTGTTTCCATCAATGCCAAAGGGGGATATTGTTAGAATATTGGTTGTTGTCATTGATGTCAACCCTAGTAATTGGTTTTGAACCCCAAAGTTGATGAGGGTATTTGGACATGAAGGATAGTATACATGAAAATACAACACCCATGGATGGATAGTATACATCATGTCATTTATGGTGGTAGGTGGAATGTCATGTGGATCCTCATGGTTGAGGAGAAATGATTTTTTCAAGATGACAAAGTGAAGTCAAGAAGGAAGTACAGGTCAACCCTGAAGATAATTAAAGAAAATAATTACAAAATGAGAAAGTGATAGGTCGGCTCTAATGTCAAAAGGAAGTGTCATGAAGAGTTTAAATACACATCAAAGAAGATCTCATAATGATCCAAGAAAGTGTGATGGATCTAGCATAACTGGGTTTGCACTTGTGCTAGGATTATGTGCGAAGTTCAATGTGGAGCAAGTTTGAGGTGGCGAAGTCTGAAAGGCCTAAAAGTTTCAAAATTACAGAAAACCTAGTTTTCTAAGGGTTTACACGGGATGATAAGAGGATATGTAGCATACATATGTGGGATTATAAGAATACAGGTAGTGTACATATGTAGGCTGATAAGAGGACATGTAGCGTACCTTAGAAGAGGCTTAAGGAGGTTCTAAGGAAGGCACATCTTGGTGATCTATGTTTCAGGTTTCTATGTAATGGTTATATTCTGTTGATGGTGATATTTTGATGAAAAGGTTTATTATCTCTTATATATTCTTGGGTGGAAGGAAGGGGAAAGGATAGAGGGTTTAACCCTCTCTTGATCTTGGAAGTTGTATCTTCCTTTGGAGGTTTAACCCTCCCTTGAACTTGGAAGTTGTAGCTTCCCTTGGAAGTCATTACTTCCCTTAAAAAATAACTTATGATTACTTCTCATATATGGTGCATGGTTTATGGATGTATCTCTTATACTATTCTTTATTGTTCATTGGATATTATTCATTTCTCATTTGATATAAATTGAATATATAATCTAATTGAAGTATAAGTTGAAAAAGTGTTTAAAATTGTACTTGATATTGATTCACCCCCCTCTTAGTATCAACATGTCTAAGAGTTATCCACCATATCATATCTTTCATCCTATATATTGAGAGTCTCTCATGGGAAAAAGGAAGGAAAAGAAAGAGTAAACTTGTAATGTCAAATTTATTACAGAGCTTGGGAATGAAAATTTGGAAAAGCTTCATCAAACCATTTGTTTGTAAGTTGTAAGATTTTTTATGTATTAATAGAATATGCACATAATTTTCCCCTTGAATTGATTGTATATAGTGATTATAATATTTTTAGAGAGTTAATATTTTCATGTATTTATTTCATATTATTAGATCTATCAGTGATTGATACATGTTACATTTGATCTTATGAGATACATTTGTTGGTGTTATTATGTGTGTAGATCTACATTCATGAAAGTGAAGGACATATTCAACGGAGTGAATGACCAAGGAGCGTGCATGGACAACCATTGAACTACTGAGTAAGTCCTTTACTCTTTCATCTCATAGATTGTTGTTATAGAAAAATTCCCCTGCAGACAAGTGAATATCCTCTTGGATTCTAGACCCCTACTACCAAGATAGAAAAATGCAAATAGACACTAACATCCCTTTAAATATAGTTAAGCTAATCGAAATAAAGAGAGGCGAAAAGTATGATGTACCATTTTCTGAATCTTTTCCTCACTTAATCTAAACTAAACTTGATCTTCAAGCTCCTTAACATGACATGATATCTGCAATTCAATGAACAGTGAAGAAAACAAAGGCTTCCTACTCTATCAAGATTAGTTTAAACTAAATTTATCCATAATAGACAAGCATGAGAAATAATACACAAACTTGAAGGAAATAGGCCAAGCATATATTAATGAGAACATTAAAAATATACTTACAGTGTGTAGATGCAGTTGCAACAACCTCTCCAAGTTGTCCAACCCCTTGCTCGAAAGATCCATGATCAAAATGAAAATACTTTTTGTGATTATTCTCCCCCTTTTCACCATGAGAATTCCTCCTTTTATAAGGTTTGAGAGGCTCAACCACCTTGGTTATATTTGGGATAAGTTGAGGATATGGCTCCATCAGTTGTGGCATCTCCCTTAGTTGCAGCCTAAAGCTTGGATTCAATCCAAACCAACTCGAATCATTTCTAGTTGTCCTTAGAGAAACGGGGGATTTATTCCGATGATTCTCTCAACCAGTCGACATTCCCTAAATATGTTCAACATAACACTTCAACACTCCTTGATAGATGGACAGAGAGCACTAGCACTCCCTACATATGAGAAGGGGAGCATTGATCCTCCAAAAATTTGTCAAGATGACCAATTCACAAGGAAAAACATTTTTTTTAGTTTTTAAAATGATGAGGTTTCTCCTTCCAACATGTTCTAGAGGATGTATCAGGTGTTTCCATGGTGTCATTCGCAATGTGACATATGCAGAACAAAAATGCGACATTTACGACACTTGTGACAAAATTGTGACACTTGTGATAATGAGAATGTGACATTATCAAAGTGAGGAATTTTGACGTGTAATAGATTGCCCCACAAAGTGTGAAGTCAGAAGATGAAATTTGATGAATGAAACGCTTTGTAGATTTTTCAAAGCAAGGGTATAGAGTCGGAGAACCTGGTAGAAGCTGCAAACAACCATCAAACAAATGTTATCGTGTGTTTCAAACCTAAGGCAGGCATACCTATGCTTGGGTAACAAAGAACTTAAGGTATGGCCTCCAATAACTACACTATGGATCCATGATGATATTGACTAAGGGTATAACCACCAAAGATACAATGTGGATCCATACCTCCATGACATGAACTGATCGTAGCCATGAGAAATTCATAATGGAACTACGAGATGATAAAACATAGACATGGACCAATACAATGTGGATCTATGTGACAGTTTATATATCATCATGCTCAAATGATATCCTTCATAGCCTGGGAAAAGAAGATAACAGAGTGAATTCTCAACCCAGGGTCTTTGTCCTAATCCCAATGTGGTAAGAATCTAGCCATGTGAATAGATGTTTTGATGTTGAACATGGTATAAACCACTTGATTACCAGTCATTGAGGTAAACCGTTAAAAAGTGTGAGGGAAATCACCAATGATGTCAATGACTCCCAAGGTACCCTAGTACAATCCAATGAATGTGCATAAATGAGATGAGTCGAAAATTCATGGAATCATCCGATTAGAGGTCAATGATGTAAACCTATTGTTAGAGGCAAGGAGGCCTGCCATTAAGGCATGTGGGTCCCAAGGTACTAACTAATTTCTAAGTCTTATTCTCGGATGATGTGTTTAAGTCGACAAGAAAAGACTCGTCGAAGGAGGGCCCTGATGTATCCCCCATCATCGACACGAAACTGACATAGGAAAGAGATGTAAGATGGTGAATCGAATGAGTGTGGACTGACACAATAAATGGAAACTGACAATACTGCAGATCGATGTATTGGATTGAAACTTCCCTTGAACATGCTGAGGCACCACAACTGACTTGGAAGCATTGACTCGACAAGTACCAATAATGTAATGTGACGACAATAAGAGTACTCATCGACTGGACGAAAACGTATGGCGACACATGGAATTGGTATGACTCAAAGACAAGTGGATTACCCAACTGTAAGACGAGATGCAAACAAGTGCCATGTTCAAGGGAAAAAAAAGTTGCCATAAAGGATTCTCAAAAACTTGCTCCACTTCCTTCAATTTTCCCCCCACCTAGATAGATGAGTACCTCTTTTTCATTTAACGAGCTCGAGGAGGGTAACACATGATTGATATAACTCACCTTCGGTAAGTTCCTCTTCCTTTGTTTAACGAACTGGAACAAGTAAGGGTTCATTCCCATATGGGCCCTTCAATGTGTAGTTTAGTGAGTCCAGAGAAGGAAAAATTGGTGGTTTTTCATGTTTAAAGAGTCTGAAAAGAACTTAAAGGCGAATCCAGGGTTGTCCTTTTTCGTAATTTTAGTCTCACGAGGCCAAAAAAGAGATAAACTACCACTCGAAAGATGCCCTTTCAAACCTTTTAATGAGTGTGAAAGGAAGAAAGATCACTCAACAATCTTTTCATGTTTAGAGAGCCTGAAAATAGCTTAAAGGAGACTCCAGGGAGTTCCTTTTTCATATAACCTTTACGAGTCCTAAAAAGTGATAAAAGTATACTCGGTTACATTCTCATCTATTTACGAGCACAAGAAAGAAAAAAGACTAATCTCAGTAACTCATTCTCATGTATTTATGAGAATGAGAAAGAACAAAGACTAACCTTGGTATTGGTTTCATTTTTACGCAAGCTTGAAACAAAATTAAACTATGCTTGTAAATTCCCAACATAATTTCCAAAGGTAGGGATACTTATGGATGGTTGGTACTCTGCCCCTAGCTTGAAAATCTAGCATCTTAACTCTAGAATGATGATCAAAGGCTGGAGACATGCCCCCCAAGCTTCATTTCATTCGTCAACTTTGAAGTTGTCACCAATTTCTGTACTAGATGGAGAAAAAGGATAAGGGTTGATGAAATGAAGGTTCAAATATGAGACCTAACGAAAGACTTGACTCAACATCTACGAGATCTAGAGAAAATACTCGACTTGTTAGGAGAGGTGACTGTTTCATTTTTTAATGAGCTTGACATAGAAAATGAACTATTCTCGTAGCTCTAGGTTCAATCCCCAGATTTTTGTTTCATTTTTTAATGAGATTTCCACAGAGAAGGGAAACTATGCTCGAAGCTTTTGTTTCATTTTTTAATGAGCTTGCCACAGAGAAGAAAAAATATGCTCAAGACCTCTTTTTCATTTTTTAATAGGCTTGTCACAAAAAAGGGAAACTATGCTCGATACCTCTGCTTGATCATGGCTTCCAAGAGGATAATTCTCTGGAAGGAATACATGTCAAGGGACAAACTTCAACCATGTCTTCCAGGAGATATCTGCTAGATGGAAGAAAAGAACTCCGGAAGGAATACATGTCAACAACCTCGATAAGGGTAAGGATATCTGGCTCTAATAGCCCTATCGAAGAGATGACCATGTCAACTATCGGATCTAAGTTAGGAGAAGGGAGAGATTCCCTCTCATGCGGGGTTGAACACAAGGATCAAGTAATTACATAATTGATCTGTGGTGGGGCGGACATCGATGGCATGTATGGACCATTCAAGGAAGGTGGATGGTTGACCATCAGATGAGGATCGATGAATGAAAGATGGTCGATCATTACTATGTTTCCGTTGTGAGGGAAACAAATCACTCGAAAGAGAGTGGACACAAAATCTCTCATAACGTAGACATAGTCTCACCCAAGGAGAAAGTTAAATTCCAAGGGGTCGTGAACTATCATTGCATTGACATAGACCATTTTTCCTCCCAAAGTAACTAGAAATTGAGGAAGGATCCCTAAAGGCTGACTAGATCTTTTGTCAAAGGACAACAGATTCTGAGTCATAGGCATAAGCTGTGGGGAACCAAAAGCTTGCGAAGAATTCATGAATAATATGCTAACAGAAGAAACTTCATCTATTAGAGTGTTAGGAATATTCCTATCACAAACTTGTATGATGATTTGGAAAGGCACGTAAGAGGGAAGATAGGGTTCTGTCAAATGATTCCAATTAATAGAAATCATTTTATTGCTTGAAGGGGGTGCCATCGGGACAGGTGGAGTGCCCCCCTATTCGGGTGAGTCAATATTAATGAGGTAGACCTGAGTGACATCCTCACTCTTTGAATGAGGAGTGGGATTGACCGATGATAGAACCAGATTGACCACTTTGTTTGCACTCTTCAAGGGAGGAGTGGGATCGACAGATGACTGAACCGGATCGACTAATTTGGTTGTAGTCTTCAAAGGAGGAGTGGGATCGATCAATGATGGAACCAGATCGACCAATTTGGTACTCTTCATATGAAGAGTGGGACTGACCAATGGCAGAACTGGATCAATCACTTTGGTTTCACTCTTTAGATGAAGAGTGGGGTTGACCTGTGACGGAACTGGATCAACTACTTGGGTTAGTGGTTCAACCAAGGATGAAACTAGATTAACCACCTGATCAACTGGACTGATCTGGGATGGAAACAGATTGACCAATCCATATACTAAAGTCATTTTGGGAGATATCTTATGATAACCAATTGGAAGTTTAATATTTTCTAAAAGATAAGAAGCCTCGTCCATACGAGGGAAAAGGTGAGAGTAATGATCACCTTCACATAACAAGTAAGGAAATTTGACAGTTCCCTTCCTCTTACCAACCTTAATGTCACTATATGATGATGTGTCACCATCATGTCCCATAGGGGCTGATGATGTGGAAGACCACATTTCTAAGACCTTGGGGAGACCAGGGAAATCCCTCAGAAAGTGGTCACCCTTACAAAGCCTACAAGGGAATTTGGGTTTTAGATTATTCATTGTAGACTTCTCAACTTTATCAATGCTCCCAATACTATTAAAAATATTTGGTTGCTTGGATCCAACATGATTTAATGTAGTTGGAGGCTTGGTCCCTTTCTGGTTCATCTTCTTCTTCTCTTTTCTTTTCTTCTTCTTCTTATCAACCTAGCTACTTTCTTTAGAGCTTTCACTAGGCGAAGAAGGAGAAAGCGAAGGATACTTGATGGGTGAAGAAGGAGAAAGGTCGACATGAGGTTGATGTGTGGGTGGTGTGCTTACATCGAAATAATTAGGTGCATCTTAAGCACTAGGAAGATTCTAGATCACTGGAGTGGGGAACAACCAAACTGGTAATCTGATCGTGCGCCTTGAAAGACTTAGTGTGGAAATGGATGGAGGACCAACGTTTCCAAAATAAGAAAAGGCGAAAGGTTCCTTGGGAAAATGGGTCCCTCTGTTGGTACTCCTAGTAGTGGATGCCATTGACACTGACTCGACCTAAGTTCCACTAAGGAAACCAAACAACACACACTACAAATCTAAGAAGAAAAAAATGAAACAAACCTTCCCAAAATGAAACCACTAGTTAGTGATGAAATCCAACATTGTGAGATAAATATAGGAAGGGGCTAGGATAGAGAGGGTGGATCAGTTACATTGGAGACTTGCATAAAGGAATTACGACTTGGTGCAAGTTTCCACACAGTTTTAACCGTGGATGTACCCTCCAAGGATCCTGAGTGAGTTTGACCAACATCTGCCCCAGGTATAATGAAGACTTCCCTTCCCCATCACCTCCTGTAAGAACCCTAAATATTGTGGCTACTAAGGACACTAACTCATAGTCAACCTATGGGTGGGTACAGTCAGCATTCGAGTCCGAACGTATGGGCAAGATATCAAGTACAAAATCCTTCAAGAGAATTGAGGACAAGTGGACCAATAAAAATCCAGAGGACCCCAAATGGATTCGGAATTCATGAAGCACCAAGATCAAATGAAGACAGTTGAACCTCAACAAGAACCCCCAATATACGATCTCACTACTATGAACGGTTTAGCCTTAGAGGGATAATATTTGTTTCTCTCCCAAACATGACCTCATGCGTAACCCCTATGTGAGAGGGGGATACCAACTCTTCTTATATAAACAATTGGATTTACCACTCCCTAGCACAAGATCTATGTTTGTCTGATGGGTTTGGAAAGTTATCCTCACAACCTATTCCAAATCCCTACACTTGCTAATGTAGGTTTGCTACCAGAAAATATAAAAGTGTCTGATCAATTTTATATGCCATTCATTTTAGGGTTTTTGTTTACTCAAGGGTTTGAAAGTGAAACTAATGATGCTGTAGACTCGACTCCAAAAGAATGCAGAAAAAATGAGATGAAAATATTTTTCTTCAATGAATCCTATATATGAGATGGAGAAGAGATTCAACTTTATTCAACAAAAACACCCAATTCCCAAATGCAATCTTCTAAAATGAAATCTATTACATCACCCAAAATAAATAATACAACTATCTTCTTTGTTTGATTAACTATGCAAGGAGATATACAAAATTTTCTCTTCTTTAACTTTCAGATGAAAAGAGATCTAAGTTTGATGAAAAGAAATATGAAGAAAAAATAAATCAATCAAAGTGCACCCAAAGTGATGAGAACTGAAAGAAGACAAGGTTCAATAAAAAACTCAATGATGCAAAAGAGAAATAAAACAACCACTCATGAAAATCCGCAAACGATGAGCAACAAGAAACATAAATCAAGCTAGGTTGTCATAAGAGTCTTAATCATACTAAAAGTGAGATATTTCAAATGAAAACAAGAAGGCTCAAAACCAAGCAACCTTTTCAAACTTTAGTTGACGAAGAATCCTAAACAGTCAAGAAATCTGAAAGCTTCAGATAAACTCAAAAGGAAAAAAAAAAAACAAGGGATCTTGTTAACTCTAAGGGATCACAACTAAGAGAAAATTTGAAAACTCAAGGGATAAACAAAAATAAATGCTTATATGGATAAATCTTAGCAAAAAAAATTCAAATAAGTTCAAATTTCTCTGAGCAAAATCTTCCTCAAGATTAGACTGACAAAAACTAAGCAGAAAGGGGCAGAAAACACCAGAAAAAGGAGACTAGAGCTCCTGTTTCCAAGGGCATAGAGCATTGTATCACTTTGATATACACTAAAGAGGAGCCCTGATTATAGATCAGTGCTCTAATATACACTCCAGGGGAGATCTACCCTTCCCATAAACTCTGAATAGAGGCTTAAAAAGTAGAAACTTTCACCCAGAATTGCCAGAATTTTGTGAAATTGTCAATGAAGAGGGGAGAAATGAAATAGATCAGGAAAAAACAATTAAAATGATCTAAAAGTGGGAAAAAGGCAGAGACGATCCAAGTAAACACAATTCAATTTCCTTCCCCAGTGGAGTCACCAATTTCTGTTATAGGAAAATTCCCCTACAGAAAGGTGAATATCCTCTTGGATTCTAGACCCCTACTACCAAGACAGAAAAGTGAAAATAGACACTAACATCCTTTTAAATATAGTTAATATAATCGAAAGATATAGAGGAATAAAGCATGATGTACCTTTCTTTTAAGATTGTCCTTTCTTAATCTAAATTGAACCTAATCTCCAAGCTCCTTAGCATGACATGATATCTGCAATTCAATGGACAACAAAGAAAACAAAGGCTTCCTACTCTATCAAGATTAGTTTAAACTAAATTTATCCATAATAGACAAGCATGAGAAATAATACACAAACTTGAAGGAAATAGGCCAAGCATATATTAATGAAAACATTAAAAAGATACTTACAATTTGTAGATGCAGTTGCGGTAACCTCTCCAAGTCCTCCTTGTCCAACCTCTTGCTTGAAAGATCCATGACCAAAATGAGAATACTTTTATTGATTATTCTCCCCCTTTTCACCATGATACTTCCTCCTTTTATAATATTTGAGAGGCTCAACAACCTTGGTTATATTTTGGATAAGTCGAGGATATTGCTTCATCAGTTGTGGCATATCCCTTAGATGCAGCCTAAAGCTTGGATTCGAGTCAAACAACTCAAATCATTTCTATATGTCCTTAGAGAAAAGGGGGATTTCTTCCCATGATTCTCTCAACCAATCGACGCTCCCCCAATACAGGCAATAAGGCACTGCAATTCTCCCTGCTAGATGGACAAAGAGTGCTAGTGCTCACTGCATATGAGAAGGGGAGCGTTGATCCTCCAAAAATTCGTCAAGATGACCAATTATCAAGGAAAAACATTTTGTTTAGTTTGTCAAATGATGTGTTTTCTGGTTCCAACATGTTCTAGAGGATGTATCAAGTGTTTCCATGGTGTCATTCACAATGCAACATATGTAGAATGAAAATGCGACGTTTATGACACTTGTGACAAAAGTGTGACACTTGCGACAATGAGAATGTGACATTATCGAAGTGAGGAATTTTGACATGTAACGATTGCTTCATGTATGCTTTAGATCTAGGAAAGTCTTTCGCTTGCATATCTATTATGTCTTAGGTCTAGGAAGATCTTAAGGGAGGTAACTCCTGCAAGGTGCATTTATCCTACAACATGGAGTATGATGAGCATGGTAATTGTCATGTTTCTTTCACTTTCAAGTGCTTCATTATTCTTCCTAATTGAGCAAACTTGACCATTTCCTACCCATTATCCACCATTTCCACCTCATGTACCTTTCCTGAATGCATGAATCTTTTGGTTGAAGTTTTATATGAAATAAATAATTATTATTAGAAAAGGAACATGGATGTATGATTTATGTGCTCATGATGCTAACTTCTCTAATTATAGGATTCAATAAAAAAGTTGTGTATTTTTGGTTATTTGATTAGGAGCTGCATAATTTCTCATTAGTTGGAGTTCATAAGATCAAGCCTACCAAACGCTATAGATATTTTCATCAGTAGGAATACCAGTTATTGGAGATACATAGTGTTGAAGAGTTTCTCACTAGCATAAGGATATTTTCAAGAGAGCGTGATTTATTTCGAGTTGCTGAAAAAAGTTATTTAAAATATAGAAGTCATGTAGGCTTTATTAAGAGCTACCATAAGGGCATGATACTTATGTATTTTATTTTTTATTAATTCAAATGAAAGACAAGACTCAAATATATTTTTGGAAACATGATTTTATTTTAAAGAATGTAATTTAAAATGTTTCTTAGTTAGTTCTTGGAAAGAGGGAAACTACCCAAGAATTCATGACAATTTTGTATAAAGTAACAAGAGGGAGAACCTATGGGGGTTCAGAATTATGATTATCAATATATTGTTCTTAGTTACAATTTGTCTCTTTTCTAAACATTGTTCTTGGTGTGATCATTCGAGTTAACCTAAGGAGAACAAAAAAATTGTAGAGAAAAGGCCACTCTACAGCCGTGGTGATCCGACTTCTTATGAAACTTAGTTAGCATTGTTAATTTCAATATTCAATTAGAAATATTTTTTTTGGTCAATCAATTTCGTATTTGCAATATAATTCTATCAAAAAACTTTATTTTGGATTGAGTTTACTTTCATGCATAACTAGATAATATTATTTTTCGGCACTTAGTTTCTTTATTATAGTTAGGCTAAAAGTATGAACCAGTTATGTGTACCTAATTTGCAGCAATGCAATCAGTTGATTTGGAGTTGAACAATGTTATTTTATTTTTTTATTTCATGCAACTAAACTTTATGTTTTGCTGTGTATTTTTCCAATAGCATAAATTTATGGTTTGTTGCACTAAACAATTGTAGTTAAAGTTTTGATTTACTGTATTATTTTTTTTTAAATTAGGAAAACATAAGAAAAAATATTTATCCCCCAAACCAAAAGAAACAAAACAATAATTAACAATAAATCCAAGCAACAAAAGCCCAAAAATAAGCATATACTTTTCACAGTGCTTTGAAAGTTTGCGTTCCCCAGGTTGATAATTAAAATAGGTTCTTGTGATTAATGGAGTGTTACCTTTTCATAAGAAATATGATTTATCTGCCAAACCAAAAGAAACAAAACAATAATTAACAATAAATCCAAGCAACAAAAGCCCAAAAATAAGCATATACTTTGCATAGTGCTTTGAAAGTTTACATTCCCCGGGTTGATAAATAAAATAGGTTCTTGTGATTAATGGAGTGTCAATTCCAAGCAATGTTTGAGCCCATTACCATTATTACCATTATAAATTTTAACACTCTTCGTATTTCTCAATCCACTTGCCAAAATCATTGAATAAGAGAGTTTATTACTTGCCTTTATCCATTTTCTCATTTTTTGTTTACCATGAATTCTTATCTCTATCATTACATTATGTTGTCCTAGAGGTTCTCCTATAATTTCTGCAAACTCCTTAGTAAATTTGTGCTTTTGCAACCAAGTATGCACAAGAGAAAATCACAAGGATTTAAAATAATTTTTCTACTCAATAACTTCATGAGCAATCCTCATACTCAAAC
>ML783944.1:291827-312825 GCA_009831015.1 Picea engelmannii | reverse complement strand
TTTCATAATGAACATAATTACTAAATCATTCACGCTCTCTCACATTGGTTCTAGTTTCAATTGCTTTTACTCAATTCATCCATATCCAAATTCCTTGTGCTAGAAATTCAACCCCTTGTGTTTTCAAAGTATGAATAAGATTTCTAGACAATTTAAAATATTTCTGTGTCCCAATCATTGGATCAGTACCCGTTTTGATATCTCTCCCATTGTCATTGCCAGGTATCCAAGCTAACCAAACTGTTATTATGGAGATAGATGAGGTGAGAGCTTTCCAAATATTTGAAATACCAGACGAACTTTTCCTTCCCTCCCTAAATTATTCAGTCACATATTTTTTTCCTCAAGCGCATATTATTTAAAAACAAACCCTATACAAAGAAATAAAAGTTCTTAAATGGTCACAAAATTTGCATTATGTATGGAGAGTGCTAAAATTAAGCGAATGGATTCTAGATCCTAATAACCGTGAATTTCTTAAACTAGTTTTCGAGATTCAAACGTTGTTAGAAAACTTGGAGTGAAATTACCCTATATAAATATCTTCGCCTCTACATACTGCGTTATTTTTAAAGCATTCCACACTTTGAATTCAACGGTTTTAACAAGGAACCAAATACAATATCCCAAGATCTGTATAAACTTATAAACCTAGACTGAGGGTTTGGATCCTAGTTACCAAGTTCGAATTTGGATTCAATTAAATGAAATAAAAATTTAAATTAAAAATTTAAAATTTAAAAAAAATTCTATAGTATACATATTAGATATATATACTTTTTTCCTAATTATTTATGTATATTTTTTTTAATTTAAATAACTTTTAATAATTTTGGATAATCTAAGGCCTTAGACGTGCAATTTATCAATTCATAAGAAAAACAAATCTACTTATTTTTATCTAAGATCTCTCTCCAATTGCCCAATAATAAATACCTATTTTAAAAATGTCTGTGACCACTTCTTATAAATTTACCCACTTTCACACTTAAAGCTCAAATTCTCTCATTTCTTGTTTTCCTGGCTAAGGCCCAACTCCATCTCGACTTTTTGACTTCCTAACTAATGGGTCTTAGCTTTCCATCGGGGGTTTAGACTGCATGGCACTTTTCTTTCCACAAAGATTATATGGCCAACAAGATAGATGGAGATGACAGTTCCACAAAAAACCTCAGAAAACCACCCCTTATTATCAAGGCGTTACTATATGGAGTAAGTTTTCCTTTCTAAGATCTATTGTAAGAAAATATATATCTATATGTTTCTATTTATGTGTCTTAATATAACTATGTGCATCTCTATGTAAGAAATAAACTATAGAGAAACTAAATAATATCTCCGTAAACCAATTTGTTTGGGAGATGTTCATTCATTTCTATTTCTATCTCATCACGACCTAGCTATCGATAGCCAATAGCCATCGAAATATGCTTGTATCTTGGGTTGCTCAACCCATAAAAGGATTGTGAATAAGAATCCTAAAGCACCAGACATGGAGATCATCTCCTCTCCAGGTCTTATTTTGGGAGAGTTTAGGGATAAAGGATCGAAGAACTTGCTGAGATTACCTCAAAAATAAAATATTTGAATAACACCCCTATTGGCATGGGCTCACCACCATCAACGGGATGCCATCAAGGATGATCAACTTTACCTTGGAACAACAGATCAAATTGCAGGTCACACTTTGC
Organism: Picea engelmannii; assembly: GCA_009831015.1. Taxonomy (NCBI): domain Eukaryota; kingdom Viridiplantae; phylum Streptophyta; class Pinopsida; order Pinales; family Pinaceae; genus Picea; species Picea engelmannii. The sequence continues at coordinate 311,134 of ML783944.1, read as the reverse complement.
ACCAGACACGTTCTATCAGGCAGGTACTACTCCAAATCTCCAAATTTGTGTGGGTAAGCTATGAACCATGTGAACCATATCGAATTTAACCGAATTATTAGTTGTTTGAATCGAATTATCGAATTTCCAAAAACAAATTCCGATATCACCTAATTGTTAGAGATAATCTCTAGTTTTCTACCTACCTGTCAAGTTGTTTGCTAGCTCATGGAGTTTAGTGGAGTTAGACTCCAATTCACATTGAGTTTAGTTTTAGTTAAGAGAAATGAGTAATATATCTGTTGGATCATTATTGTACTTTGTGTAACCTATTTAATACTTAGACGAGTATTGAAACCCCAATCGATTCCTGCATTCTTGTGTTGTATTTTTGTTCTGCCTTTCTCTCCAAACATTGTCATGGTATCAGAGTTGGCTACCTGGGTGTGACTCCCTCATGGGAGAGCCCAAGAAGATAAGATCCCGAGGATGTAGTCCTACGTATGATTAGGTGTAGTAGTAGGAGTAGAGAGGTAGAAATAATAGTTTTTATGTGTATAGTTGCACTTTTGTTGTAATTGTGAACAAGGAGCCAATCAAATCCAATGTGCAGATTTTTAGTTATTGAAGGAGAAGGAAAATTTGGGTGGTATTCCTAGTGGAGAAACAATCTAGAGATTTATCTTTGCGGCCCCATTCTAAGTTTTACAATTTTCTATCAGTCTTGACATTGGTTGAGTTCATAGAATAACTCATGGAGGTGAATCTTTGCAAAGGAGAGCCTACTCTGTAAGGTATCAGACCTATTATAATAGCAGAAAACATAAATACTACAGAGAATAACAATAGAACAACACAATATATGAAACCACATCACCAAAATAATATCTTTATCGATAGGAAACAATGTTTGCTTGCCTCTTTGAGGGTGCAACCTCTAGCAGAGAAACACTCGATTACAATGATTCTGAAGACAAATAGTTCTCATGCCCTCGACTCCTATTTATACTATATCTATCTACCAAAATAACAATCTAGAGGAAGATCTTCTAGAAGCGGAAGATTATTTTAGGTCTTCTTACATTTGACTTATTCTTCTTTATTACTAGGTCTTATTAATATCATCATTTATTACACGGAAAACATATTATTATACATAAATGAGGGTTTAGGGAGGTTAGGTCCCTAACATTCCCTCCCCCTTAGAAACAACCTTGTCCTCAAGGCTTGAGATGAGGAAATTGTTGCAGAATGGTAACTTGATCCCAGGTAGCATCTGCTAGAGTTGTATCTTTCCATTGTACTAACTCTCCCTTGATGGTGCATTGATGGATACGATGTTCGCGCTTGTCCAAAATGGATTGTTGTTGAAACCAGATGGAGCCTTCTTTATCTAACTCGGGAAGACTGGTTTGATTTTGGCACTTTGTTCCAATCACCTTCTTTAATCATGAGACATGAAAAACAGGGTGGAGCTTAGAATGACTGGGCAAAGCCAATTGATATTCCACTTGTCCCACACTCTTAAGAACTGTATAAGGACCATAAATTTGGGCATCAGTTTCTGACAATGGTCATCCTTGAGTGAAGTCTTCTTATAAGGTTGCAGTCGAACAAACACCTATTCCCCTTCAACAAATTGACATTCTGAGCAACCTTGATCTACTTGTTGCTTCATGTGATTCTGAGTCATGACCAAATTCTCTTTGAAGCTGTGGAGAATAGCCTCTCAAACTGTAAGAGTGTGGTCAACCACCTGGACCTTCGAGACATTGAGCATGTATGAGAGAATTGAAGGTGGATTTTGTCCATATGTTGCTTCAAAAGGAGTGATGTGAGTAGTTGTATGGTAAGAAGTGTTGTACCACCATTCAAATAGGGGTAACCATTAATCCCAATAATTTTTCCTCTCAAATGAAAAACACCTCAAATATGTTTCCAAACACTTGTTGACAACTTCAGTTTGGCCATCGGTCTTGGGATGATAGGTTATGTTGAGATGTAAATGGGTTCCATGTATCCTGGAAAACTCTTGCCAAAACTTGTTGGTGAAAGTGGGATCTCAGTTAGAGACAATAGAATGAGGCATGCCATGAAGCTTGAAGATATGATCCATGAAACGTTGAGCCACTGTGGATGCAGTGAATGGGTGTTGGAGAGAACATTGATCCAAAAATGAAAGGTGTTAATAACAAAATGACATTAACTTGATCCTCATGAATGATTAAATAGTTCAGCCATCATTAATCATGCTACAAATAAAAGAAGATAACAAAAAGAATAAAGTGAAATAGACACAAAGAACTTGTTAATGAAGTTCACCAATGTGTGGCTACGTCTCCAAGCCCGCTTCCAAGTGGAGGATCGCTTTATTGATCTTTAATTCTCAAGTTCTCTTTACAATGACTCTTTTTTGTTACAAACAGGCTTCTGATCTGCTGTACAAGACCTCCTTGTGAAGATGCACACATGCCTCAACTATATCCTCTCAAAACATGACTCAATGCCCCTGAAAACATGAGAAATGAGTCATTAGCTCAAGCTTCTCTTCACATTCCCTGCAATACAAAACTACCCTCACAAGCTTAAAGGGCATAGTTTATATATTTTTTAGGATCATTTCTGGAAGCCCAACTTCCCTCAAATATCTGGCCTCTTTTTGGGATCAAATCCCCCTCCAAATGGCCAAGAAATCTCCAAAAAGGCCCAATCTAGGAAAAAACTATAACAAAATAACAACTATGATATACAAATCAAAATAAGCCCCTAAAGGTTGGGCGTGCGCCCCTTTTGCAGGGTCATATGGTCCATATGGCCAGGCGCCAACCCAAATGGGTGCTACACATTGGCCCCTTCTTCATTAGCTCCTGGTCTAATGGTGCATGCAATGGGACCGACAGCCCGATCAGATGGATAAGCCCCCGTTGATTGACCCTGGCCACGATCACAACTCTTGGTCACGTGGTTGGTTGAGTGTTGGTCCCATGGCCTGCGCCTTGCCTTATGGTATAGTTTATATGTGTTGAGGTTTAAAAAAAACCGCATGTGGGTGTATGGTTGTAAAAATACCAGGGGTTGGTTGCAAAAAGACCATGTCATCATGATGAAATCATCATGATGTCATACTAATGTCACTTTTTGTACTGCTGATGTCAGTGTTGAATTTTGCCTGTTTCTTTTTACCTATTTGGGAATTTGATCAGAACATGATAACTTTCTCATACAATGTCCATTTGAGAAAGTAAATATATGGCTGAAATTAGTGTGATGAGACAGACGCAATGGAATTGGTTTTGTTTGATTCCGAGACCTTTTATTTTTGAGCATTTTCTGGACCTGAGGATCCTCCTGGATCAATCCTCCCAAGTTGGAATCTTTTGGAAGACCAAAATTCTGGTATGAGTTGGTAAATAAGTGAGGATACTACACCCTAAATTTTTCGGTCCCCGTCCACTTGTCCTGACTTGGATTTGTTCCCTTCAATCCCACTCAAAGATACTCCACATCACCCCTGTGAGAAGTACAAACACTTTTGTCCAAAATGGTGTCTTCCTGCAACTCATTCATATACTCAGGAGAAAAATATTCTATGGAAGGAATATGAACACTCTCTCCTTGATCCTTGATCATAGGAGGCTCATACAATCTCAAATTTTCCACATTTACAACTGAATAAATTTTCATATATGGAGGCAATTCTAACCAAAAAGCATTAGAACCAATTTTGTCTAAAATTTTGAAAGGAACATAATGAATTGGTTTTAGCTTTTTACCCTCCCCTTGCAATATTTCCTTTATGATGTATAACCAAACTTGATCTCCCACTTTGAACTGATGAACAAATTGATGCATGTCATGTCTCACTTTGTATTTGGCTTGGCTTTTCTCCAACTATTCTTGTATTGCCTGATGAATCAACTGGATCTGTTCAATGAACTTTGTAGCCTTCTCCACATCACTGTGTCTATCTAGTGTAATGTCTTTCTCGAAGACAAAATACAAAGGAGATTTTGGCAAGTATCCCAAACATGTTACAAATGGATATCTCTAAGTAGAAGATTGTTTTGGCTCGATTATACGCATGTTGCACATAACACAAATGTTCATCCCAAAGCTTAGGATGTTTGTTGCAATATGCCTGAAGCAGATGCACTACCATTCTACTCACCACCTCTATCTACTTGTCTGTTTGTGGATGAAATGGTGTGCTCTTCTTCATTCTGGTGAAATAAGTTCCCACAAGCTTGACCAAAATTTCCCCATGAACTTCGAGTCTCGATCAGATACAATTGAAGTATGTAACTCAAAATGAACCCATAGATTTTCAAAGAAAAATTGTGTTGTTTGTTCATCTGTGACTTGATTTTTACAAGGAATTAGAACACACATCTTGCTGAACATATCCACAACCACATACAAGTAATCATAATCTTTCCTAGACATAGGAAATCCCCCCACAAAATCCATAGATACACTTTCCCATGGTCTAGAAGGAATAGGAAGTGGAGTGTACAATCCTAGCTTTTTGTTACTTGCTTGCTTATTCCACACATAGTACATCATTTTACATACTTGGACAAATTTTCATGCATTCGAGGCCAATAACAAAACCTTTGTAACTGAGCAACTATTTTTTCTACACCAAAATGTCCTACTATAAGAGAAGTATGTGTCTCCCTGATTACATGGACTCTTTCACTTTCTGGAATACATAACTTGCCCAAATGATACAAAAGTTTTTATTTAATATGATAATTCAATTCTTCTGCTCTTTTACCATGACTTAAATTTTCATATACTTCTTTAAAATCGTTGTCCTCACCATATTGTTCAATGTAACTTTGATGAGTAATTGAATTGTGCTTAAGGATTGTAGCAATTATACTAGGAGGTCTTGATAACATATCATCAACTTTATTATGAATGCCCTTTTTATATCTAATGACCAAATGAAACTGTTGTAAAAACCCCATCCATCTAAAATGCCTTGATTGTTGTAGCTTAGTTTGTGATTGTAGATACTATAATGGTTGGTGATCAATATGTATTATTGTTTCTTTTCCCATTAAGTAATGTTTCCACTTTTTAACACTTTGTACTAAATCATACAATTCTTTAACATAGGTTGGATAGTTAATTACTGTTGTAGTAAAGGTCTCAGAATGATAGCATATGGGCTTTCTGTGCTGCATCAACACTGCCCCCATGGCATAGTCACTTGCATCGATTTCAATTTCAAAATATTGTTGGAGATCTGGAAATTACAGAACAAGAGTTGTATTAATCTTCACTTTCGAAGTCTCAAAAGCCTTTTGTTGGCTTCCTTCCCACTGGAATCCCCTTTTCACACTTGTCAACACATGTAAAGGAGTTTCAATTAGAGAGAAGTTTGCAATAAACTTCCTCCAATACTATATTTCCCCCATTAAACTTCTTACTTTAGTTACATTTGTAGGCTTTGGCAAATTTACAATGACCTCAACTTTAGAGGGATCAATCTTGAGTTCTCCACCCCCTACAAGAGATGTTTTGCCAAATTCACATTTTGACAACTTTACAAAACGTTTCTATCTCTGCAATACTGAAAGTATCTGCCTAACATGTTGGAAATTCTCTTCCCTGGTCCTACTGAAAATAAGAATATCATCTAAGTAGACTATTAAAAAATCATCAATGAATGGCATGAATACATCATTCATTACCCGAATAAAAGTAGCAGGTGCATTAGTAAGCCCAAATGGCATCACTAACCATTCAAATAATCCTTGTTTTGTTTTAAAAGTAGTTTTCCATATATCCTATTCAACAAATCTAATTTGATGGTAACCACTTCTTAAGTCTAACTTAGTAAAATAAACCGCATTTTTCAATTGATCTAATAAGTCATCAATGCGAGGAAGAGGGTAACAATTTTTTACTGTGATCTTGTTCAAGGCTCGGAAATCCATGCACATGTGCCATGTGCCATCTTTCTTTGGCACCAGGATTATAGGTGACCCACATGGAGAATCACTTGGTCTGATGACCCCTTGTTCAATCAACTCTTGTACCCATTTCTTTATTTCTGCATTTTCCAAAACTGATAACCTGTACATTCCAATGTTAGGAAGAGGAACATCCTGCTACAATTCTATCTCATGTTCAACTTGTCATTTTGGAGGTAATCCTTTCGGAGCTTGAAAAATATCATCATATTCAGAAACAACTCTAACTAAATCATCTTTCAAATTTGTGTCACAATCCTAAAAAGTATCAATTTTGATAGTGTCCTTAGCTTTTACGACCATTAGTAAATATCTTTTACTGACATTTACAATTCTCTTCATTTTCCCTCGGTTGATTAGTGATAGAATCAATTTCTTCTAATGAGCCCTTACAACATATTATTTTCCATCTTTAGTTAATTGATACTTATTATCTTCACAATTGAATATTGTCTTTCTATCAAATAGATATGGACTCCCAAGTACAATACCACATATATCAAGTGGAACCAGATCTAACTCAACCTCGTCTACAAATTGTGAATTGATGGCAAACTTTAGAACACATTGTCTATTCACTTGCAATTGATTATCATTGTGAATTCATCCTAATGGATATGGTTTCTTATGAGGTTTAGTAGTTAATCCCAACTTTTTAACAATTGTCTCTGATATTAAGTTTACTTGTGAGACATTGTCAAATAGAGTATCAATTTTTGTATGTTTGGAAATTACTCTTATGTGAAAAAGTTATGTTTGTTTCATCTCATCAACTTCATTATCAACTTTTAAAGACTGAACTGAAGAACTTGTACTATCTTTGGAATTTTTACCTTTGATTCCTGTGACTGTGACCTTGGTCTCATCTCCCGAATTGGACCCCAAGTTTCTTTGAACTATTGCAGTAGTCTTTGTCTTCCCTTTATTCCTGAACTTTGTTGGTTTCAATTATGGGTGAAGGATCCAACAACGATCTTGACTATGGCCTTCTTTATTACAATGAGTGCATGTAGGATTTTCCTTCTTCACTCTATTAGTCTTCTTTCCTTTAAACTTATGTTTACCCTTTCCTTTGCATTTTCCTTCAGTAGGTTTAAATGGTTTTACAAAATCAACATTTATATTATTTCCTCTAGATTCAAGATGAGTCACTTGCACACACACCTCATCTAAGCTAGTTGGATTAAACATAAGAATGGTATGTCATGAATGGATATGAAAATCATGTATGTACTTAAGCAATGTCTCTTGAGTATCTAATGGTATTCCCAACAACAAATCTCTTTTCTGAAAATCATGTGTATAACTTTGAATAGTTTGTTCCTTTAACTCCCTAAAGTTCTGCCATGACATAATAGCTTATTGCATATAATCTAGAGGATAAAATTGCTTTCGTAATTCATATGTAAAATCAAGCCATGAAGAGAGAGTCTTACCGAACTTTTTAAGATCCTGTTTTGTCCTGCTTTCCCACCATACAAGAGAGGTTCCTCCCATCTTGAGACTAGCAAGCTGGATCATAGTCTCCTCATCTATGATTTTTTGTATCCTGCAATATACTTCAATTTGTCTTATCCAATTATATAACTTTTCTGCATTCAGTTACCCATCATATAGAGGTAAATCAAACTTAACATCAAGATTTAACAAATGCATGTCAAACATATGCTTATGTGTATGATTTTGTATAGTATGTGTTGTAGAATGAGAACTAGCATTTGAAGAAGAAGGAGAAGAAGAATGAGAAGAAGGTGGTGAAGGAGGAGGCTTTGAAGATTCTCCTTTGGCTTCACTTTTCTCCTTCATAAGAGGTTCTCCTGGAACAGGTTTATTTCTCTCCAAGAAATCATCATATAACACTTTGACCATTTCTGACATGGAGAAAAATGTTTTTCGAACTCTCTAGTTCGTGGAGAAGTTTCTCCTTCTGTCACCATTATTTTCTTCCTCAACACTCATTCTATTTCTGAAATGAATTCATTCAATGATTCTTATCCTCTTTCATATTTGGATCTTGTGAGCATCCAATCCTACACTTGTTAAACCTTCCAACACAACCAAAACTCTGATACCAAAATACTTGATCCAAAAATGAAAGGTATTAATAAGAAAATGACATTAACTTGATTCTCATGAATGATTAAAGAGTCCAGCCATCATTAATCATGCTACAAATAATAGAAGATAACAACAAGAAGAAAGAGAAATAGGCACAAAGAACTAGTTAACTGAGTTCACCAATGTGTGGCTACGTCTCCGAGCCCGCTTCCAAGTGGAGGACCACTTTATTGATCTTTAATGCTCAATTTATCTTTACAATGTCTCTGTGTTGTTACAAACAGGATTTTTATCTACTGTACAAGACCTCATTATGCATATGCACACATGCCTCAACTATATCCTCTCAAAACATGACTCAATGCCCCTCAAAACATGAGAAATGGGCCATTAGCTCAAGCTGCTCTTCACATTCCCTGCAATACAAAAGTACCCTCACAAGATCAAAGGGCTTGGTTTATATAGTTTTTAGGCTCAGTTATGGAAGCCCAACTTCCCACAAATATATGGCCTCTTTTTGGGATCAAATCCCCCTCCAAATGGCCAGGAAATCTCCAAAAAGGCCCAATCTGGGAAAAAAGTATAACAAAATAACTACTCTGATATACAAAATCAAAATAATCCCCTAAAGGTTGGGTGTGCGCCCCTTTTGCAAGGTCATATGGTCCATATGGCCAAGCACCAACCCAAATGGGTGCTACACGTTGGCCCCTCCTTCGTTAGATTCTGGTCTGATGGCGCATGCAATGGGACCGAGGGCTCGATCAAATAGATAGTCCCTCATCGATCGGCCCTGTCCACGATCACAGCTCCTGGTCACACGGTTGGTTGAGTGTTGGTCCCATGGCCCGCGCAATGCCTTATGGTATAGTGTATATGTGTCGGGGTTTAAAACAAACCGCATGTGGGTGTATGGTTGCAAAAATACCTTGGGTTGGGGCTTAGCCCCGTCCTTTTATTCCCCGACCATTATAATATTTACCCCTTAAATATTACGTTTCCTCCATAGAAGTTAAGTTCCATGATGGGTGGCTTGGTAGCTCGACCCTGCCCAAAACGTTCCCCCCACTCCCGGAGGTCGCTGGTTCGACTTTGGTGCAGTTCATAAAATTTTACAATAACAACCAATGAAGGGGTGCCATGTGGTAGCCCATGACTGGGCCATGTGGTAACATTACATTTGCCCACGATGGTGACACTTGTCAAGCAATGATTCACCCACATCTGCCACACCTGCCCAGTCAGCAAGTCAATCCTCTGCCACATCACTGTACAGTCAGCTTCCATGTTTCACCTCCAAATGATGCCATGTCAACATGATGATATCATCATGATGTCATGTTAACGTCACCTGTCATACTGTTGATGTTAGTGTTGACTTTTACCTATTGACTTTTTGCATGTTTGGGAATTTGATCATAACGCAATAACTTCCACATACGATGTTTGTTTGAGGAAGTAAATATATGGTCGGAATCAACACGACGAGACAGACGCAATGGAATTAGTTTCATCCGATTCTGAGAACTTTTATTTTTGAGCATTTTCTAGACCTGAGGATCCTCTTGGATCACACATAAATGAGCATATTTATAAAGATGATCAATGACCACAATGATGGCATATTTATTTCCCGATTTAGGTAATCCAACAATGAAATACATATAAATATCCCTCCAAATAGTGGGTGGAATCGGAAGCATTTGTAGTGTGTCAAGGGATTTGATTGTTTCTCCCTTGTTGCATTGATAAACATCACATTCCACCACAAAGGTGTGGACGTCCTACTTCATACCATTCCCCAAAAAAGAATGTTTGACCCTATCATAGGTTTTGTTAAACCCTGAAAGCCCAGCTATGGATGTAGCATGAAGCTAAGAGAGCATCGTGGATTTAAGTTGTGATTATTTGATTAAATATCAACGACCTTTGTAGCGAAGCTCGTCATTGTGCCAAGAGTACCCTGGAGAAACTAGATAATTGTCTTGCAATTGTTGGATCATACATGAAAGTTTGGGATCTTGCATCCATTCCTAGAAAACATATTGGAGCCAATCTAGTACAATGAAGGAGAGAGGAAAGAGGGACCCTTCATCTTCATATTTCCTTGAAAGAGTGTCTGAAACCATATTGTCTTTGCCTTTCTTTTAAATGATCTCATAATCATATCCAAATATCTTGGTCACCCATTTTTGTTTCTTTGGGGATAAAAGTCATTGCTCCAGAAAATACTTAAGGCTCTGATGATCTGTCTTAATTTGAAAGCATTTCCCCAATAGATAAGGGTGCCATAGATCCATAACATGTAGAATGACCAACATTTCATTTTCATATATAGATTGGCCCAAATGGTGCTCTGACAGTTGTTTTCTAGTGAAGGCCAAAGGCCGACCATATTGCATAAGGACAACACCAGTTCCTTTCCCTCTAGCATCATATTCCAAGATGAGGGTCTTTCTAAAGTCGGGAAGGAATAGGACAAAAGTAGTGGACATAACCTCTTTCAAGGCTTGGAAGGAGTGATCAGCTATTAGATTCCAAATGAAAGAATTATTTTTAAGGAGAGCAATAAGAGGCACCATAATTTTTCCATAATTCTTAACAAACTTGAGATAATATCTTGTTAAACCAAGAAACCCACAAAAGATATTGATATTATTGGGGCAAGGCTAATCCATCATAACTTCAATTTTCTTAGGATCCACCCTTACACCATCCTTCCCAACAATATGACCCAAATACTCCACTTTTGAGGCTCTAAAAGCACATTTAGATTGTTTGAGGAAAATTTGGTGCTGAGAGAGTAGATGGAGAACTTGATCGACATGGGAAAGATGGGTTGTCCATGTTTTTCTATAGATGAAAATATCATCAAAGAAAACTAAGACAAAGTGATGAAGAAAAGGACATAATACATGATTCATGAGGCTCTCGAAAGTGGAGGGAGAATTACACTATTGAGATTCAACAAGAAGATCCTAGTGAAAATTATGCACCTACACTAGGATGGAGCCTCAAGCTATTTTTAGGTGGAAGTCTATTTTTAGATGATGAGAAAATTTTATTTATAGATGATGTCTATTTATAGATGGTGAGCATATTCCATTTATATATGTATGTCGACTATTATTATCCCTTAATAATAGTTGGACAATAAATATTAATCTATTCTCAATTAGCACTTGGAAATAGTTAACTGAAGTAGAAAATCAGTTAGCTATAGGAAATTCGAGTTCAAAGGTTGGTTGGTGGGACATGCAAGTCGAATTAGTTGTAACTGAGTGATTCGAAGTTGTAACAGAGTTGGATGTGTAGTTATGTGAGTTTTAAAGTAGTTTAACTCAGTTAAGTGAGTTAAGCTCAATTGTACTAGTTGTAACTGAACTTACACTAGTGAGAGATCAGTGAATTAATTATTAATTAATTCACGATTAGTGGTCTCACATGCAACTGAATATTTACCATTGTTAAATACATGTATGTTGGATCGAGTGGAGACCCAGTTGAGATAACAGGTGAAAGGGACAGGTTGACTATCAGTTGTGACTTTAGTGGATGCACTCATGCAACCACACACACATTATATGTGCCCATGAGGATTGTGCAGCCTAGTCAAGAGGAATTCATTCATTGCAGGGATTTCCATTAGCAGGGATTACACAGAGGAGGCAAGTTGTCTGGAAGCAGTAAATTGGCACATGAATTTGCCAATTTTTGTATGACAATGTGAGACAATTGTATATTGTACTGAGAGATATTAGATTAGAGTTTTGTATGAGATTGTTTCATGATCCATGATATATACATAATATATGATAGTGGGGTTTGTAGCTTTATTCTTTCCCGGTAAAAACATTTGTTTTATGTGTGATTGATCTTTCTTCTTGATATTGCAATTAGCGATCATGTTTTAAATTCTGCAAGAATATTTGTAGAAGCAATTTTGTATTTAACAGTGGCATATAATTGTTAGATCAGGAGAATCCAAGAAATACATCATTTGTATTAAAATTTCTACATGGTATCAGAGCTTAGAAAATTGCAGAAGATGAGTTTGTGATTGGATAGAATTCAAATTTGTAGAAAGAATTTCTTGGTGCTACAAATGATTCAAGATCGAAATGGCTTTCAATGGCTTGAGTTTAGAGTATGCATTCAAGGGAAGCTCGAACTACATTTCTTGGAAGGACAGGATGGAGGCAGTATTCGAAGACAATGGCTTAAAGGAATTCATTGACAAAGATGTTCCTAAGCCAGAGGTTGCAGACACTGTAAATCTTAATGCATGGCAAAAGAAAGTGGCAAAGGCGAGGAGGATATTGTTGGAGGGAGTATGAGACCACATTGTCTCAAGCCTCCATGGGAAAGTCACACCATATTCAATGTGGAAGACTGTGATGCATCTATTCCAAAACAACAACAACCATAGGAAATTGACGCTCAAAGATAAACTAAGGAAGATCAAGATGGAGAAGGGCTACTCCATTCCAAAATATCTCACGAAGTTTGTCCAATGTCAGGATGAGCTGGGGTGTGTGGGAATAATAGTCATTGATGATGATTTGGTGAGCTTGGATCTCCTAGGACTTCCCAAGAGTTGGCATTATTATCAAGAATCTGTCAATGGAAGGGAAAAATTGCCATATTGGGAACGACTATGGTTGGATTTGGTGCAGAAGGGGTTCAGGCAGAACACCAGAGATGGATCTTCATCAAAGCATGATGATGAAGAGGATTGTTCTTTGGCTACCAAGGCAAGGAAAGGTAAGGGGAAGAAATTCCATTCAAAATCCAAGTCTAAAGGCAAGAAGATGGATTTGACCTGAGTGAAGTGTTTTCACTATCACGAACATGGGCATCTCGCTACTAACTGTCCGTGGAAGAAGAAGAACAACAAGGTTGTTGGAGCTACAGCTGGTGAGGCCCTTGCCTTGCAATTTGAACTTGACTTCTCCTTGATTTCATGCATGGCATCAAGTGCATTGGGATCGGTGTGGTATTTGGATAGTGGCACTTCCTTCCACATGACGGGAGATAAGGAGCTTTCCAGCGACTTGGAGGAGAAAGATCTCAAAATTCATATAGAGATAGGCGACGCTGGACGATACAATGCGACTGGCATTGGTACCATTTCCTTTCAGAGGGACTCAGGTAAACCATTTCAATTGAAATATTTTATGCATGTTCTAGGTCTGAATAAATACTTGGTCTCAGTCATAATGTTGGAGGACTGAGACTATGATGTTGTTTTCAATGATGGAAAATATTTTCAGCAACATAAAAAAATGGGTCAAGTCAAGAAGATAGGGATTAGAGTTAAGAATCTATATAAACTGGAGGTAGATGGTTGCGCTACCATGATGGGCAAGGCAGAAAAAGTGGTGAGACGAGATGAGGGTGAATTATGGCACAGGCGATTGGGCCATTTTCATCATGGAGCCTTGAAAATCATGCAACAAATATCTATTGGACTTCCAATGGGAACACTTTCTCAGTTAGATCAGTGCAAGGGTTGCACCATGGGGAAGTATGTAAAGTCCACCTTTCATGAAAAGATAAGCATGTTTTGGTGATCCTGGAGAGAATTCACATAGACATGTGTGGACCATTCTCGGTTGCTTCAACAGGAAAACATAAGTATTATGTTATTTTTGTTGATGACTTTTCTCGTAAATGTTGGATCTTATTCATGCAGAAGAAGGCTCAAACATTCTCAAAGTTATGTGAGTTTAAAGCATTGGTGGAGAAAGAGTCAAGGAAGCAAGTGAAGGCTCTGAGGAGCGATAATGGTGGAGAGTAAATCTCTAATGAATTCAAATACTTCTGCATCAAAGAAGGAATTTGAAGAGAACTCATAGTGCCTCATAACCCATAGAAAAATGGGGTCACAGAGAAGAAGAACAGAACGATCGTGGGTGCAGCACGAGCAATGTTGCATGATCAGGGCCTACCAATGCATTTGTGGGTGGAAGCATGCAACACTGCATTTTATGTGCAAAAATGTTGTCCTCATAGAGTATTTGTCATGAGTACACCTGAAGAAGCTTTCACTGGTAAGAAACCTGATGTTTCTCATTTAAAGATTTTTGGCTCATTTGTTTATGTGCATGTGACCAAGAATGCCAAGAAGAAGATGGAACCAACTGTTGAAGTCGGGATATTTGTGGGGTACATAGAAACATCCAATAATTATCGTGTGTATTTTCCTAACAGTAAGATGATTGTTATGCGACGGGATAGAAAATTCGATGAGGGGAAAGTCATGCGGTTGTCGCTTGAGAGGGAGATATACTTGCATGCAGAGGAGGAACTATTGGTTCCCAAAGATGAGTCTCAAGATGTGGATCAGCCATATGAGGAGGTTCAAGGAGTGGAGGAAGCCACTCATGCAAATCCATCCATCAGAAATGGTAGAAAGCGCACCATGGAAGCTGATAGATTGAGACTAGATGTTGCACATAATGTAGGATCCCCTACTTCACAGCATAGATAGAGACTGTCTCCTGATCGATTTACTGGATACATGGCTCTCATGAGAAAATGTATTGTGACTGAACCATCTTCCTTTCAGGAAGTAGTGCAGGATCCCACTTGGGTTGATGCAATGGTGGAGGAGTATGACTCCATTGTCAAAAACAATGCATGGGAAATTGTCCCAAGACCAGTCAACAAATCAGTGGTAGGTTCGAGATGGATCTACAAGGTAAAGCAAGCTGATGATGAGAGTATTGAGAAATACAAATCCATATTTGTGGCACGGGGCTTCTCACAGATCGAGGGGATATATTATGAAGAAACTTTTGCACATGTCGCAGGGTATTCTTCCATAAGGACCATCCTTGCTCTCTCAATGCAGATGGGTTGGCGCATTCATCATATGGATGTAAAAACTGTGTTTCTCAATGGGATCATTGAGGAAGAAGTGTACATAGAGAAGCCTAAAGGATTTGAGATCTTCAGCAGTGAGACACATGTGTGTCGACTCAAAAGAGCGTTGTATGCACTAAAGAAAGCACCACGTGCTTGGTACACTTGGATAGATAGTTATTTCACCAGACTGGCCTTCACCAAAAGTGAAGCGGATGAAAACCTATACCAAATTGTGGTGGAGGGTAATCTTTTAATCATTGTTCTTTATGTTTATGATTTAATATTGAATGGTGAGGAGAAATTGATACACTCATGCAAGGAGGACCTTGAAAAGGAGTTCGAGATGAAGGATATGGGCCTCCTTCATTATTTCCTTGGATTGGAAATATGGCAGTAATATGGTGAACATTTTGTTTCTCAAGGCATGTATGCAAGGGAGATACTGGGTAAGTTTCACATGGAGGGATGCAAACCCATGGATACCTCTCTTCCAGGAAGCTAGAGGAAAGAGGATGCTACTTATGGAGAGGTAGTGGATGCTACTATCTATCGACAATTAGTGGGTTCGCTAATGTATCTAGTGAACACGAGACCAGACATTTTCTATGCAGTTAACTAGCTGAGTCAAGCGATGGTTAATCCTACCAAGATCTTTTGGAAGGTGGGAAATCATGTCCTGAGATATCTAAGGGGCACATATGAGTATGGATTATGGTATAGACAAATGGATGAGGTGAAGTTATGTAACACCCTGTTTCCCCCAGTCTGTAAAAATAACTATACTGACCAAGAACTATGGCAAACTAAAAAATGTGAATGTGTGATGTGAATGGACCTTGTGGAAAAGGTCGATGAATGTAAATAATAATATAAATATATATATGTATTGCAATACTACTGAGAGGGGAAGGTGTTGAAAAAGAGACCACAATGGCTGAAGAAAGGTGGTGGAAGGCACCTAGAATGGTGGCATTAACTTCCACCAAAACCAATACCGTATTTGGACTTCACTGGCCCGGAGAACCAAGAGAGGCTCGCTGGCCCGATTTAAATGACTCGCCACGATTGGTAGGTAAAGGGCTCCTCATGAGTAATGAGGGATGGGGGTGAACCACCCATCCGTAGAGTCCTAAGACCTGACCACCGCGAGGAAGATTGTGCCACACGCAACCTCGCCGAAAGGAAAAAAGGCAGGAAGAGTTTGCGATCAAGGGGGTAGACGTGAGGGAAGGAAGAAGGAGAACTATGAAAAAATACAGAGTGAGTGATAGTAGAGAAGAAGGAGAGTAACCTTTGTTCTTAGTCACTGGAAAACAGAGACACAGTCTCGCAACATCATGGTCTCATCTCGGGGGTGGCTAGTGGTAAATCTGTTGGGAGTCGCTGAGCCTATGGTTGGGTGGAAACGAGCACCCCTCTCAGCAGTTGCAATCACACCTGGTGTTATTTCTGATAAGTGTTTTATATCCTGTATCTTGAAATTTATACGCTGATATGTATGTTCATAGTCTGTGTAAATTATGAATGGTTTGAGCATAAGACTATCTGTGTGGTGTTTTGACTAGAAATGGTGGTTGCATGCTTATAATGGACAGACCACATATGACTTATGTTTTACGAATTTCTATTTATATTCTTACCAATCTAAGTCAGACTTCAGGTCTATTCTCAGGAAATCTATACCCTTATCTATCTCAGGTAATAACCTGGATAGATCTCCCCATAGAGACACCCTTCTTGGAAATCTCACCAAGAACCTGGAAAAGGATTTGAAGGCGCAAGTCTTAGTAACCCTGTATGAGGAAGAATGATCCTCTTGAAATTTTGAAATGGTAGCATAGGGATAAGTATCGATCGATGGACAAGATCCTGTTGGAAGACCTATGGTCAGTCACGACCGTTAGATTGGAGGAATAAACAAGGGCCTTAAATGCCTTAACCCTTTTTCCTTTACCTTCATGAGTAGCGAAGAAATCGGGACCGTAGATCCCCAAGGTCCATGGGAGTATCTGGACCATTATTTTTTCCATATCCTGGGAGTAGTGGGAGTGTGCACAGCACGGGACAGATCTGAACTGTCAGATATTAGTTAGGAAACCCGAAATTCGTTGGATCTGTCAGGAGATGCATGAGGTTTAAGCCCTCATGAACAAAGGCGAAAGTCTAGAAAGAGAATTTGGTATCGGGATTTCAGACTTCGGGATTTCAAAAGTCCTGATGATGAGAGGTTGGAAAACTTCACAATGGAAGTCTTGAAATAGATGTGGACCATCCATCCATTGAGGACATGTGGCAAAGATCAAGAGTCCATCAGTATTTTGGATACCAGGGATTCGAATTGACAGAGAGGTCGGGAAACTTCACAATGGAAGTCTCGAAATAGATATGGACCATCCATCTATACAGTACATGTGTCTATTGGTAACCACTTCAGTGTTTCAGCACCCAGGAAACCAAAGGGCGAGAACCCTTGTCTTCGTGACCCACAAAATCTTGATCACCGAAACCCTGAAATGGCATGAGGTGTGAATAAGGTTAAGGAAAGCCAGGATTTGATCGTGACCATTGATCATCCTAAAAAGATCACGACCATTGATATTGGTGGAAGGTTTTCATCATCCACTAGAGGGACACGTGGTTGTCAGTCGATGTTTCAACATCCGGGAAACTAGAGGGCCAGAAAACCTTGCCCCCGCAAATCGCGAAATCTCGATACGTGTTGTATGTTGGTTGTGGAGCCTGATTATCTTCCTGATTTAGAGGTCTTTTACTTTCAGCCATGTTTATACCCCATGAAGTATTTACACCCCAGAATTATGTACACTCCTCCATGTGGGGGAGTGCAGAGGGGGGGTACCCCCTCTGCGGGGTCTGGGGGCAAGAGGGCTCCCAGTGCGGGTTCGGGGGCGAAGCCCCCGAAGAAAAAATTGCCTTGTAAAAGTATATTGTAATTTCATTGTAAATCTGGACCGTTCATTATAAGGTCGCAGATCTAACGATAGAGATTATGTTAGGTTTTTTTTTTCCCTAGAAGGCAACCCTCTTTTATGAGGGAAATGCATTGTGGCTATGTAGGTTGTCAAGTATTGTATTCTGAGAGAGGAGATTGTGAGAGAAAGAAGAGGAAGTTACAGCAGGTTTTTTGCTGTAGGTTGTATCCCTTCATTTTGCTAGATAATAATAAAGAAAGGACCTAGCAATTTCTCTGGTGGATGTAGCCCACACTGGGTGAACCACGTAAATCTATGTCTCTCTTGTATTGTGTATCTTCTATGTTTTATTTCCACATTTTTATTTTATTTTATTGCTCCACGGTCATGTTTTTCTAACAACTGGTATCAGAGCATAAGGTAACTCACAGGAAAAGAGGGTTCCTGGTTCAAGTGGGAGCAATGTCGGAAGATGGAAAGTTTAGGGTCGAGAAATTTAACAGCCAAAACTACCAGCTATGGAAGATGCAGATGGAAGATTATTTATATCAGAAGGATCTATTCCTCCCATTGAGTAGAGTAGTAAAGAAGCTGGTGGCCATGAAGGACGAAGAATGGGAGATTCTTGACAGAAAGGCTCTAGGAACGATACGGCTGAGCCTGGCAGCGTCGGTGGCTTTCAATATCTTGAAAGAAAAGACAACGAAGGGTTTGATGGATGTGTTGTCCAAATTGTATGAAAAATGCTCGGTGTCCAATAAGGTATTTCTAATGAAGAGATTATTTAATATGAATATGTCGGAAGGTGGGTCTATTGCAGATCATTTAAATGAATTTAATATGATTACTAATCAACTAAGTTCTGTAAAAGTGGACTTTTATGATGAGGTTAGGGATCTTCTAATCTTGTGCTTATTGCTAGAAAGATGGAATGGCTTGGTCATGGCTGTAAGTAACTCTGTCTCTGGTTCAAATACTTTAAAATTTGATGATGTTGTTGGTGTTATCCTTAGTGAGGAAATGAGACAGAAAAGCATAGGTGAAACATCAGGTAATGTGTTGAACATGGAGAACATGGGAAGACAAAAGGATAGAGGAAAGGGCTTAGGGAACTGTGGGAATTCTAGGAAGGGCAGATCCAAATCCAGACTTGGAAAGATAGAGTGCTGGAATTGTGGGAAGAAAGGACATCTAAAGAAAGACTGCAGAGCTCCAAAGAAACAAAGAGATGGACATCAGGAGAGAAATAAGGAAGCAAATGTAATAGGTGATGTGTTACAAGATGCTTTGATTCTTTCTATAGATAATATTCATGAGTCTTGGGTAGTAGATTCAGGGGCTTAATTTCATGCCACACCCCATAGGAAACATTTTCTAGATTATGTTCAAAGTGATTTTGGACAGGTTCATTTGGGTGATGATGCACCATGCAAAATTGTTGGAATGGGAAAGGTAAAAATAAAGCAAAGCAATGGAAACCAATGGT
>ML783944.1:273667-289786 GCA_009831015.1 Picea engelmannii | reverse complement strand
AATGAAAAACCAGTTAGTACACCTTTGGCCATCCATTTCAAACTAACTAAGGAAATGTGTCCCAAGACACGGGAGGACATAGAATACATGTCTAGGGTCCCATATTCATCAACAGTTGGCAGCTTGATGTATGCAATGATTTGCACAAGACTAGATATTGCACATGCAGTGGGAGTTGTGAGCAGGTATATGAACAGTCCAGGTAAAGAACATTGGGAGGCAGTAAAGTGGATTCTCAGGTATTTGAGAGGTACTACTACACATGCATTGTGTTTTGGAGGTTCAAACACTTTTCTATAGGGATATGTTGATTCAGATATGGTAGGTGATAAAGACAGCAGGAGGAGCACCACAGGGTATGTTTTTACTATAGGTGGAACAACAGTAAATTGGATTTCGAAACTGCAAAAGGTTGTTACACTTTCAACAACAGAGGCAGAGTATGTTGTTGCTACAGAGGCTAGTAAAGAGATGATTTGGTTACAAAGGTTTATGGAGGAATTGGGAAAGAAGCAGGAGAACAACAGGTTGTACTGTGACAGTCAAAGTGCCATTCACCTTGCAAATAACTCAGCCTTCCATTCGAAGACTAAGCATATACAATCGAGGTACCACTTCATATGATCTGCCTTGGAAGTTGGAAAAGATATACACTAGCCAGAATCTTGCAGACATGTTAACAAAGGGAGTAACTAGGGAGAAACTAAGTTCTTTCTCAGTTTTAGTTGGTCTTCAAGAATGAAGATGAAGATGAGAAATTTTCCAGGTCCAGGAAGGTTCAGAGTCCAGCATATACAACAGCGGTGGAGTTGTTGAGATCAGTCTCTAAGTGGGAGATTGTTGGTTGTGGAGCCTGATTATCTTCCTGATTTAGAGGTATTTTACTTTCAGCCGTGTTTATACCCCATGAAGTATTTACACCCCAGAAGTATGTACACTCTTCCATGCGGGGGAGTGCAGAGGAGGGGTACCCCCTCTACGGGGTCTGGGGAATTTGGGGCCAAGCATGCCCCTAGTGGGGGTTCGGGGGCGAAGCCCCTGAAGCAAAAATTGCCTTGTAAAAGTATATTGTAATTTCATTGTAAATCTGGACCATTCATTATAAGGTCGCAGATCTAATGATAGAGATTATGTTAGGTTTTTTTTTCCCTAGAAGGCAACCCTTTATGAGGGAAATGTATTGCAGCTATGTAGGTTGGCAAGTATTGTATTCTGAGAGAGGAGACTGTGATAGAAAGAAGAGGAAGTTACAACGGGTTTTTTGTTGTAGGTTGTATCCCTTCATTTTTCTAGATAATAATAAAGAAAGGACCTGGCAATTTCTCTAGTGGACGTAGCCGACACTAGGTGAACCACATAAATCTGTGTCTCTCTTGTATTGTGTATCTTCTGTGTTTTATTTCCACATTTGTTTTATTTTATTGCCTCGCGGTCCTGTTTTTCTAACACTGTAGCTGAGAGAAGAAGTCTTGAAAGAAATATGGACCGTCCATCAGAGGAGACACGTGGTGAGTTGTTAGAGTTTTGGGAAAAGTCCCAAAATCCTGTGGACCGTTGGATCCACACTCTTAAGAGCCATCAATCTCTTACACGAATTCCCATAACAGAATTCATAGATTTGAATGACAAGGATTCTTGGAGTCGTTGCATTTCGAACTCCCGAGTACCGAGACCCTGAAAGGATCCATACCATTGGATCAAGGGAGGCTTACGACTGTCGATCTCCCTTTGGAGGGAAACTTTGGAGACCTCAGAATTTTTGGGGATTTGAATGGGGAAAGGTAGAAGTCATGCATCGCAATTCCCTGAATCCTGAAAAGACGATAAGCGCTTGGTTGGCTTAATCATGTGTACATGGAACAGGGTCACATGGAAAAGACCCCAAGCAGGAAACCTACCACTCACTAGCTCTGTCGGAGTTCGGTGTTTCACTGTTTTGAGCTTTAGGGTTTTCAGAGTCGAAAGACTCGACATTCTGGTAGCACTGAGTCATGAAGTGTGAAAAGATGTCGTACTGGTTCGGCCCGTAGTCGTGACCCTCGATCACATGGAGGTGGACATATGAGGAACTAGCTGACGCTAGGCCCCCGTAAGTATCTCAGGGATTATGATCCTCAAGTAATCAACAAAAAATTTATTATGCCAGAGTGGGTTTGTGAAAAATTGGTATTAGAGCATGGTTACAACACTTGGCCTTCTTGGGCTCATGAACAGGTTGCGCATAAGCTCCGTTCAGAACACTCTTAAAAAGAGTAACCCCCTGTATTAACCTTCCTAATCAAAAGACGAAGTTATGATTGAAAAAAAAAAAAAACCCTATTGTGTGTGTGTACATGTGAAAATATGAATTATGCACTGGTTATAAATAAATATAAATATTGACTAACAACCAACATTTTTCCTTTTGCACACAAGCGGAAGATTAACCGCGGGAAATTATCAACGCATAAAATGGTGACTCACCATGAAGTGGGAGAGGGCTCCCACAATAGAGACGAAGAGTCTGATGAAAGGAGGGTAGTAGGGACCCCTCCAGATCTAGCCAAGACTGTGAGGAGTCTCATGGTCAAATTACAAAGCTGTAAGGCCGACAATGAAAGGATGATGAAAGAACAAGAAAAGCAAACAAAAATTAACGCAGTTTTACTGTAGAGTTTATCTGATCTACAAAGAAAAATGCAGCATGAACCTGAAACTTAGAAACATGGTCATATCAGTGGTCACACTGAGAGGAGCACCTCGAAAAAGGTCCACCCCAGAGGTAAAGGAAAAGCGTCGGATGATTCCTCTGAGAAGGAAGCTGGCGATTCAAAGGGATCTTCTAGTAGCAGAACCAGTTCCTATTCCCAAAAGAAACAAAAGAAGCAAAAGTCTTCCAAAGGTCGTAAATTCGAAGAATTCAAAAAATCTAAACCACCCTCCTTCGATGGTGAAATAAAGAAGGGAGAGGAAGCAGAGGGCTGGATGCTTGGACTAAAGAAGTATTTCAGAGTCCATGACTTCTCAGAAAATATGAAGGCCCAAGTGGCCACCTTCAACTTGAATGGAAAGGCTTCCATTTGGTGGGAAGACCTTAAGAATGTGAAAGGGGTTCGCGAAGAGGACCTGTCTTGGGAACAATTTGAGAAATAATTCCGAAAGAAGTATCTGTCGGAAAAATATTTCGATGAAAAGACTAAAGAGTTTTATGAACTCAAACTGGGACAACTCACTATAGAAGAATATGTCAACAAATTCCTCGATTTGTTGAGGTATGTACCCTATATAAAAGCAGAAAAGGAAAAGGTGCAACGCTTCATCAGTGGACTACCTAAGGACTATCAGAATAGAATTGAATTTGATGAGCCAAAGACTCTAGAAGGCACTATTCGAAAGGCAACCTATTGTCATGAATAGTTTGGGCATCAAGCAAAACCTCGTGAGGGATGGAAACAGAAGAATAGTTCAAGATTTCAGAAAAGGGGAATTAAATCCCCAGGAATTAAGAACTATAAGAAGAACCCAAGAATGAGCTTCCCACTCCGGAGTATGCACTAGCATAATTTTCCCTCCTTGAGCAGAAATAAAACTTCTGGACCCATATCAGTGAAGACTGATAACCCAAAGAGAGAACCTTTGAAATGTTGGGGTTGCAGGGAACAACATCTATTGAGAGACTGTCCACACCGACAACAGAATAGTCAGAGGATTTATAACATCCAAGAAGATATTACCGTCAATGATGTGGCCAAGAGTGAGCCACAAATTCATGCAGCCTTGGATAATAACCAAGCTGACCACGAAGCTTCAGTGGTGGAAATAGAAGGTATGATTTTCAACCATCTAGTGTCTGTTTTGATTGAACCTGGTTCAAATTTGAGTTATATAGCGCCTAAATTTGTTGATAAGTGTAAACTACAGCCACAAAAACATACCAATCCATGGTTGGTACAATTAGCCACTGGCACTAGAAGAAGGGTAGCAGAGGTTATACCAACCTGCCAATTGATGTTGGGTAAATCCCCCACCCAAGTAACCCTTAACATATTACCCCTGGGATCGTATGATCTGTTGATTGGTATGGATTGGATAGCTTCCCATAAAGCCAGATTAGATTGTTACCATAAAACCTTAGAATGTATAAGTAAAGAAGGGAAAAAGATAACCCTTCAAGGGATCCGAAAACCTGTCTCGGTGAGACAAATATCAGCTCTGCAAATGAGAAAGTATTGCCGAAAGGGATGTCCCCTATATGCAATGTAGGTGTTGAAAACAATCGAAGGTGACAAACCAAGCCTTGACAATCACCCTATCCCGAGAGAATACAGAGATGTGTTTCCGGAAGAGGTACCGGGTTTACCTCCAAGAAGGGACATAGACTTCTCGATAGAACTTGCACTAGGAGTGGTGCCAGTGTCTAGGGCACCCTACTAGATGAGCACACCCGAGTTAGTTGAGATCAAGTTGCAATGAAAAGAAATGATGGATAAGGGCTATATTTGACCCAGTGTGTCTCTATGGGGAGCACCAGTCCTATTCGTGAAAAAGAAGGACGATACCCTTAGACTGTGTATATATTATAGGCAACTCAATAAGGTAACCATAAAGAACAAGTACCCCTTGCCTAGGATCGATGACCTATTCGATCAATTGGTGGGTGTGTCTATTTTCTCAAAGATTGATTTGAGGTCGGGATACCATCAAGTCCGAATCAACGGTGAAGACATCCATAAGACTACCTTCCGAATGAGGTATGGTCACTATGAGTTTGTGGTGGTGCCATTTGGGTTGACCAATGCCCCTACCACTTTTATTTGCTTGATGAACAATGTACTCAGCAAATTCCTAGACAAATTTGTGCTTGTTTTTATTGACAATATATTAATTTACTCCAAGAATAGAAAAGAGCATGAAGAGAATCTTAGACTTGTGCTCCAAGTGCTAAGAGAACATCAACTCTATGCCAAATTCAACAAATGTGAATTCTTCCAGAAGCAAATACATTACTTAGGCCATGTTCTCTTCGAAGAAGGAGTAGCGGTAGACCTTGACAAAATTAGGTCTATCATGGAATGGCCTACCCCAAAGGATGTTTCGGACATCATATCCTTTATGGGATTAGTAGGATACTATAGGAGATTTATAAAAGGATTCTCCAAGATTGGTTGTCCAATCACTACCCTCCAGAAGAAGGGGGCAAAATTCCTGTGGACACAGAAATGTGAAGAAAGATTTCAAACCCTGAAACATCTACTAACCCATGCACCCATGTTGAAGATTGCCCATCTTGAATATGACTTCCTCATGTGCACAGATGCCTGTAAGGAAGGGCTCGAAGGAGTCCTTATGCAGGAAGGAAGTGTGATCTTCTATGAATCCTGAAAATTGAATGAGCATGAAGTCAACTATGTGATCCATGATCTAGAGTTGGCTTCCATAGTGCATGCCTTGAAAATGTGGAGGCATTACCTCCTGGGAAGAAAGTTTGTACTTATGACAGATCACTGTGGATTGCGATACCTATTTGATCAACCAAAGCTCAATGCTAGGAAAGCTAGGTGGATGGCCCTCCTTAGCGAGTTTGATTTCGAAATCAAGCAAATTAAAGGAAAGGAAAATAGGGTGTTCGATGCCCTTAGCAAAAGTATGAAAACAATTCACCTGGTAGCGATGAGCACCTACGAGACAGATGTCAAGGAAAGAATAAAAAATGCACAAGAAATAGATCCCTTCGTCTAGACCGTGACCATGTACCTACAACAAGAACTTGCCGAAGTAAAATATGAAGACTACCAGATGACCGAAGGAGGTCTTCTCACTTACAGAGGCAGATTTTATATTCTAGATTGTGACAACTTGAAGAGATTCATAGTGGATGAACTACATAAAAGACCCTATTCTGGTCATCCAGGATACCAGAAGATGATCACGGCCACCAGGAAACAATTTTATTGGTCTGGAATGAAGAAAA
This sequence comes from Picea engelmannii, assembly GCA_009831015.1. Taxonomy (NCBI): domain Eukaryota; kingdom Viridiplantae; phylum Streptophyta; class Pinopsida; order Pinales; family Pinaceae; genus Picea; species Picea engelmannii. The sequence goes on along the minus strand of ML783944.1, from coordinate 283,836 downwards.
ATGTAGCCCAGTACTTGGCCAAATGCATAGAGTGCCAACAAGTTAAAGTAGAACACCGACACCCAACAGGATTATTACAACCTCTACCAATCCTAGAATGGAAATGGGAAACTGTTGTAGGAAAATCTCCCTGCAGACAGGTAGATCGCCTCTAGAGCTTGACCTTAACCCTAGACAAAAAAATGCTTATCATGGACATTGACTTTATTTCAAATCTATCTAAACTAACACATGAGAAGGAAGGATGACAGAAGTACCTTTTTATCTACGTTTGTCCCTGCATGCTCCGAGTTGCGCTCCAATCCTTCGCTCCTCGTTGAGTTCTGTGGACAAGACAAGATATGACCACTTCCTACTCTACTGATATTAGCTTGAAAACAGATCTATCACTAAATGATAAGTTCATGTGACATTAGACACAAACCAGAAAGAAACAGGCCAAGCGTGTCATATTGATGAGAAAAACGACAGTAGTACTTACAATCATAGATGCGAATGCGACAACTTCGTCAAGTCCCCTTCGTCTAACCCTTGCCTGAAATCTCCACAACCTGGATAAAAGCAGCTTCACTGATCACTTTCCTTTGGCTGACTGTGAGTCTCCTCCAATATCATAAGTCTCATGTATTCCATTCTTCCTCCTTTCCACCATCATAGAGCCTGTTTATATAGGTTAAGAGGAGCTTAACCTCTTGAGTTATCTTTAGAACAAGTTGGGAACCTTCTCCTTAGATCAGGGATCTCTTGATGAAACCAAGAATTCAAGCATAACTGCCTCCTAATCTAGAAATATCCTCCCCTTATTCTCCTCAACGGGCCAACTACTGCCTCAAATTAGGAAGTGCTCCCTTAGAAGGGGCATTAGAGCGCTATAGCGCTCCTTGGTAAGCCTTAGGGAAGCGCCAGCACTCTCAAGATGAGCAATGCTCCTTCAAAAGGGGTTGGGGAGCGTTATATCACTTCCTGAAGCATTATAGGGGAGCGTCAGCACTTCTGGAGCTAAAGTAGGGGAGCGCTCCCCCTCAAAACCTTTGTTTCAGGGTTCCTTTCAGGTGTCAAGATTTGTTTGACTTCAGTAGACCAGTTCTCCTCGATAATTGAGAGGGACAATGCGACACTTATCCAGCTGAGCAATTTTGACGTGTAACAGAATGCCCCCCAAAGTATGAAGTTAGAAGATGCCAACTGATAACTGAAATACTTTGTAGATGCTCAAGCAAGGGTATAGACTCAGAGAACCTGATAGAAGCTACACACAAACATCCAACAAATATCATGACATATTTCAAAACCCAAGGCAAGCATACCTATGCTTGGGTGATCAAGATTCAGTAGGATATGGCCGCCATAAAATACACTGTGGATCCATAATTGTATTGATAAAAAGGTATAGCCACCAAAGATACAATGTGGATCTATAATCTAATGACTCGGACTGATCATAGCCATGAATAATACACAGTGGATCTACGAGATGACAATACATAGCCACGACCAATACAAAGTGGATCTATGTAACAGTGTATGTGTCATCGTTCCAGAGAGTTCCTTTGCAGCCTGCGAAAAGCATATATCAAAGTGATGGCTCAACCCAGGGTCTTCATACCAATCCCAATACACTACGAATCTGACCATGCGAATAGATGTCTTGACGTCGAACATGGCAGAAACCACTCGATTACCAGTCAATGGTGTGAACCGTTAACAAGTGCGAGGGAGATCACCATTAATGTCAATGATTCCCAAGGTACCCTAGTACATTCCAATGAATGCGAATAGATGAGCTGAGGTTGAACATCCATGGAATCATTCGATCAGGGGTCAATGATGTAAACCCACTGTCGAATGTGAGGAAGCCTGCCATTGAGGCATGCAGGTCCCAAAGTACTAACTAGTTTCTAAGCCTAATTCCCGGATAATGTGTTGGAGTCGACAGGAACAGACTCATCGAGGGAGGGCCTTGATGTATCCCCCATCAACGACACGAAACGGACATGGAGATATAATTGGTAGATCAAATGGACATGGACTGACATAGGTTTTGAGGCAAGATATTTGGGATGGCTGACTCTCGAGGTGGATACTTCCCTTGAACACTGAGGCACAACAACAGAACATGATGTGGACCAAAACTATGCAATGGATACTGTGACTTGCGTTGGGTGACCCAAAGGAGTGAAAGGAACTCGAGGATTGGCTCAGTGCAGAGGTTCAGTGGATTATGATGTGTGCAAAGTGACAAAGTGTCGTGTTCAAGGGCGACTCTAAGAAGTGTTGGACGATGTTCTCAAGACACTGCTTGGCTTGCTCCTTTCAATTTTTTCCCCATCCAGATAGATGAGTATCTCTTTTTTTATTTAATGAGCTCGAGGAGGATAACACATGCTCGATATAACTCACCTTCGGTAAGTTCCTTTTCCTTTGTTTAATGAACCGGAAGAAGTAAGGGTTCGGTCCCATATGGGTCTGTCGATGTATTCTTTAACGAGTCCAAAGACAGTAAACTCGAAGGTTTTTCGGAATTATAGAGTTTGGAAAAACACTTAAAAGAGAACTCTCTCAGTTCCTTTTTCATACAGTATTCCAACGATACCTAAAAAGGGTTAAACTATCGCTTGAAAGACGCTCTTTCTGACCTTTTAACGAGTGTGAAAGAAAGCAAGATCACTCGACAATATTTTCATATTTAGAGAGTCTGAAAAGGGTTTAAAGGAGACTCCAGGGGGGTTCCTTTTTTGTGTGTTCATATCCATACGGGTCCGAAAAAGAGATAAAATTTTACCCGGTTACGTTCTCATATTGTTGAGCTCGAGAACGAACTAAGACTATGCTCATAAATGCGACAAGGTGAATGATTCATTAGAACTGCCAGGAAAACCTGCGATGCCAGAAACTACAAACCAGAGATTAGTGAAGCCATTTACATCATTAGAGAAACCCAAAATGACCATACCTTATAAAAAATGAAATTTTATAAATAACAATTGATTTGAAAAACTCATTTACCATTTCATTTGCAAGGATTTTTGGAGTGTTGGAGAATCTCAATTTGAAGCAAATATTGTTTTTCTCGCTACCAGAGCTATGAGTGATCATTTCGCTCACCGTTCGAACCAGGTAGGTGTTCATCCTTTTCTCTTTCAATTGCATGGTTTCAAATTGATTTTCATGGCATTATTTATTTAAAACATAAATCCCTAGGTCGCCCCTTTGTGAACCAAATCGGCCTCCTTTTAAAATTAATAAAAATGGGGGGATTCTTTCACAAAAATGTATTGGAGAAGGGTTGCTAGGATGTCTACACCCTTGCAATCAGTTAGATCGACCATTTTAAGCAAAAGAAACTCATAAAAATTCCCCCCAATTGCCCACGCAGCCTCCCAAGTCGTTTTTCATTTTATAACACGTTTTAATCATTATTTGGCAAATATTAAAGGGCGTGGTGGTTAAAAAGGATGAATGGTTTCTTTTAGATGACATGGGCATTTTGTTTTATGTTTTAAAATGCTTTTGAAAATTGCCGAAATTACAAAAACGTGAGGAATAATGAAATTCTTGATTTTTTGTTTTGTAGGTGTCTTCGACAATCATGATTGAATGGAAAGAGAGGGAACATGAGATGGATGATTTATCTGCTCTACGGAGTCCTCGTACGCGGGCCTCTTTGCGAGCCTGTGGCTTGATCAAGTTTTTCAAATTGCAAAAAATGAAGAGAGAGATTCTACTGCTTGAGCACATGATTGGCCTTTGGGACGTTGCGGAACAGGGATTCCGTATTGGTACACAACTCCTAACCATTGAGTTGGAAGATGTGTATTTTTTGACCGGCCTCTCGAAAAGAGGGGTCCCCATATCCTTTACTGGGCAGAGGGCATTACCTGAGCAGGTGGACGTGTATCTGGCACGCCACTGCGTTCCGGGAGCACGGTTGGGAGGGGGTAGGATACCTATCAAGGATATACGAGATCTACCTCTTCGATCTATATTATTTTCTATCACAAGCGTGACCGGTGGCACTAGTGCTCATTTGGCATCGAGATCACAGGTGGCCTATGGTGTTCATTGTTTGGAGCCAACACTGTTCAATTGGAGTGCAACGTTCCTTCGGAATGTGAAGGAACAAATCTCACGGTGCAGGACTGGTCAGAAACAGTTCGGTTACGGTTCATTTCTAGTATCATTTTTTCTAGAGCGCATCCCTTAGATGCAGCCTCAGATAGCACTGGCAGTACGACCAGTGGATGAGCCTCGGATGGAGAGGTGGACTAGCCTGTCTCCGAGGCTAGTTTCAGAGTCAGAGTTCCACTTTACTGGTGATTTCTTTGCCTGGTTGAGGTGGCAGTACCTCTGGATAGAGGACTTCCCGTATGCCGATGTAGACTTCCACGGGAGTATGGACTTGATTTTGCCTGAGGGGGAAGATTGGGACAAGTCGGGTACGAGACTAAGCCATTCCTTGTCTAATTTTTTGTTTTTTGATGTTTTTTGATGTATATGTATTTTTTTTTGGGTATGTAAGAGAGTTTTAACAGATGTTTTTTTTTCAACATGCAGACAAAGGAGCAGTGTGCCCAGTAGATATACCAGTACCAGGGCATCGTGGAGGCACCCCAGTTGTAGCAGACCCAGCAGTACCAGTGGCGGGTCTCCGGGAGGTTGAGAGGAACCTCCAAGGCCTTACGATGGGTATCCCTCCTCTGTAGAGGGGGGATGTGCCTTTACATCTGCAGCGGCACACTGTAGGGGTTCCAGAGAATATCAATTCTCTATTGAGGCATGTAGTGCGTGCAGTAGTATGTTACTCACAGCACAACGCAGTGCGGGGAGATTAGAGTCTCCCCGTGATCATGTTTTTATATTCCTTGTCAGGCGATGTTGTATGGGTGGATGGACCCAATATTTTGCTCTCTTACACACTTTTTGATGTAATACAAACATTTCAGTCATGCCATATATATATATATATACAGTTTCGATTTTTTATTATGCCGATGATTTGTACATGATGATGTCTGTGATGTGTTTTAATTTACATGCAATGTACAATTTTTCCTTCCTTGAATCTTATATGTGGGCAAGATACCGATCCATGATATAATTAGCTAATGAATCTGAAACACTATTAAGTTCTCTCGAAATGTGTCTATATTCGATGTAATCGAACATTCGTTCGAGACGACGAACTTGCAAGTGTAGTCGTAGCAGGATAGGACTACGGATAGCGTAGATACGGTTGAGTTGACGAACTACCAATTGGGAGTCTAAGTAAATAATGATGCGAGAAATACCCAGAGAGGAAGCTTGGGTCAGTAGTCCAATGACAGCATGACATTCTGCCATATTATTGGTTGCTGGTCCTAAACAAATGCCTCTTGAACTCACCACCTGGTCAAATTGGTAAATCACCCAAGCTGCTGAAGTGATGTTATGGGTATGTTGGCTAGCGCCATCTGCGAACCCAAAAAAGATAGGAAAGGGAGACGTCATCTGTGCATGAAAACATAGGCACAGTCATAAGTGGCAATGGTAAAGACTCGAGCATGCGAAAGAAAACGACACACCAAAAATAAATACAATAATGTACAAAGTACAATATGCTAGGCGATCTAGGCATAGTACTTCTTAAGGTAAAGCCCGTTTCGGGGCTCTCCTAGGGAGATTCCATCATGATCAACTAGTTCGTAGGCATCTTTATGTAGGACATGCTTCATGATGTAGGGACCGTGCCACATGGGTTCTAACTTTCCTGTCCCCAATTTATCGTGAGCTTGGTCATAAACAAGGACTAAGTCTCCTTCTGCGAAAGTCCGAGGGTGGACGGATTTTTCATATTGACTTTTAATTCATTTTTGATGTGCCTCATTGACAAGAGCAGCATTGCGACGCGTTTCGTCCAGTTTGGATAGGTACAGAAATCGTTCTTCTTCAGCGGAAGTATGGGGCATGAGTTCTACTTTCAGTTTGAGTGATGGAATCTCACACTCGATCGGTAGGACGGCTTCAATGCCATAGACCAACTGGAAGGGAGTGAATCCAGTTGAAGTTTTCACAGAGGTGCGGTAGGCCCAGAGAGCGGAGAACAGTTGTAGATGCCATGATGTTTTGTTTTCCCCTACCATGCATTGGATCATGGTTTTTAGGAATTTGTTGATAGCTTCAACTTGTCCATTCACTTGAGGGTAGTAAGGGGAGGATTTTTCATGGCGAAAACCCAATTTGACATGTAACTCGCTCATCATCTGGTTTTTGAAGTGTTCACCATGATCGGTGACAATGGAACGTGGTACACCAAAACAAGTTATGATGTGATTGAAGAGGAATAGAGTTGCCGTACGACCATCATTCAGGAAGGTAGGCATAGCCTCATCCCATTTGGTGAAGTAATCGACGACGACGATGATGTAACCATGCCCCCCGGCTGAGGTAGGCTTACACTGCATGAAATCAATGCCCCATTTGGAAAAGGGGCCGATGGCGATAATGGGGTGTAGCGTCATAGGGTGGGTGCATGCCTTATTGTTAAAGATTTGGCAGGGTGGGAATTTCTTGATAGCCTCGATGCAATCTTTGAAAATAGAGGGCCAAAAATAGCCGGCACGTAGGATTTTTTGGGCTATGGCCATACCGGAAAGGTGGTCACCCCAGGCGCTAAGGTGAAAATCGTTCAAAACGCGTTCAGCCTCTTCGTGAGTCAAACATCGCCGAAGGATGGTGTCGATGCCATGATGATATAAAGTGTCGCCGAGGATGAGATAACGACGAGAGTGATGACGAATGCATCGACACTCTTCACGAGAGATGTTGGGCTGAAAACGTTGTGTTTGAAGGTAGAGGAGAATGTCTTCGTACCAGGGATAAGAGGTGCTGATGAGGAAGAGAGATCCATCGGGTAGAGAATCTCTAGGTTCGATGTTTTCATCGGCACGGGGAAAAGCACAGATGAGCTCAGCAAACACCAGGGCTTTTTTGGCTTTCGCCTTCGTAAACTCAAGATCGAATTCTTGAAGAATAACAATCCATTTCGAATATTTTCCCCCAAGTACTTGACGTGTCAGGACGTGGTACATGGGGTTGGAGTCTGCGATTACCGTGGTGGTGCGTAATAAGATGTAATGGCGGAACCTTTGGACAGCGATGACAGCTGCCAGAGCCAGTTTCTCAACATGCGAATATCTGAGTTCGGGTCTAGATAAACTCTTGCTTAGATAGTAAATCACATGTTCTTCGTCGTTGGAGTCTTCTTGGACTAACACCATTGCGATGGTGGAAGTAGAAGCGACCAAGTAAAGGATATAATCCTTTGTATATTTAGGTGGATGTAACAAAGGTGCATGGGTCAAAGTGTGCTTGAGAGCATCGAATGACCATTGAGCTGCGTCATCCCAGATGAAAGGGACATTATTTTGCAGTAACCCCATAAATCCTTTAGTGATCTTGGCATAATTGCAGATGAAATGGCGAAGAAAGTTTGCTTTGCCTTGCAAACTTTGGAGTTGGGTTAAATTGGTGGGTGGAGGTAGGGCTAAGATGGCCTTGATTTTTAAGGGGTCCACCCTAATCCCATATTTGGAGACAATGAAGCCGAGGAGTCAACCGGATTCGACAATGAAAATGCATTTGTGTGGGTTCAGACAGATACGGTAGAACCTACATCGCAGAAAAATTGCATGTAAGTGATCAATGTGATCGGCTCGATTTAACGAATGTGCAGGTAGATCATCGAGATATAGTTCTGCGATGTGTTTGATGTCATGAAAATTGTACGACATGGCTCGCTGGAAGGTGGCTCCAGCATTTTTAAGGCCAAAAGGTAGCTTTCGGTAGGCGAAAGTTCCCCAAGGGCAGATGAAGGCTGTCTTGTGTTGATCTACAGGTAAGATTTCAATCTGGTTATATCTAGAAAAGCCATCCATGAAGGAAAAGATTACACTCCCCGTGCAGTTATCGATGATTTGGTCGATGAAGGGCGTGGGGTAGTTGTCCTTAGGAAAAGCTTTGTTGAGGTCTCGATAGTCAACGCAGACACGGATGGTCCCTTATTTCTTAGCAACCGGAACAAGGTTGGAGACCCATTCGGTTAAAGGGACAGGATATATAAAGCCATATTTTAGAAGCTTTTCAATTTCTGCCTTTATAGCTGCGACTTTCTTGGGATGAATAGGGCGGAGATTTTGCCGAACCGGTTTCACGTCAGGGTAGGTTTTGATTTCATGTACGATGATCGAAGGATCGATCCATGGCATTTTCTCGTAACTCCATGCGAAGACATCGCGGAATTCCTTGAATAAAGCGGTGTAAGAGACCACTTCGTCGGGTGTGCAATTAGCACCAAGGTTGATGTTTTCCATGACACCTTCTTTGATTGAAATGTCAATCGTGGCCGTAGTAGAGATGTTACCCATGTTCCCCTCAGAGAGAGTATCTGTCATGAGGATAGGAGATTGCAGAGTTGTGGTAACATCGGAGGGGAAGACAAATCGTATGTCTTGGATTTCATCCAGAGGTGGAAGAAAAGAGGATCGATGGTGGTTGTCATCCCAGGGCAGATCGTCAATGCTAAGCATTTCCATGATAGATTCGTCTAAAGGAAAAATGTGGGAAATGTAATCGACAACAGATGATAGGGAATCTAACCAAGGTGGCACCGAATAAGTATCGAGTGCCAATGAATGTGATTCATTCGATGAAGGAGAGACAGATTGAATAGCTATGTATGCGGCCTCGGCTGGGCTCAGTGGCATTGTGTCACCGAGCACATCGAATTTCAAAGGACTAGGCACAACCCAAGGGTCAGATGATTCCAAGGATTGATAAGGCAAAGTCGAGATCATATTGACGGTGGAAATATGATGTGTAGTAGGTGGAAGTGGTGTAGGGAAGGTACCCATGAGGCTAGAATCTTTCAATAAGCCAACACCAACGCTTTCATACGTAACCGGGTGGTCTCCCAGAAAAGGAATATTGTTGGTGGCAGGGATGCGAGCGTCGGGTGTGCAGAAATCAAGCTGATCGATGGTAACAATTTTACCTTGATGGGGGAATTGTACACATCGAAACTGATCCAGGTGGATATCGGTGGCCACCCACCTTTTCCAAATGGCTCAAAACAGTTTTCTGGCCATTTTGGCAATTTACTATTTTTAGCAGGTTTTAACTTCCAGGGCCATTTTGAGGGCCTAAATGAAGGTTTTTAGAGATAAAGGTTCTCAATGATATCCAAAGGCATAATTGAGCCACCAAAATGAATCTCCTCGATGATACCTTTCTAACAAGCTATCACACGCCTAAAATGGAGATCGTATGCAAAAGTTACGACCCCGGGAAGTTGATGCACCAACTTACCCAAACGGGGCCCACATGACTTTTGGCGCTTCATCTCCTAGGGTTAGGTTTTTGGATGTCCAGGACTTTTGGCATCCCCGATTATTGTAAAAAGGCCTCCAGAGCCTCATTGTAACCATCTTCTTGCGAATGCGAGTAGCCGTCACATCTCTTCTGAGAGATAAGCTGCCACCATTCTAGCGATTCTTTCACTCTGTATTTTTACAGTCTCTGTACATTTCTTTCATTAATAGAAATTGTGTATTACTGTATCTTTGTGTTTATGGTTGCATCTATGATATATTTATGTTATATTACTAGATATATGCGATATCTCTATGCATTTCTTTATTATATCTCTGCTCTCATTTCGTGCTGAAAATAATCCGGATCAGTGGTATCAGAGCAGGCTGCTCTTGATCATTTTTCAGTGCATGTCCCCAACGAGCTCCGAGTATAGAAAGTTGGGTCTCGAGCTTGTCTCTCTCGAGGAAAATCTCTCTCGCACACCCAAGAAACCCTCAATGGCAGAAGAAAAGAAAAACAATGGAGCAGACGATCCTATCAGTGTGTTGCTTGAGCAAGCTCTCACGCGACAAAGGGATGAAATGAGAGAGAATTTTTCCCACATCCTTCAACGCTTGCCGATAGCATCAGGTGCATCTTCATCAAGCGACCACTTTGGAGCCACCTTGCCTTTCAAGCTACAGGTTAATTTTGATATTCTCGTATTTGAAGGTCAAATAGATGCAGATGCCCTAGATAAATGGTTAAATCTGCTAGAAGGTTATTTCTCTGTTCATAATTTTTCAGACAAGGAAAAGATCACCTTCGCACTCCTTAAGGCT
>ML783944.1:245941-262671 GCA_009831015.1 Picea engelmannii | reverse complement strand
GATAAATGGTTAAATCTACTAGAAGGTTATTTCTCTGTTCATAATTTTTCAGACAAGGAAAAGATCACCTTCGCACTCCTTAAGGCTCTCCCCCATGTCAAACATTGGCGGGAAACTTACTGGGAGTAGAGTTCCACAAAGGAGTCTGGAATATATGGGGTCGAGCCCACTTGGGATTTTTTTGTGGATGCGGTAAAGGAAGAGTACTACCCTGTTGGCAACTATGAGGAACAATACATGAGATGGACCACACTGCGGCAAGAGAGGGGCCAAGCAGTTCTGGAGTTCACCAATACCTTCCATACCTTTCGCACCAAGCTAGGTATCAAAGACTCCGAATGACATTTGGTTCTGAAATACCGTGGGGCTCTACACAGATACATCCAAACTGAAATGGATTTTCTGGACATCTCATCACTTGGTGCTACCTATCGATATGATATTAAAATCGAGCAAAAATTTAAGCACCAGAACAAACGGGAGTTTGGGTCTGCAAATCCACAACAACCAAAGTATGACAAAGACAACCCTAACAAACAGTCTCACGAAAACCAATCCAAGCCACAGGAAAAGAAGGGTCACAAGACGACAAAGAAGGACACCGGAAAATGGTGTGATTTCCACAAAAGCCTCTGGCATAACACGGATGAAAGTCGCTCAAAACAGTCATTGGTGGCCGAGATCAAAGAAAAGGAGCCGAACCCTAATTCAGAATCTAATTCTGAAAATACTGGTAAAAGACAGATCATCGACGCAGACCCAACTACTATTGTCGCGATCGCAGCAATTCAACCAGAAGAACCAACAGATCCAGAAGAGGGGGAGTGCCTTTTTCATTCACAAATGTGGGTGAAGGGGACCCCACTGCATTTTATTGTTGATAGCGGAAGCCAGAAGAACCTCATCTCAGCAGAGGTCGTCAAACAGTTGGGATTGTCGACAACACCGCACCCGCAACCATACAGCATTGGGTGGCTTCGCCAAGGATGAGATCTTTGTGTCAGCCAGCAGTGTCAATNTGTGATGTTCTCTTGGGCCAGCCATATATGTGGAAACACCATGCTATCTATGAGTCTCGACCCCGTAGTGTCATTATTACTCTGGGGGGTCATCTCTATAGGATACCAGAGGTAGTTCCAATTACTGCCCCACCTAGACAGTGCCACAAGGTCGTATCTCATACTACAAAATTCATCTTCTCCACAATCTATTCAAAGGGTGAACAGAAGAATACTGCAGCCACCACAGCTTTGGCCAAAGCACCTTATATCCAACAGAAGCAGGTTGACAAGGTTGCAGCAAAGCACGAAGATTCCTTCTACACACAGTCATCTAAAATATCCAGACTTGTTAAAAAGGCCCAAACCTTCCAGCCACAGGTTCGTGACAGATTTCCACAAACTAAGCAGTGCGACTTCTCCAGCAAGACAAGCAGCTCACCAAGATGCAGATTCAACAAATGCTTTTCCCTCTCCCTCAGGAACTCAATACAATGGAGACCATTGCTTCCTAAGGAGGGAGGATTGATCCAGGTGGATATCGGTGGCCACCCACCTTTTCCAAATGGCTCAAAACAGTTTTCTGGCCATTTTGGCAATTTACTATTTTTAGCAGGTTTTAACTTCCGGGGCCATTTTGAGGGCCTAAATGAAGGTTTTTCAAGATCTAGGTTCTAAATTATAGCCAAAGGCATGATTTAGCCCCTAAAATGAATCTCCTCAACGATACCTTTCTAATGAGCTATCACACGCCTAAAACAGAGATCGTATGCAAAAGTTATGACCCCGGGAAGTTGATGCACCAACTTACCCAAATGAGGGCCACATGACTTTTGGCGCTTCATCTCCTAGGGTTAGGTTTTTGGATGTCTAGGACTTTTGGCATTCCTGATTATTGTAAAACGGCCTCCAGAGCCTCATTGTAACCATCTTCTTGCGAATGCGAGTAGCTGTCACATCTCTTCTCAGAGATAAGCTCCCACCATTCTAGCGAGTCTTTCACTCTGTATTTTTATAGTCTCTGTACATTTCTTTCATTAATAGAAATCGTGTATTACTGTATCTCTGTGTTTATGGTTGCATCTATGATATATTTATGTTATATTACTGGATATATGCGATATCTCTATGCATTTCTTTATTATATCTCCGCTCTCATTTCGTGCCGAAAATAATCCGAATCAGAAACACCGAGGAAGCGACGACGGTCATCGCGTAGAACCAACTTCTTCCGAGTAGTAGGTTGTAATCGAGGGGCGCATCGACCACCTTGATGTCAACACTGACAGTTTTTCTGCCCAATTGAACGGCTAAGGATTGTAATAATCCATGAGGATGAAAACCTTGTCCATCAAAGGCACGTAACATGGTAGCGGATTTGTTAAGGGTGGGTGATTTCAAGCCTTTCCAACAGGCTAGGGACATGACATAGGTGGAGGCTCCCTCATCCAGGATAGTCCGGTGGATTTGTTGATTTTGAACAACCACATCGATTTAGAATGCTAGCTGGTGGGAGAGTCGCGGTTGATGATCATCCAGATTAAACATGAGGTAGTTTGATGACTCAGGGTCGAAAGCGCCAATAGCGGCTAAGAGTGTTCTACGTTGGCTGGGACAGTGTTGTAGAACTTCCAAGGTGGACATGGCACACAGGGCTTGGGCCAAATCTTTGACGATATTGTAGTTTTGGGCAGCCCGTGAGTTGGGATTGAATGTAGATTTCTGGATGGTGCTCTTAGGAGGGTGTAAGATAGAGTCAAAGGATGGTTTCTCAATCCGGAGTGGGCCGGATGGAGGGCTAATAGATGGAGGATTGGTGGAGGATGGTAACAGGTCTGATGTAGAACCGTTAGCGATCTTCGTCTTTTTAGGTTTAACTGGCGTGTCATATGTCGCAGAGCGAGTTGTTAGATTAACTCCGTTAAACATGTAAATGTGGGCACTTGTCGAGGCCTCATCATGGGGTTGGTTGGAACTGCCCCCCGGCGTGGGGGTTTCGGCAACCAAAGATTGTTGCTGCAGAAAAGGCTGAGTGAGCATAGCAGGTTGTGAATTTCCCTTGAAAATTTTGGCCACTTCATCGCGATGTGGGCAGTCTCGAGTGTAGTGATCATCACCATAAATGAGACATGGTAATTTCGGTTTTCGTTGTGGTTGTTTTCCGGCAGCAGGGGTTTGTGGTTGGGTCTTGGGTTGCTCATTGTTGTTGTTCTTCTTTGGTTTGTTTCTCACTTTCTTCTTGCCCCCAAGCTGTTGTGAAGGGGTTGACTGGACCGCATTCACATCAGAGACCTGAGTTTGAGGTGGGGTAGAAGAGGGTGCAGTCGGACTAGGGGTGGCCATGGAAGCGGGCCGCTGGATTGTTCTAGTAGACTGGGTAGTAGATTGAGTTTTGACAGAGCCAATAACTCCATCCACATGCGAAGCAGTCGATGGTTTGGATGGGTCATTAGTGGCACAGGTAGCATTGGGTATCAACTCATACAGAGTATCGGATTATGAATAAACTAAGTCTAAGTACTGAGCCTAGGCGATGGCTTCTTCCTCAGTGACTACGCCACCCATGGCAACATCACGAGCGATCTGGGGTAATAGTGATTTCGTGAACCATTCCACTAACAATTGGTCAGGAATGACCACTTTGATTAGCCTTCGTCATTGTCTCCATTCATGGATATGATCAGAGATATGTATGGAAGTTGTCTGACAAAGAGACGTTAATAGTTCAGTACCCGTCTCATATCGAATGGGTAGTTGGAAATGTGTGAGGAAGGACATGGCAAGGGAGTTGAAATCATGAAAAGATGCACGTGGTAATTTGATATACCATTTCACTGCAGAACCCGTAAGTGTTCGTTGGAAAATATGCAAATGAATCGAATCGTCCATGAGGGAGTTGGATGAACACCACAAATGGAAGGTCATCACGTGGTTGTTTGGGTCTTCTCCGGGCTTTCCGTCGAATTTTGGGATATCAGAAGGAAGTTTAGCTGGAATGGATGGCCAAACCGGAGAATGATAAATGGGATCATTCGTTAACAGAGACAAATCTGGAAGGTCCAAGGTGGCTAGAAAAGGTAGTTGTCAGTTAACCTATGGGTAATGCTGGTGTGGAAAAGGGACACCAGTGGGGCCCAATACTGGGTTATGTGGATAGTTATAACTCATGGGCCCTATCATGTGAGGTTGGTTTTGACCAAGGTACATAGGATTTGAGATGTTTTGAGAAGTGTTTGTGAGAGGAGGATAACCGGATGGGTTTTGTGGATTATAGGGCGGGTTTGGAATTTGTCCATAAGGGGGTTGTTGTGGAGTCTGCACATTTTGTCCTGTGGAGGCATGTGGGTTTCCTTGAAAAGGGACGCTCCACGGATTAGGTGTGGCAGACACATTTTTTCCTTGCAGTTGATGGTGTACTCTGGATTGAGGTTGCCCCCCAGCATGAGGGTGTCCCCCGAATGGAATTTTCCCTCCGATGTGAGGATGCCCCCCAGCGTTAGGGTTCCCTCCAAATGGAATTTGTCCTACGGAGGGAGGATGCCCCCCAGTTTGAGGTAGAGTTCCCGGAATCTGAAATCCATATGTCAATGACGGACCGGTGCCACCGATCGGGTTGGGAGCACCAAGACCAGTCCCTCCGGGTTGTTGGATGGGTATGGAACTTCCCGATATAGTTTGGGTAGTGGTTTGGGCAGTGGTGGTAGCGGAAGCATTCAATGCCCTAAATCCAAAAGGGAGTGTAGGTATTGGTGTTACAGGTGTGCTAATCGGGGCTTGATTAACTACCGCATTACTGGCAGGGATAGTCGGAATGTGCGGAGCCATTGTCGAATGGGTTGTCTGGAGGGGAATTGTAGACCTTGGGCCAACTGACGGTATGTTCGGACCAACGGTTGGTGTGGCTGTAAAAGTGGTAGTACCGGTGAAATGATTTGGGGGTACAGTATAGGAAAAGGATGCATCAACACCTTCTCCTGTTCCATAAAGATCTCGCACCAAGCGTGGTGGACTTCGAACAACGTCCGCAGTCCAAAAAGGGTCACTGGCTAAAGGGTTCTGAGAAGACCCAGCTGAAATGTCAGACGGATGGATGACCACAAATTCTCCAGCGGAATTGAGGTGGAGGATCTGTCGTTCGTATCCCTCCGGAATGTAATAAGCTTCCGGAGATTCTGAGACAATTCAGAAATTCTCCAAAGGGATGGGAACTTCTTCCTGGGAAGTTGTAGCATTATGAACCTTGCTCTGTTGAGGAGATTCCTCCGTAAAATGAGGGGGTAAAGGGGTGTTTCCTTCCATATTCTCTGGAGGAAGTCCCTGTAGCCTCCACGAGCGGTGTGGAGGGTCGATGTTGGCAGAGAAGAGTCGGCGAAAGAAATCTATGGCCAACTAGCGAAAAGAAACAGCACATGCTAAAAAATTTGAGAATCACAACCAAGCAAACAGGACCTTCTTTTGATGACCGTACTAGTTGGTGATGAAATCCAACGTCGCGTGATCAAGTCCAGAAGGGGCGGTGATAGGGTGGAACAGTTACAATGGCGACCTGCTTAACAGACTTACACCTTGGTGCAAGCTTCCACGCAGTAATTGTGGATTTACCCTCCAAGGAGCCCGAGTGAGTTTGACCAATGTCTTCTCCAGGTACAGTGAGACTTCCCATCACCGTCACCTTGTGTAAGACCCTAAAGATTATGGCCACTAAGGTTACCAATTCACAGTCAGCCCCTGGGCGGGAACAGTCAATAGTTTGAGCAGGGTATCAAGCCCAAAACCAACTAAGAGGCTTCCATGCAGTAATTGTGGATTTACCCCAAAGTGATCCCCATAATACGATCCGACCACCACAATCAGTTAAACCATGGAGGGTTAGTCCCCGTAGCTTACCCGAATGCAACCTCATGCGTAACCCCTGTGTGAGAGGGGGATCCCAGGCAGACTTATACGATAACTGGATTTGACTCTCCCTAACTCAGGATGCTACTATTTGTTTTAGAAACTTTGGAGAGTTATGCTCACAGCCCGAATCCAACGTAGTAATCCTATTCTACTGTTGGTGGAGGATCCTAGAAAAGAAAAAGTTCTAGATAACTTTTAATTAGCATTGATTTTAGTGGCTGTTCTTTACGCAAAAGGGGTGCATGGAAGTGAAACAAATGGAATTATGACTCAGACCCAAAGAGTGCATCAAATATGATAAGCAGTCATTTCTTTTCGATGAACATCTATCTAAGGGAGAGAGGAAGTTCTTTCCACTAACAAGCACAAATACAGAGTGTCCTCAAACGGTTCTTTTCTCAATCAAATCTTGATGTAATGCAAAAACTTTTAAATGCCTTCTAATATGCACAATCAATCATGCATATGCTTTTTTTTTTTATTATTGTTTGTGTACGGATGATGATCAATACAACACAATGCCTGTCTTGCTAACTATCTTCTTGGTATGAATGAAAACCAAACTAGCACAAGCAAAAGTTACACAAACAATACACCCTTTCGTAGCAATCAAAATGAAAAAGTGAAAGAAAAAGAAACAATCAAAGGGAAAAGAAAACTTCACACCCAAAAGAAAGAATTGAAGAACAATGACCTTGACCGAAACCAAGACAAAGAGGTCTGTAGGCCTTTGATGACCTTCACCAGGGTTTTTTACTCAGTTGATGAGAAGAACAATGCATGGGTTTCGAATTTCACTCAACAGGGAAAAACTCAAATGAAAATGGTGAAGAAGGCTACAAGATCCAATTAACAAGGTATTTATCCTTCAAAAAGGACAGATGTCAAGGCTGAAAAGGAAGAAAAATTGACTCACTAGATCACTCAGTAGGAGAGACACAGAGGCAAACCCTGAAAAAGGCAGTTC
This sequence comes from Picea engelmannii, assembly GCA_009831015.1. NCBI lineage: Eukaryota > Viridiplantae > Streptophyta > Pinopsida > Pinales > Pinaceae > Picea > Picea engelmannii. The sequence continues at coordinate 255,807 of ML783944.1, read as the reverse complement.
TGAAGGGTTTTTTGGCCAAAAAGAGGATGGCGCTCTATTGCCAAGGGCAAGGAGAATTATAGCACTCTGTGCAGAGGTATGGGGAGCACTGGCGCTCTGTTAACACTAGGACAGAGGCACCAGGGTCTAAAAGCCCCAGAAATGTCAAAAAATTCCAAAAATAGGGATTCAAACTTGACAAGTATGCTGAGTGTGATGAAGTAAGGAGCCAATCAGCTCATAAAACTGATCAAAGAGGGGTGAAACAGGTCTGAAACAATAAAGGGATAGAACAAGGTCAATGAGGAGAAAAATCCAAACAAGAGGTTTCGATTTGAGGCTATCTCCCCAGTGGAGTCGCCAGTTTCTGTTGTAGGAAAATCTCCCTGCGGACAGGTAGATCGCCTCTAGAGCTTGACCTTAACCCTAGACAGAAAAATGCTTATCATGGACACTGAATTGCTTTCAAATCTATCTAAACTAACACATGAGAAGGAAGGATGATAGAAGTACCTTTTTATCGACGTTTGTCCCTGTACGCTCCGAGTTGCGCTCCAATCCTTCTCTCCTCATTGAGTTTTGTGGACAAGACAAGATACGACCGCTTCCTACTCTACTGATATTAGCTTGAAAATAGATCTATCACTAAATGATAAGTTCATGTGACATTAGACACAAACTATAAAGAAACAGGCCAAGCATGTCATATTGATGAGAAAAACGACAGCAATACTTACAATCATAGATGTGAATGCGACAGCTTCGTCAAGTCCCCTTCGTCTAACCCTTGCCTGAAAGCTCCACAACCTAGATAACAACAGCTTCACTGATCACTTTCCTTTGGCTGACTGTGAGTTTCCTCCAAGATCATAAGTCTCATGTATTCCATTCTTCCTCCTTTCCACCATCATAGAGCCTGTTTATATAGGTTAAGAGGAGCTTAACCTCTTGAGTTATCTTAGAACAAGTTGGGAACCTTCTCCTTAGATCAGGGATCTCTTGATGAAACCAATAATTCGAGCACAACTGCCTCCTAATCTCGAAATATCCTCCCCTTATTCTCCTCAATGGACCAATTACTGCCTCAAATTAGGCAGCGCTCCCTTAGAAGGGGCATCAGAGCGCTATAGCGCTCCTTGGTAAGCCTTGGGGAAGCGCCAACGCTCTCTAGATGAGCAACGCTCCTTCAAAAGGGGCCGGGGAGCATTATAACGCTTCCTGAAGCATTATAGGGGAGCGCTAGCGCTTCTGGAGCTGAAGTAGGGGAGCGCTCCCCCTCAAAACCTTTGTTTCAGGGTTCCTTTTAGGTGTCAAGATTTGTTTGACTTCAGTAGACCAGTTCTCCTTGATAACTGAGAGGGACAATGTGACACTTATCCAGCTGAGCAATTTTGACGTGTAATAGAAGCCATCTCCATGGATTTCATCACTGGATTACCAACATCAACCAAACAGAATGATGCCATTATGGTAGCGGTGGATAAATTGAGCAAGTCTGATCATTTTATCCCGGTCAAGTCCACTTGCAAAGCAATAGATATCACCGAGGTATTCATGAAGGAGATATTCAGACTGCATGGTATTCCAAAAGAGATCGTGTCTAACAAAGACACGAAATTTACTTCCAACTTTTGGAAGTCACTAATGGCTGGCTTAGAAACCAAATTGTTGTTTAGCACCGCCTATCACCCTCAAACCGATGGAAAAATAGAAAGAGTGAACCAAATACTTGAAGACATGATAAGAATGCATGTAATGCATCAACCCAGGAAGTCGGAAGACTACCTGCCACTGGTAGAATTCGCCTACAACAATGGCTACCAAGCATCCTTAAAGATAAGTCCCTTCGAAGTCCTCTATGGTAGGACATGTAATACTCTAGTCAGTTGGAGTAATCTCATAAATAGAATTTATTTTGGACCTAACATGTTGAAAGAAATGGAACAGCAAGTGACTCAAATAAAAAAAAACCTGAAGGTCACCTAGAACCAACAAAAAAGTTATGCCGACCAAAAGAGAACTCCAAGAGAGTTCAAAACAAGAGATCATGTATATCTCAGAGTTAGGCCCAGGAAAAGTTCCCTGAAAATGGGATCTTGTGCCAAGTTAGCACCTTGGTATTGTGGACCCTTTGAGGTTCTAGATAGAGTGGGACCTGTAGCCTATAGGCTAGCACTACCTCCCACAATAAAAGCACATAATGTTTTCCATGTTTCATTATTGAAGAAATATGTACATGATGTTAACCATATAATTGACTGGTCTGTGATCCAGGTGGAACCAGAGGGGGAATTTCTACCAGAACCTCAGTGCATACTGGACAGAAAGGAAGCCCTGCTCCGGAACCAAACCATTGCACAGGTCAAGGTGCAGTGGAGACATTTTGGCCCAAATGAGGCTACATGGGAAATGGAGGATGCCATGAGACAAGCATATCCGATTTTGTTTACTTCTGTACATGCATGTCTTGTTGATAGATAAGAACATCGAGGATGATGTTCCTTTAAGGGGTAGGGAATCATAACACCCTATTTCCCCCAGTCTGTAAAAATAACTATATTGGCCAAGAACTGTGGCAAACTCAAAAATGTGAATGTGTGATGTGAATGGACCTTGTGGAAAAGGTCGATGAATGTAAATAATAATATAAATATATATATATATTACAGGACTGCTGAGAGGGGAAGGTGTTGAAAAAGAGACCACAATGACTGAAGAAAGGTGGTGGAAGGCACCTAGAATGGTGGTGTTAACTTCCACCAAAATCAATACCATATTTGGACATCAATGGCCCGAAGAACCAAGAGCAGCTCGCTGGCCCGAATTAAATGACTCACCAGGAATGGTAGGTAAAGGGCTCCTCATGAGTAATGAGGGATGGGGGTGAACCTCCCATCTGTAGAGTCCTCAGACCTGACCATCGCAAGGAATATCGTGCCACACGCAACCTCACCGAAAGGAGAAAATGCAGGAAGAGTGTGCGATAAAGGGGGCAGACGCGAGGGAAGGAAGAAGGAGAACTCTGGAAAAATATAGCGTGAGTGATAGAAGATAAGAAGGAGAGTAACCTTCATTCTCCATCACTGGAAAATAGAGAAACAGTCTCGCAACATCGTGGCCTCAGCTCAGGAGTGGCTAGTGGTAAATCCATTGGGAGTCACTGAGCCTACGGTTGGGTGGAAACGATCACCCCTCTTAGTAGTTGCAATCACACCTGGTGTTATTTCTGATAAGTGTTTTATATCCTGTATCTTGAAATTTACATGCTGATATGTATGTTCATAGTCTGTGCAAATTATGAATGGTTTGAGCATAAGACTGTCTGTGTGGTGTTTTGACCAGAAATGGTGGTTGCATTCTTATAATGGACAGACCACGTATGTCTTATGTTTTATGAATTGTTATTTATATTCTTACCGATCTAAGTCAGACTTCAAGTCTGTTCTCTGGAAATCTATACCCTTATATGTCTTAGGTAATACCATGGATAGATCTTCCCATAGAGACACCCTTCTTGGAAATCTCACCAAGAACTTGGAAAAGGATTTGAAGGCACAAGTCTTAGTAACCCTGTACGAGGAAGAATGATCCTCTTGAAATTCTGAAATGGTAGCATAGGGATAAGTATCAATCGATGAACGAGATCCTGTTGGAAGACCTGCGGTCATTCATGACCGTTAGATTGGAGGAAGAAACAAGGGCATTAAATGCCTTAACCATTTTTTCTTTACCTTCATGAGTAGCGAAGAAATCGGGACCATAGATCCCCAAGGTCCATGGGAGTATCTGGACCGTTGGTTTTTCCACATCCCGGGAGTAGCAGGAGTGTGCATAGTGCAGGACAGATATGAACCGTCAAATCTTAGTTAGGAAACCCGACAGCCGTTGGATCTATCAGGAGATGCATGAGGGTTATGCCCTCGTGAACAGAGGTGAAAGTCCTGAAAGAGGAGTTGGTATCGAGATTTCAGAATTCAGGATTTTGGAAGTCCTGATGACGAGAGATCGGGAAACTTCACAATGGAAGTCTCGAAATAGATCTGGACTGTCCATCCGTGGAGGACACATGGTGGATATTGAGAGTCCATCGGTATTTCGGATATCGAGGATTCAAATTGACAGAGAGGTCAGGAAACTTCATAATGGAAGTCTTGAAATAGATATGGACCGTCCATATATAGAGTACATGTGGTTGTTGGTAAGCGCTGTGACGTTTCGGCACCCGGGAAACCAAAGGGAAAGAACCCTTGTCTTCGCGACCCTTGAAATCCCAATCACCGAAACCCCGAAATGGCGTGAGGTGTGAATAAGGTTAAGGAAAGTCGAGATTTGATCGTGACCATTGATCACCCTAAAAAGATCACGACCGTTGATCTTGGTGGAAGTTTGTCATTGTCCATCGGAGGGACACGTGGCTGCCGGTCAACGTTTTAGCATTCGGGAAACCAGAGGGCCAGAAAACCTTGCCCCCACAAATCGCGAAATCCCGATACGCATTGTAGTGGAGAGGAGAAGTCTTGAAAGAAATCTGGACCGTCCATCAGAGGAGACGTGTGGTGAGCTGTTAGAGTTTCGGGAAATGTCCCAAAATCCCGTGGACCGTTGGATCCACACTCTTAAGAGTCGTTGATCTCTTACATGAATTCCCATATCAGAATTCTGAGATTTGAATGACAAGGAGTCTTAGAGTCATTGCATTTCGAACTCCCGAGTACCGAGACCCTGAAAGGATCCATACTGTTGGATCAGGGGAGGCTTACGGCCATCGATCTCCTTTTGGAGGGAAACTTTGGAGACCTCAGAATTTTTGGGGATTTGAATGGGGAAAGGTAGAAGCCATGCATCGCAATTCCCCAAATCATGAAAAGTCGATAAGTTCTTGGCTGGCTTAAGCGCGTGGACACAGAATAGGGTCACGTGGACAGGACCCCAAGCAGGAAACCTTCCACTCACTAGCTCTGTCGGGGTTTGGTGTTTCACTGTTTCAAGCTCCGGGGTTTGCAGAGTCGAAATACTCGATGGTTTGGTAGCACTGAGTCGTGAAGTGCGAAAAGACGTTGTACTAGTTCGGCCCGTAGTCGTGATCCTCAATCACATGGAGGTGGACATATGAGGAACTAGCTAACGCTAGGCCCCCGTAAGTATCTCAAGGATTCTGATCCTCCAGTAATCGACGAAAAATTTATTATGCCAGAGTGGGTTGTGACAAGTTGGATGGCTTCATAGATGCAGATTGGGTGGGTAGCCCAACAAACAGAAAGAGCGTATCAGGGGGGATCTTTAGTATCGGATCTACAGTTGTTTCTTGGTATAGTAGGAAACAAATATCTATGGCACTCAGTTCAGCAAAAGAGGAATACATGGTAGTGAGTCAAGCTGTATGTGAGGCTATCTGGATGATAAAGATATTAGTTGGTTTGTTTGGTTCTCATTTAGATTTGACAGTGATTCATTGTGATAATAAGAGTTGCATTAAAATCTCAATTAATCCTGTGTTTCATGATAGATCTAAGAATATAGATATCCGATATCATCATATTATATATTGTGTGCAGCGGAAGATCATGTTACTTCAGTACATTCATACAAAAGATCAGGATGCAGACATTCTAACGAAGTTGCTCACCAGGAGAAAATTTGAATACCATAGAGACACGATCGAGGTGAAGGAAAATTCCTTTCTTGTTGAGAGGGAGTGTTGAGATTCAACAAGAAGATCCCAATGAAAATTATGCACCTACACTAGGATGGAGCCTCAGGCTATTTTTAGGTGGAAGTATATTTTTAGATGATGAGCAAATTCTATTTATAGATGATGTCTATTTATAGATGGTGAGTGGATTCTATTTATAGATGTATGTCGACTATTATTATTCCTTAATAATAGTTTGACAATAAATATTAATATATTCTCAATGAGCACTTGGAAATAGTAGACTGAAGTGGAAAACCAGTTAGCTATAGGAAATTCAAGTTCAAAGGTTGGTTGGTGGGACATGCAAGTCGAATTAGTTGTAAATGAGTGATTCGAAGTTGTAACAAAGTTGGATGTGTAGTTATGTGAGTTGTAAAGTATTTTAACTTAGTTAAGTGAGTTAATATCAGTTGTACTAGTTGTAACTGAACTTACACTAGTGAGAGATCAGTTAATTAATTATTAATTAATTCACAACCAGTGGTCTCACATGCAACTGAAGATTTACCACTATTAACTACATGCATGTCAGATCCAGTGGAGACCTAGTTGAGATAATAGGTGAAAGGGATAGGTTGACTATCAGTTGTGACTTTAGTGGGTGCACTCATGCAACCACACACACATTGGATGTGCCCATGAGTATTGTGAAACCTAGGCAAGAGGAATTCATTCATTGTAGGGATTTCCATTAGCAGGGATTGTGCAGAGGAGACAGGCTGTCTGGAAGCAGTAAATTGGCACATGAATTGGCCAATTTTTGTATGATAGTGTGAGACGATTGTATATTGTACTGAGAGCTCTTGGATTATAGTTTTGTATGAAATTGTTTCATGATCCATGATATATACGTAATATATGATAGTGGGGTTTTTAGCTTTATGCTTTCCCGGTAAAAACATCTGTGTTATGTGTGATTGATCTTTCTTCTTGATATTGCAATTGGCGATCGTGTTTTAAATTACGCAAGAATATTTGTAGAAGCGATTATGTATTTAACAGTGGCATATAATTGTTAGATCAGAAGAATCCAGACAATACATAATTTGTATTAAAATTTATACATACACAAACCAAATGGCATGACCAAGAACTCATAGTGTCCCTCATGAGCTCGAAAGGAAGTCTTAGGAATGTCTTCCTCTTTCATATGTATCTAGTGGTATCTAGAACATAGATCAAGTTCACTAAAGTATTGGGCACCGCTTAATTCATCCAAGAGATCATCAATGGTAGGAATAGAAAATTTGTCTTTCATGGTGAGTTTTTTGAGGGCACGAAAGTTATGAAACATGTGCCAAGAGACTTATTTCTTAAGTACCATAACCAAAGGAGGAGAATAGAGGTTGGTACTAGGACGTATAAGATCCGCGGTGAGTAATTATTGAACAATTTTCTCAATTTCATTTTTTTTGGCAAAGGGATGACAATAAGGGCTAACATTGGGAGGAAGGTTGTCAGGGACTAGGGGAATGGAATAATCATGAACACCATGGGAAGTAGGATGGGACAGGTGGGAAGTGGGACTACACAGAAAGGGATTAATTGTGAATGGTACCACTACAATCAGTGCAAATATAGGAAGTCAATGGGATGGGTGCCAAATAGGGGTGTTTAGAAGGGGTTGGGTCCACTAGAAGAAAAAATGATGAAAAATGATAGGTATGATTGTGATCAATGCGAAGAGATAAATCCAATGGAATAGGTCTCAAATAATGGTGCAAGAAGGATCCAAACTTTTGTTTTTTAATTTTTACTCCTGTGGAGTTATACTTCAATCTGAATAATACTGCAATGACAAAATGGCCAAATTCCTAACATGAAGAAATGTGTAGGAATTTTGCAACCAAAATGTAGGAGAAAAGGCTTCACGATAGTAGATCTTGTCTATTCCTTTTCTTCTTCTTTTTTGTCCCAAGGGTTAGGGTATTTAGGGTTTCTACAGGAAAGGGTTTTTCCTGTGCTATAACTCTCTAATATATGTGTGGGGTCGAACAATAGTACTTGGCTGAATATCTCAGGGAACTAACTAAGGAGGCTAAAACATACCCTTAGCCATACTACCTGATTACCTAGGTACTAGAGAGTATCTTCCCGAGTGTTGTTCCCGATGGCACTATAGAAGTTAGGCGATCGATCGGCTTATTACAGAGGGCTTCAAGATATCTAGGTTGATCTATATACAGGTGTTGTCTGATGTGCTACCACTCGAAGGGGTACCAACAAGGGTTACAAGGGTGGCCAACAATGTGCTCTTAAGTACCACTTATAGTTTCTACATGTATGCTTCCTTGATCGTGGATTTATGCACTGAATGAGAGATCTATGTAGCTTTAAGATGTTGAAATACATCTCTACCTTGAAAAAAAATAACCCACAATTTTCTGCCCAGAAAAGTGCTCTGATACCACTTGTAAGGTACTGACTCTATTATAATAGAAGAAAACAAAAATACTATAGAGAATAACAACAGAACAACACAATATATGAAACCACAACACCAAAATAATACCTTTCTTGATAAGAAACAATGTTCACTTGCCTCTTCGAGGGGGAAACCTCTAGCAGAGCAGTGCTCTATTACAATAATTCTCAAGAAAAAGACTTATCATGCCCTTGAATCCTATTTATACTAAATATATTTACCAAAAGAACAATCTATAGGAAGATCTTCTAGAAACAGAAGCTTCTATTGTTGGACACACCTACCACACTTAGAGGGGGGGTCGAATGAGTGTGGGGATTTTTTTCCCAAAAATTCCCTCTTCACATAAAACTCCTTAGTTAACTTTCAACATTTATTCATTACCCATTGTTGTCATTTATAACCAGTTAGATGTGAACATATATCAACAACATATATCAACAACACATATCATCAATAAGTCATCATGGCAAGTAACACAAAGAACACAAGATGTATGTACATTTTTTATTTTTATTATGAACAACAATCTGAGGTTTATCAGCAACAACTAAATAGAGTACAACTCTTACAAGAGCACTAGCTCTATAATGCAAAACTCAGCTTACACCCTTAGCACCAACTGAGATGAGGTAACAATCCTCGACAGATATCAATATGTCAATAGGTACGCAACCTGTCAGTAGTGCAACTTGTGTGTGTACGTGCCCTGTCTCACTACAGCCCACATGTGCACGCGGCCAGTGTACAATGCAACATGAGTATTCTTCTGAGCAACTAGGGTTTTTATTTGCTTCACATGCTCAGATCCTCTGCAACCTGCAATGACTTTCTCTTCTATCTTCCATTGTCCAAACTGACCCAAAGCTAGTCACAACATCTCCAAGCTTTCCAATAGCTTTCTCATGCTCCACAATAGATCAATATGAATTCTATGTCAAACATGTATAAGCATCTAGTATACCATAGCAATCATGTCACCATTGAATCAAAAGAGTATTGATCACTCCATCAACCAAATCAACCAAACTGAACCACATCATAGAAGCCATACCAAGAATTCCCTAAGCATTCCCATCACATCAAACAATAGTATTCATAAAGACAATAATGTAATCATACCAGTGTCTTAGTGATAAATCTGAGGCCATAGAATGTAGATATGGAACCGGCCTAATCATCCAAGAGGTTGGCACCAACTCAAACACAAGTCTTCACCATTTTATCCACCATATGCTCCCTTTCTTCAAACATCCCACATATACCTTAATGTATACGCACCCTAAGCACAAACAACCCGTGTATACCTCAGAAACTAGGGTTTCTGAAGTTCCAAGAATTTTGTCGTCAAGATCTCCGACATTGCAGAAAATTTGATGCATCCATGAGATCCTCTTCTTGCTCTCTTCCTTAGAATAGATCTTCAATCATGCTCAAGAGATCCACACCAATAATGCTCAAGAAGCTCTCCATCAATACTCCAAAAGATATTCACAAGAATCTCTCCATTGATCCACAAAAGAGATAATTTACAAGAGACCATAGCTATCTTATTTATACTTTCATATTCTAGGTCACTTAACTCATTTTTAGGTTACTTAACCCATTTCTAGGTCACTTAACATATTTTCCATATTTTAGGGTTAACCACTTTCCATGAATAGAAAGTTCTCCAATACTTTATCATTTAAATATTCCTTCTTGATTTTGTCACTTCTCTTTATTATTTAAATAATCCATCTTGATTTTTTCACTTTACTTTATCAT